>VZSC01008472.1:56061-95478 GCA_013398225.1 Steatornis caripensis | reverse complement strand
AAAAAAAAAAAAAAAAAAAAAAAAAAATCTGGGGTTTTGTCCAGTCTTCCAATTAACTTTGCTGGCAATTTGTAACTAGGAATTCATAAAAAACCTGAGGCACTTTTTACAGGCAAGATGGAAAGTGGTTTATTTTTTTTCATCTTGCAGGAAATTTCCTTTTCTTTCTCCGGAGCAAAAGAAAACACATCAATAAATAACGAATGAATCTCCAAAAACTTTCTTTGACTCAAAGGCAACCTGAAATTATACAGCCTAATTCACTTCAAGCACTCCATTCTCGGACGGGTGAGTGCGTCATTCCCAGCGGCAAACACTGCATTTCTAAAGGACAGTCCATTAAGCCCCACCAAAGCTCCTCTCTCTGCCTTCGACATATTGGGTTAGACTGCACATCGGCTCAGTGTCCTCGCCCCCTCTCTGTGTCAAGCCCCTTAGCTCTGATTGCTGGCATAAACAGCAGAGTCCTCTGCGAGCATCACTGTTCCTTGCCGAGGTCTCTCCTGCATATCTGAAATCTGATAATACAAAAAGAAACCCTGGCTGTTCTGACTGCAAAACATCTGCAGAAAACGAGCCGGGATCTTTGCTTCCTCCCTGCCCTCGCTCAGCGCCCGTCCCTGGGGCTTGACGCACGTGTCATGATGGATGTTAGCAGGGAGCAACAACTCTGTGCGGGGCAAGGACCGTGGCTGTGCTGCTACCTGGATTCCACTCTGAGCGTTTCAGTGCTCGAAGAAAGCATGCGGGCAATTTCAGTGAATCCCTTGAGTTCTAGAAGAGGATTTGTTACTGAGAAGGAGAGTCAGATGTCATTTCTTTCGCAAGAAGAGCAAGTGTCAGAGAAAGGCACTTGGGCTGCTCTGGCTGCCTCCAGCAGCCAGGAACGTGTTGGGTATTTCAGGTCACAACAAGCATCAAGAGAGGCGCAGATTTTGTCTTTCCACCTGCCGAGCCTCTGAGAAGCTGGGAGTCTTTTGGAGGAGGCTTAAAACACTGCAAATCGGCACTGAGACAACAGCGGGATTTCGGGGAGGGGGGGGAAGAAATCAGTTCTCAGCTGTTGGATTCAGAGAGAACTCAGGGTTTCAGAGCACTTGGTGGAAAGGACTGTTGAAAAGCAGCATGCAGAAGGGTATGTTGGTACCTCTTGAGACTGCACCTGCAGTGTGTGTTCCTCACCAAGCGTGAGCCCATGGCTTTTGTCAAGATCAGTGCCCACCCCTGCAGAGAAACAGCAGCACCAGCAGCCACCGTCCCTGTGATGGACTGCTCAGGAATGCTCAGAGGTGAGCCCCGGGAGGTCCAGGCTGGGAAAAGCCATCGCAGCCCCTCCGCCCAGCTCCTGGGGTGCTTTGCTGTTGAATAAAACGCAGAGCAGCTAAGGAAAGACTCAGGTTTGGGTTCAGATCTCAGCACACAATGTGGACGCACCAAGGACACTTCCGCTGCAGCACAGCAAGGGCTGCCTGAGACACTTTTGTCAAAAGCAAACCATTCTGCCCAGGCAGACTGTCCATGGGGGATTGCTGAGGGGATGGTGGCAGTAAGGGAGGAAGTGGAGGTTTAGGGCCCCCAGCTCTGCCCAGGGTAGGTTTATTGCCCTTCAGATGAACACCTTTAACACCGTCAACTTTTCTCTGATCAAATGCATATTGATTACACCAAGCGGCTAAAGGCCCAGGGCTTTGCCTCAGGACGTGGCTCCGGCAGGCGGAGCACAGCACTCTCCCCGGATGGAGCCCAGACCTGCCCCAGCACAGGCAGGGCAGCACTGCGCTGTGCCAGTATGGCACAGAGGCTGCAAGAAATGTTTTGGTTTTCCTCTAGAGGAAAACTAAACCACTTTTGGAAGACTCTGAATTTTCTCCATAAAACAGCTTTTCAGCCACCCTGTTTTCTGCTCTCGTTCCCCAAGAGAAGGCAAACCCGCTCTCACAGCCACCCATGCCGGTTGTCCTGCTCAAAAGCTGGTAGCCTTGGGCCACTCCTCCAAACATCTCCATTCAAGCAGTTTACCCCTTTTCCTCTTCCATCAACAGCTGCTTCACAGGCTTTGCTCTTCCCACGTCCCTCGTTTTTATCTCCCATCTGCTAACACCTCTTCTATTATACCGTGCACCTCTCAAGTCAATGGCTGCTATCCACATTCCCTTCCACCCTACATCTGCCGACACTTGCAGTTTGGTCATATTTTCAGACCCCTGGTGGAAGGCTGCCTTAATACCCTAATCACAACTGTTTCTCCCAGACTGAGATAATTGGTTGTTAGAGATTGCGTCTCTTATTTATTTTTAGCAGAAGGTTAAGACACTTTTACAGGTGTTTCAGCGCACAGGGGGAGGGGAGGAGAAAGAAGTCAATTACATGATTATAAACTTCCTGTATTCCATCCCCAGCTCCCTTCCCTTCTGTGCAGATACTGCCAGTGCGTTGAGCCGAGAGGATGTGCCCGGCAGTGTAAAGGTCATGTTTTACCTGTCTCAGAGGTCCTTGTCTTCAGCAAGCAGCCAGATCCCCACCACTTCCAGAGGGTATCAGTCAGCAAAGGCAGAGCAGAAAATGCTCCAGTCTAGCTAATTCATATGAATGTAACAATTATTCAGCAACCTTGTGTAAATTAGGGTTTGCTTGGGTACATTTAGGTAATTACCTGAGATTTTAAAGTGGAAACATGACACATTGTTCAACAGCTAGCAACAAAAAGGATGCACTGTGTGTCCTGCGTGGTTCCTAATGCCTCTTGATCAAAAGGATTTAAATAATGAAGAATTGGTCAATGCACCCCTTTGCATGCAAAAAAAAGAAAAAAAAAACAGAAAAAAGAAAAAAACTGGCTTGGTGGGGGCTTAGCTGTTGGCCAGGGTCAACCCGCCATGGTACTTTGAGCTGAGACCATGGCACAGGGACTCCCTAGTCTCCTATGTTCCTATGTTTGCTAACAGGGACTGGGCTTTGCCCAAGGTACTTAGGATGTCTATTGAGGTGGAACCTCAGAATTTAATTCAGATTTCCTGAATCCTCCTCCAGTTCTGTAGCAACATGACCATCACCAAGAGCACATGGGTTTAAGGGGCTACTGAAGAGTAGCTGAAACGCCAACGAAGGCAACAGAATGGCACCCACTGGCTGCAAGCTGAACTCGTTAGGGCTGACTTTTGAAATATCACACATACAGTCATTTTTTAACTTACATTGACAGTAAGAGTTGCATGAGTGCCAGTAAACCTGTCATTAGTAGTGTAAATTAGTACAATTTTTAATAATAACATTCAGGAAAAGCTGATCTATGATTAACAGAGGAAAGAATAAAATTATTTAAAGGAACCTCTTTGTTTTTCCATGCTGCATACAAAATAATGTGGGTATGTGAAGAGAACACAGGGAAAATAAAAGCAATAAAAATTCCTGTGCACAGAAGGCTCCTTCTGCAGCAGTGGAGGGCATGATGTGGAGGATGGATCCGAGTCGTATGGGGCAGTGTGGGTAAGGTATCCTGTTGGCTTTCCGTGTAAGGCAAGGATCACTGAGATGTCTGCACTGATTTAAGGCAAGGATTTCACTTCACTTTGACCATGCTCAAAAATGCTTCCCCAGAGAGCACAGGGTGTTGTGGGCAAGGGAGGATGGGGCAGAGGAGGGTGGAAGGACGACACAGAACTGGCAAGCACTTCATGCACCAACAGCTCCATCTCTGCAGTCCTCATCACGCACCCAGACACACTGCCCCATGGGAAGCCTTGCTTTGCCAAAGATTTCAGGACAGGCTGCCCAGAGAGGTTGTGGAGTCTCCTTCTCTGGAGATATTCAAAACCCGCCTGGATGCATTCCTGTGCAACCTGCTCTAGGCTAACCTGCTTTAGCAGGGGGGTTGGACTAGATGATCTCTAGAGGTCCCTTCCAACCCCTACCATTCTATGATTCTATGANATGATTCTATGATTCTATGATTGGGCTCCTGTCCTGGCAAGCTGCTCCAGTTCATTAGTGTGTGTGAATCCACCAGCAGTTATAGAAATATTTGTACAGGAGAGCCAAAGGAGTGGGTGGATTTCTCCATGAAGTCACCTGTCTGTTATTTCTCCCAGAAAAATTGTGTGCGTTGCTTCAGTTCTTCTGAGACATTTGAAGAAAATGCGAGGGTCAACAAATTGGCTGTTAATATTACACACATGTAGAGATGAAGGTGGCAGCAGTTTGTCACACATGAGAAAGCTGACAGGAATACGGCAGTACAACAGGGTCCTGTACACGCTCGGGCTGTAATGCTGCTCTAACACTGGCACCCGGTGAAAGCTTTTTCTCAAGGAGGAGAGGGGAAAACAAAGCTTTGCTTTGGACCTTGTAAATGGATCTCTCCGGAGTACTCCGGGAAGATCTGCAAGGGGGAAAAAAATCACAGAATCCTGTACTTATGCGAATTACGTATCAGGAGCTTTTGTAGGACTGGGGCTTTGTCATGAAACAATAATTTCCCAAGAATAAGGAGAGGTAGGCAGTATGTTTCTGAAGGTTGTAACAACAGTATAACGTGTTATGGAGATGGTTACAAACACCTGTATTTCCCTGTTTATACCTATCCATACTTGCATCTATGCAAGTTTATATAGGCTTCTCCCTAGCATGTGCTTTTCTCTCCTCGGACTTCTCAGTTTTCCCTGTTCCTGCCAATTCCCACCGCTCCTGTGTCCTTTCCTCATCCATTGCACCTCTGCATTCCCTGGGCTTCCTGGCTATCCTGTTACAAATTCTTCCCTCCTCTCAAGCTCTTCCCTAGTTTGCTCTGACACCCTGGGCCATCTTGGCAATGTAGTATTTTCGTTTCCGGAAGGTGATAGGACTCATCCCTTCCTAGCCTTATTTGATGGATAAAAGCCAAACCCATTACCCAGGAACAGAGCTGAGACACTCAAATTCATTGCTCAACAAGTGTCTCAAGCATAGCGCCATCTCCTTGCATCACTGCTTAGGGCAAGTATGTCCCAGTATCGTCTTTCTGGATGCTAATGGGCTTCTCATGACCCAAGAGTCTGCAAAAACAGACCATCGTTGCTCGTGCTGACTTACCTGGTGGACTTGCAGCTTGGAGGACGAGCAGAGATTCTGTACTGATGTCAGCAATAACGGCTAAACATGGTGTCAGGTTGCAACGAGCTCCACCAGCACTAACCAGTTTCCTACCAAGGAGAAGGAGATCCCATCACACCATCCATATGCTACTGTTTCCAGTCTGCCTTTCCAGAGGAAGCCCTGGAAAGAGCTGTTGTGTTGCATGGTAATACTCTGTGAGTAGTTCAGGGTAAAAAGAAAACTGTATATTCAAAACCCAGCACGCTGATTATCAAATTCATCGCTGGCTTAAGAGAACACAGATTGAACAGAATTAATGAATTGTGCCAGCTGCAAAACTTCTGGCATATGGAGAAAAAAAAAGCAGCCCTGGATGCTGGGAATGATCTTCTCCTCTTTTGAGGGAGATATTTCTACAATGAATATATTTAAGTGATGAAAAAAACCCTTGTGCAAAGATGATCTTGCTTTTTCTTCAATATTTCTTTGAAATAATTATTTCAAACACAACGGCTCTTCAGAAGATCAATAGCGAGGATCATAAAAATATCCCAGCACAGACTGATTGCTGCTGAAAAAAGAATTATTACTAAGGTTCAGCTTCTCTTTTTTTGTATTAAATTGAGACTATTTACAGCCTAGAAAACTCCATGTTTCAAGATCTGAGATGTCATTTTNATAAAAATATCCCAGCACAGACTGATTGCTGCTGAAAAAAGAATTATTACTAAGGTTCAGCTTCTCTTTTTTTGTATTAAATTGAGACTATTTACAGCCTAGAAAACTCCATGTTTCAAGATCTGAGATATCATTTTTAGCTATGCATTCATCTTTTTGGTTCACATCAACCACCATAACCTGTTAAGTCAACAGTCATCTTCCCTACCTACCTCCAAGATGTCCTGAACGAATCCATCAGTCAAGGAAGTCTTCAGTGCTCCTGCTGCTGGAAAGAGGAAAAAGCACACACATCAGAAGGAATCTGGCAAGAAAAGTTTCTTCATACATCATCACTGAGCTTGTTTTCTTAAACAAAAGTACAAACTATTGCCTTATCTATGTCAAGGTATTTCAGATGCAAAACTAAAGAAAATTAATATGCTAGATTATGTGCATTTACTGTTAGGATTCTAATAGTCAAGAATTTAATCTATTTAAAATGAAATCCACAGCCAATTTTAATGCTAAGATGCAGCTGAAAATTGAGTAAGCTCTAAGTAAGCTCTAGAAAAGGGAAAAATGCAGTTTAAAAAGCTAGAAAGGTCTTACACAGGGTCTGTGGCACTAGGAAAGGTCAGTCCATCTCAGCACTGCTGGAAGTGCGTTTCTTACTAAACGCCTGTGTACACAGAACATCGCACTCGCAGAACAGGTGTGCAGACATCTCAGTACAGGATTACTACCTGCATTACAGTGCCATCTGCGTTGGGTCTGTGCAGTGGGGCTTTGGTAACAGGGGCAGAGGCTACGCTGGTGGGCGGCCCCTGTCAGAAGCTGCTGGAAGCATCCCCAACTCCAAGGTGGCCCTGCCTGGGGCTGAGGCCGGGCTGTTCAGAGACAAGAGACGGGCCCCTGTGATAACTATTTAAGAAGGGGACAGGACAAAGAAATCGTTGAGATCTGCAGCAGAGGGAGGAGGGGGATGTGAGAGAAACACCTGTGCAGGTAGCTGGAGTCAGGGAGGAAGGGGGGGAGGGAAGCGCAGCTTGGAAGGGTGGGGGGCATCCGTTCTGGGTAGTGAGCAGTTGCATTGTGCACCACTCATTTTGGATTATTAGTATTATAGTTGTTATCATTATCATTCTCTTCTCTCTCTTTGTGTTGTCCTATTAAAGTGACCTTATCTGAACCCACAAGGTCTGCCCTTTCTCTTCTGATTCTCTCCTGATCCTGGCGGGGGGGAGGAGGAATGAGCGAGTGGCTGCATGGCCCTTTGGTGCCAGCTGGGCTCAAACCACGACAGGTGTCCAGAAGATTTTCACCTCATTGCACAGTACAGCAAATATACGGGGCTTGGAGTCAAGAGCAGCAGCCTTCAATCGTACGTTACAACTGCAGCACCATGCTTTGTTCTCCTTCTTGGGCTCAGTTTAAGCTTTTCTTTCTTGTCACCTCTGAGCTATGCTCAAAGGTCTCAGCAACAACACACTGCCCTTACGCCCCGGCTTACGCACCACTGAACAAAGCAAAGAAGTAAAATTACCTCAATTTTTCTCATGTAGAGCTGAAGCAGTCTATACAAGATCACGTAAGGACACAGTTGGAGAGCTGAGATCTGAACACGCTCCCACCAAGTGCCAGCCTGGTGCTCTGACCACACCACGGTTCTGTCTTGCTTTGAGAGAGTCGAAACTTTCAGCTTCATTTTTCATTCTGTCAGATGCCCTGCTTGGCACGTTAACATGCTGTTATAGGGGACAATGCTTCAGCCTCCCGGCCTGGAAACACGCAATCTGAGAGGATGGTGGCAGGTGATAGACACATGTCATCAATTGTTGTTAATTATCAAAGTCTTTTGATAACATTTATCCAAATAAATTAACAGGTAGAAAGCTCTACACAATTAGCAGAAGCGCCCAAGGCCTGATGATGGGCACTTGGCCCGACTTTAATTAGTCAAATAGCAACATTTTTGTACAAATCCTGACAATTAAAGCCAGCAGTTAATAACATTGACAATGCTAGGCTAAATAGTGCACAGATAAAAATTGTAATGAATATAAATTAAAACTGAAGCTATAACGGAGACTCTTAAAGGCACTTCCTGCAGATCTCTGACCAGCAGTGTCTGGAGACAGCAGAGCTGTGTGCTGCCACAGTTCACGTTATATTTTGGTTGTGGAATGATTGCTGTGTTACTTTTATTTTCTTCTTTTTTTCCTTAAACTAAAAACTTGAAGTACTTCTAGATTTTGTAGCAGTCGGCACAGGAGCATGAGAACACCTCCAAAGGTCCCTTCTTCTTGCCTTTGCTTATAACGTCTGCATCCCTGTTGTTGCTTATGGCCTCACAACACAAGCCTGCCAGTCAGGAGCAGCACTCCTGCAAGGACGCATTGACTTCATACACCTTTAACGGTCCTCCTTCATGGTGGCAGGAGGTGGGCTGAAGGACACAGAGAGCTGAACGCCTCTCACTGCAAGCCAACAACGCAGCCTACAGCCCAGCCAGCTGTCAGTGAAGCGTCTGCAGGACTCTCCAGTGCTCGGGCAGCAGCGCCTGCCTGGGGCTCGCAGGTGTGAGCACCAACTCCATCGCTCTGGGCTCCCTCCCTAATAGATCTTCTGCATTTTTGCTACTAACAGAGGTCGATAAAGAGAATTGGAGATTCTGAAATTTAGAACACCTCTTTCTCACCAAATTTTGTTACTAAAACTCTAAGCAATATAATTTAAAATATTAAACAGGAAAGGCAAATTGCTCTGCTTTTTATGTGGCAGCAGAGAGCATCTCCCCTTCTTTTGTTGAGGGTGAGCATTTTCACAGAACAACTTTCAGTGCTGCTCCAGCGGAATGAGATGATTATTTTCTCTGATAGCACCAACTCCTCTCCCCGTTTCCCACTCAGCGCAGCATGCCATAACAAAGAACATTTTACAGCGAGGAATTAGCCTGTTATGATTTCTGTTGATAGGGAGAACGGAAAGGACAGACTGGCACCATGCTACAAATTAGCCTCTCTGATACATTCCTTTCCTCCCTTTTGAGTTTTCACGGGTACTTCTAGACACTGCAAAGGCTCATCCTCTAGACAGTACAATTAAAAGAAAAGTTAGATTTGGTGATTCAGTGTTTCAATACAGCACTGTTTACAGCATTTTTGCTCGTTATTTCATGACATCAACACTTGGAAGAATAAAAACCATTGAATTTGATTTGTTGTTCATGGGGCTGACTTCCTCTCCATTTACAGGCTGCTGCCTTTTTTGAAAGGAACTTTTTTACATCACAATGACAGTGTTTCATTTTCTTCATAAAAACAGGTTTCCAGATAGCTGTGCTTACAGTCACACATTCAAATCCAGCTTAAGTATTTTAAGATTTAAACCTTACCTCTCCTTCCACTCTTAAAAGAATTAATGTATCCTGAATCTTTTGTTTGTCAGCACTGCTTTCTCAAAACGGTCCTGAAGTTATTTGTCCCATCAGTCACGTAGGAGGTTAGTGCCAGTGCGGAGCAGCAGACATGCTTGAGTAGTGCAGCTAGCAGAAGGCAAGAGCTCATAAAACGCATCTTGCCAGCGGGACAGCACCGCACCGCGTCCTCTGCTCCCCAGCCCTGCGGCAGTGCTGTGAGTGGTCCCATCCCCAACTGGCACTTCTTAACCATTATTTTCATGCTTTGGCTGTTACATATGGAATACTTCCCTCTTTTCCTGACATTGTCTGAAGCCATGCCTAATAAACCCATGTACATAAGTCGATTTACAGCTGCATACCAGCAAATAGCCACCTATATACATAACACAGCATAATTTGACACAATGAGTGACCGTGCGGAATGCTTTTCAGAGCTCAGCTATGTGCTGAACACTGAAATACCCCTCCAAGAAGGTGGAGAAAAGCAAGTGTGACTGACGTGTCATTTTTATTTATTGGCAGATCATTCACAGTCCTGGCCTCTGTGGTATGAACAACAGGAGTATCTGGAAGGCTTTTTACAAGCAGTCCACTCTGCAAAGATCATGCGTTTTCGGGGAGGTTCTGTAAAACCTACCCACTGCTAATTTCTGGCTAGGCAATAGAAATGGTATTGAAAGCTTTTTGTAACAGAGCGAACAAGACTTCAGTTGAACTCAAACTATGTGATATGGGTAGAAAAAGTAACTACGTAAGAACAACTAATGGGAAGCTGTTTCTTAAGGTAATAGTTCATTTACAGAAGACTGTCGAGAAGCTGCTTTTGTGCTGCTGACAATGCCTGAATGAAATCAGTGACTCTTCAGTGACTTGAAAGAAATTGCAGATAGATCCTACTTTGCTGGAGCTTTTAGTAAGGTGTAAAACTCGTTACTCGCAAAGGGCTAAAAGCTGTAAAACTTTGGTCTTCAAAGTTCCAGTGTTCAGATGATGAGAGACCTTGAAAAAATGGGTTTTGAAGGGGCTGTGAAGGTCAGAGTTAGAACTGAGCTTTGAGGTACTCGTTATTAGAAGCACAGGGTATTACTTTAGGGTGACAGCTGCTTACTACTTTCCTCAGAGAATGCCGTCACTTTTGGCATGAGACAGGGACTTTCAAGCGGCCCAGGGTGAAGCTGGACCAGACATAAGTGAGTCATTCAAGCAGAAAGCATGTACCAGAAGGAAAAAGGTGCTTATAAGCATCTGAGAACTAGGTGCTTCCATCCAGCAGAGATCCACTCACAAACAGAAGAATAAGCTAGAGAGACTGTATGAAGATACTTGGCCAACAGCCTTTCAAGGGGCCAAGAAAGTATTTCCCCGAGAGGCTCAAATCAATTGATGCCTGCCCAAAGTTGTCATTATTTTCAGACTTCACAAGATGTTCTCCAGATCTCCAACAATGTGAAATGGGAAGGGACAACTTCGAAGCACGAAGTATAGCAGCCAGGTGCATTACTTTCAGCCATAGTTACAGACTACTGGCAATGGAGATGGAGCTCCCCAGGTGGGCTCTCACCCATGCACCTACCACTGCTTTTAGATGTACAGTTTTGGTTTGGCATTTCAATCCATTGTGAATCACCTGTCAATGTTTGGATTATGTTTTAGTCAAGCTATTAATTTCTTACAACTCAGTTTTCAAATCTGTGAACACATTAAACCATAGTGCTGTTCCCCTTCACTCCCAAATGAGAAAAACATCAGTAAGTCTGAGCTAAACACAATGAAATACAGAACTGTCTTCTATTGTTAGATACTGATCTTGCTTTTACAATATTATAAAAAACAAAAGCCAAAAAAAAAAAAAAGCCCAGAAGTGGAATAATCTTGAACTGTAGTTGAAAGTGGACATCGTGCTGCTCGGTTTAATTTCACCTATGGTCTGACTTCCCGAAGGATGCCAGCTGTGGGATCTTGCCCGAACCTGAACAAGTCTCCACATGCCTTCTGTAATACCCGTTTGAATCTATTCTTGCCATTTTTAACTTGTGTGCTATTTTAATTGATATTTAGAATTTACTCTATTCTCTCTTCCCATGCAGACAGGCCACTGATGGAAGATTTCCTACAACATAACCATTATCTAAGGATAAATAGTAGTACTTACTGTATCTGCATATTCTTAAAGCATAAGGGCAAAAAATATTCTTTCTTTATAGAATAGTTGCTACCTTGTGTTTGCTTGTGGCTTGAGTAACACCATCACATTTGTGCTCTTCTGCATTGTCACAAGCAAATACTGAGACATTAGCAAGATAAAAAACCCCTAACTTGCAGTGACATTTCAGAGTGCGACCAACGGCGCAAACTTCAGCATGCTGTATGCAGCAAGACAGTGACTCTCTAAACTGAGCAGCTGGGGACCTGAAGTACTCCCCTGCCGCATCACGAGCAGCCAGTCCATAAGGCAGAGGTCTCTCACCCATGCACATCCCCAATAGCTGTTTCTATTTCTGGCTCTCTGTGAGACGTCACCCACTTACCCACAGGAAAGAGTAAACTGCTTATTGCTTCAAACAGAGACACAGACAATTAAACAAAAGCCCTACTTGCAAAATGGCATTCAACCCCTTTGCCCTCTACAAAAAAGGATCTACCTAACCTAGATGTTACAGAAAGCATATTCCTAGCTTTCCTAAACCACATCTTCTGCTTTGGGCTTGGAGGACTGTCAAAAAGAGGAAGCAATCACAATATTTTGAAGGCCGGTAGCTCAATCATTTCTGGAAAGCAAGCAGTCTGATTGCACACTGCCTGTTACCCTCAGCTCCATGCAAAGTAGTCATTATCCTGGGAAGGAAACACAGAATTGCCTCTGCCTGTAAAGATCAGAGACTTCATTCATTGGCAAAGTTGCACTGGCCTTAAAATCCAGCAAATTTTCACTATCACAGTATGAGAACAGCAGCTTTACAACACCACTTACTGCACCCGTGCTCAAAAAACTATCAGAGTGTCATCAAAAACATTAGGTTGTCAGAACTGAGTGAACATCTCTTTCTCTGTTAAGAAATGCTGGACAAATGCCATCAGATTTGCCAGCATAGCTCATTCATTTTTACAGTATTCTCTTAAATTCAACATACAGCATCACTCTTTGTCCACTTTGTCTCCTTATCTACAAGGCCTTAAAATAGAAATAGCTTTAGGAAAGGATGAAAGATGTGTTTAATTTTTGCCAAGTGCGATACCATTAAAGTCATTAGCCAATATTGGTTCAATGGTAGATTACGAACAGCGACAATTTAGCATGCTCCTTCTGCAGGATTAATAGATACACGTCTCACAATGTTTTTGTGCGCAATGACAGCTTGAGGCTGTAAATTTCCACCATTTCCTGATTAAAAAACATCAGACAAACTTACACCCACTCAGGAAGCACGAACAGAAGATGCAGCTGAAGACAATCGTTACGTGATGTGCAAAGGTTCAAAGCATAGGAAGTTTTTGGCGACGGCATGTGCAGGTTCAGGGAGTGTTTTAAGTGGATCATGAAGCTGCCAATGTTCAGCTATGAGGTTTCCCAGATTACACAGCGTATTATCATATTTTTAAATATATATTTTACGAAGGGGAAGAAATTCAATAACAGCTACTTTAGTATATTGACATTTTCAGTCTTTGAGACAATTTCTATTGCCTACTGTGATAAGACAGAGGGCATTCACTTTTGGACTTAATATATCACTGTAAAGCTATTATGGAGTCACAGGGGACAGCTTCACCTAGAATATGCAGAGCGGAGGCAAAAATCAGTCATTTTCATCCTGATTAAGATGGGCCATCTTGGAGTGTTAGCAAACACGAACCACAGAATAGCTGAGGTTTGCAGAGACCTCTAGAGGTCACTGAATGCAGGTGCTTGGCTCAAAGCAAGACGGGCTGCAGCAGGGTGCCCAGGCCTGTGTGCAGTCAGGTCCTGACTGTCTGCACGGATGGAGACTCCACAACCTCTCCGGACAATGACAACAGTCAGTTAGAGTTAGAGCAACACGAGCCAGGGAGCAGTGAAGGTTGACTGTTCCCTAAAGGATGGGAGTTGGATGCTCAGTGTGGTAATGCAGGTGGTGTGGCAGGGGCCTCATTGGCCCGAGCACAGGTTGCCAGACATGTGTGGTGACAAGGCAGCTCTGAGGTCAAGCTGGGAAGCCAGCCTGTGGGTCAGGGTCTAGGTCAACAGGGTCTACACTCAGGTGCAGGCATGACTGCGATGGACTAGAAACGGACATACCTACAGCCAGCCTAGCAGGGAGCGAAGGTGCTGAGCTGAAAGCGAGTCTCCAGTCGGAGGCTGGGGGTGGAGGTCCCACGCGAGGCTGGTCAGGACCATTAAGGCTGTGTTCAGGGCTCTGACAGAGAACACAAATGAGCTGGAAATATCTTCCCACTGACAAATTGCAGCACAACTCGCAGGGACAGTGTGAACCCAAACAGATAAGGGACCCACACAAAAGAATAATGATCGTCTATTCTCTTTTTGAAATGGCAATTCTGAGAAAACCATTAACTTACAAACTCAAAGGCTTTCACAATTCATGATTCAACTGAGTTAAACCGGTGGCTTCTTATTATGCAAATACATGAAACGTTTTGTTCTGGGAATATAAAACAATAGATTGGGGCATCTAAAGAACGTTTATTCCTCTGTCTGTCATTATTATACCACCACACTTAAATCCCACATATTTTGCCGTAAGAATCCAATGGAGTAAGAGGTTTTCCACTAGAAATACATCTCTGGAGTAGCTGACTTATTACTCCATGTAGAGTATCCACTGGAAGAAGGTTTCTAGGAGAGGTCAAGGTCATATAGCTTCCTAACCTCTCCTGCAGCATAGACAGCTTACTGAAAATGGACTGCGATAATGCCATTGTAACAGGCTTAACCCATCCCAACACTTTTTTTATAGCAACATCTTAGGATTTTGATAAAAATCTTTTAATTGTTGTACTTCGTGATTTATAACCCTCATAGTGCATAAGCTAGGGCACTCAAAGGCCTGCAAACAGTGTACTTTTGATTGTCTCAATAGCTTAAGGCTGAAATATCATCTTACGCTTACTGAACTCAAGGTGGAAAAATACTCATCTTTTCATCTGTCCTTACAAAATGAATGTTTCCTTTCTGTTTTTCCTTAGAAAATGAATTAGATTATTACAGCTTCAGAAAGAAGGAACAGAATTTAGAGATTACTTTTGTTTCCTTCCTTGTGATGCCAGACTCTCTGAGCTGTTTCTTGATCAGAGTTAAGGTTAGGTTTTTTGAGCTTTGGCATTTCTGAAGGAAAAAAAGCTGTTGTAACAAGCAAGAGCAATAATTTAACAGACAGTCCTACAATCACGAAGGCTACCATATCATAATAAATTAAGTTGCAGATAAACATCTTTGGATTGCATTTTAACAAGAAACCCCAAATCCTACTTTTTGATAGAGAAAATATGAGCATATATGGGACTTCTCCCTGGAAGAATACATCCCTGGAATTTATTTTACAAGGAACAGCACAAAGAAAAGCTTGGATCCTCAAGTTTACACCAGTTTCACTGAAGTAACGTACCATATCTGCCAGTCTATGTTGCCTGGGAAAGTCAGCATCTGCCCTTCTCCACTCTTGCATACTGGAATTTCTCTCACCCTACCAGGCAGCTATATTTATAACACTATCATCATCAAGAAGTCACCACACTTTCTATTTAGAGATCAACAGTTTAATACTTAGTCTAAAGAGAATGAGAGCTTGTCAGCGTGCATCTAGATGTGCAGCCATTTATTCTTTATCAGAAAAAACAAGTCATAGCACAGTCTCCCGAGGAGAGTACGGCAGTGATCCAGAAATGGCAGATTATCACCAACACTCTTAAAATGGTCTGGCTGAGTTTTTTATAATGTTTGTCATGCTACATGTTCAGGATTAATTATTGCCAAGAGATAACCATCTTCATTCAAGTTAGAAGTTTCAAGTCCACTGGAAGGTAAAAGTGGATTTGTTATAAACAGTCAGGACTTGCTTTAAGATTATACAAAATCCAGAAGGGTATTTCTGTACCTATATTCACCTTCTGCGTAATCCAGAGTGAGGAAAATGAAGGCAAAAATCAAATACATGCTTTGCATCAAGAATTATCAAGAATTCTTCAACAGTTCAAACAGAGTAAAAACAATGCCACACCAGCTGGCTACCAGAAAGACTGAAACCTAATCAGCGTGCAGGCAGGTATTAGTTACCAGCCAACTGCTCCAATAAAGCCTTTCCCGTTATATGTAATACTTAACTGAACTATACTTTTGGTGCCGAAAGGATCTATCTAAAAGCAAAACAAAAAATTCAGATCATGTTCATATCTAAAGCACAACAGAAAAAAAAAAATCAAACATTGAGCTTTCAACTTTTAAGAGCTGCATTTAGGAGAATTTCAAACAAATTTTCATAAAGTTATAGTCAAGTTAACTTACGAGATGAAAATAAGGATGTTAGACCAGTGCTATACTGTATTTCATGCTTTCAGATCATGAAGCAAAACAAAAATTAGTGAAGAAGATGCTTTAGCATTCTACTAGCCTCAAAACACAGGTCTTTTCTTTCTTTGCTGCACATAATTAGTTGCTGGGCAGGGACGGGAGAAGACGAACAGACGATAAACACAACTTATTTAAGTAGAAATTTAGTTAAATAGGACTTCCCAATAAAATTTCTTCACAAAAGATAGCAGACATTGGCTTAAATCCAAGAAAACGTGAATTCTAGATGTTATCACTTGTTGCTCCATTGAAAAATGGACAGTATGGTTTTGATTGTCTCTAATGCATGAAGTTCACAAGTGAGAAAGTGTAGGTTCCAAAATAATCAGTGTCAAACAAAATGTTGTGATACAAAGAATTACAAGTGACAATAGATGCGAAATCACGATCAATGCCAAGAGACCACAGATACATCTCAGTGGCTGTCACCTTCCTGATAGAACCAAATTGTTCAATGCCAAACCATTAACTCAGTTTGATAGAAGCTGCCCTACAAGTGGAAGCAAGGTCTCTTCACCTACAGAAAAACAAAGAGTATATACTGAGATGGTCAAAGGATTTTAACTTTTTTATTATTAACAGGTTACCCACCACCTGACCGAAGAGCCAACTAGGAAGTTGTGGAACACATCTAATGAATTCAAACTACAGCATCTTTAATACATTACGAATCTTCCTCTTAAACTGTGAAGATTATACCTATGTGGGCCGATTGAGCAAAGCTGAAACCTGTACTGAGAAATACCCTCTGAAGGAAACTGGCAACAGGGACTGAGGATAGATGTATACAAGCATCTAACACTTATCTATTTCACTTCCATCTGACACAGAAATGTGGAGAACTTCACACTACCTTTGCTGTAGCAATCCTATTAACTTCGTTTCATAAAGCTATCCATCACTGAGAAAGTATGACTGTAACACCTACAAATATCCATCTGCAAATGATTTATTTAGTTGTTCAAAACTTAACAAAGTTGTAAGTACTTTTTTGCGTATTTCAATTGAACCTGAACCTCCACAGAGGAAAAAAAAAAAAGATACCTCCTGAGCAGTTCCTACTGTCAGTGGTAATTTTTTTTTTTTGAAAGAAGGCTAATCTGCATGAATACAGAGAGAGTAACATTCTGTTGTAAAAATAGACAATTTAAATTTTTTTTTTTAAATCTTCAAAACTACAATATGGAACTCCTAAGACAACGAGGAAAGACTGTCCAGCACATTACAGACAAAAACGCCCTTCCAAAGTGCTTTGGAATGCTGGCGTTAATTCTCCAAGTACTTCATGCATGCAGAGGAAATAAATTCAAAGCACCTACAGCTAAGGAGTTGCTTAAATTACTGTATTTGACCAAATTTGAAGCACAGCAATCTCATGTTGTTTCCACAAAACTGAGAAATTTGAAAAAATAAAACTAGTTGCTGTGAACTCAGAGCTATCACAGTGCCTTCCTCACTCAAAGCCCACTTTCTTCCAAGTGAAGCTCTTCCAATTTCTTAACTCCCCGTTGTAGCAACCTCATGTATTTCCCATCAGAAACAAGATTCTGGCAATAAGGCCAGGTGATACAGGTTCTTTTTAGGCCCCTTGGCATGTGGCCACATCGCAAGGAATTGAGTATGTACAGCTTTGGTGGATGGGAGGTTGGGTGTGAGATGCAGACCAATCTTAATTTTTTGCAAATCCCAGACCTGTGGTCCCAGATTCTTATGCAAGGTCCTAGAACTGGGTCCATTGAGAGGTCTCTTCCAGGGGTTCCACTGAAAATCCATACCTGGAAAATAGAAATGTGAAAATTCTCCAGTTTGAAGTTCCTTCCATGATATCGGTTACACGTTCACCTGATATACTAGACACCAGAAATTGTACTGACTGTATCACAACCTCCATGCTATACTTACAAGCAGTTACAACACAGCTAGTGCCTGTGAAGCCAGACCAAAAAAGCACCATGAATTTCTAAATGTGAATATGTACAAAGGAATTATTCTTGTAAAGCAGTTCAAGCCCCTTTAACATGGTAAAAATGTCCATTCTGGTTGGAAAGAGGAAAAATAGCACAATAAAAACACTACTACCTTTTTAATTCTGGAGAACACAATTACTCATGAGAGAGTGCTAAATGCAAACAAACCTCAGTAAACAATAAAGAGTGTATAAAAATGCAGTTTAATCTAAATTTTCCTGGAGCTAAATGCTCCATCTCACTTCATACCACAAAAGAGAATAAGGAAAAAAAAACCAAAAAGAAAACAAAAATATCCCAAAAAGACTTGCTCACAGGGAGGGAAAATATTTTAAGAAGTCATTAAAGCAACAACCTTCCCAAAGAGAATAAATCTGCAAAGCAGCAGCAAAACAAGCTGCCCAGTCTATTTCATCAAGGAGTTGGACTTTTTTCCTATTACATGACAAACAACTGGCATCCAAGCTGCCAATTATTTTACCATGGTGAGACTTTTAACTCCACTTAGGAGGGAAAAATAAAGCTGCTGTAAATTTAACACTGCACAACAATTTACAACAGCTGCCTACAAAATTTACTTTATGTCCTTTTTTATCTGTCTCTGCTACTACTGTTTCATCAACACCTGCAGAGAAAACATTCTCTCTTTTGCACTAGTCAAAACATTACAAGTAACTTTGAAATAATTCGGTAAATGGTGGATAACATGATTCTACATTATCATTTACATGGCTGTGTTTCATCACAATTTATGTGCACAATGAAATTTCTCTGCAGACACAGCTTTTTATATTGTTTGTAGGAGATGAAACTCTGCTAATTACTGGCCAAAACCTTAAAAGAAACCTGATTGATTATTGTTTCCCATGGTTTAAATATTGTTCTCTCACTCCGAGTGAGCACCAGCAAGTTGCATACTACCATTTTGACCATCATGTTAGTCAAAGCTTGAACTAAATCAAGGCAGTTTCTCCTCCCCTTGCTTTGAACAAAAATATTCTGTATTAGTTATTAACCTGTGTAGTTCTATGTAGTTAACTTACCAACTAGCCTGTAAGTGTAAACTTTACCACGTTAATTTCTCTAGTCCATCTCCAATCTCCACTTACTCTCTATAAAATTTGAGAAAATTAGGATATGAGTCACTACAACCACAATCTTTCTGATTATAGATCACAGAGTTTTTCAGGGGTCAGTAAAGCCTCGATTCCACTCTTTATGGAACCAGGTAACTATCGAGAAGGGCACCTTTTGAATACAGCAACTATTACTAGTTAAAGCAGGTTTGGGGAAAAACTCACACAAGGGTTTTTGTACTCATTTTAAGAATATTTCAATTAAAAAATTAGTCTCAGTGTACAACAAAGAATGCATAATAAACAAGCATGCAATTATACTGAGACCACAAGCTTTCTGAAAAGTGTTAATTTGTATAACATAAACTAGTAAGCATCTTTCTCAGCTGTATGAAAGATGTTAAATCAGAGGAATGCTGAATTTCTGTAAAGTACGCCTGTTGAGTGACCACAAAAATACACTCTCTTTTCTGTAGCTAAGAGAGAGCAAAGTACATTAAGACAAAGGGGCTACTAACCATTAGTTATTGACTTCAAAGGGTCAACTCCTCAAGCAGAGGCTCAGAGATCTTTCTAAAGGATGGACAGAAAATCATGTCCCTTGTCCAAAAACTGTCCACTGCTAACATCCAAGCAAACAAGCCGCCTTCTTAAATCGCTCTGCGCGTGAATGAAGATAAAAAGTTTTTCTCAGCTTAAGGTGGTCAGGCAGGCTAGACAGTTGTTATTTTAAAAAGCAGAAAGTACTAAAGAAAAAAAAACAACTTAATTTGTAACAAAACCGCAAACAATTAAGGACTCCACAAAAACTCTAGCTAATGAAAGACGTTTCCTTCTTTATTGTTGTGTAATACTTCTTTCACAGAAACATCATATTTACAAATATACACATATAGACTGCTGATCATAAAATGTTACTGAAGAATTAGTCAAAAAATCAATTTACAAAACCCAAAAACTTTCCAAAGATATCCTGGCTGAAAAAGTTTAATGAAATTTCAAGGAGACACTTCTGTACAGAAAGATAGGTTTTATAGCTCCTCAAGTTCTGGTAATATTAGACGGCTTGTGAACCAAGTGAGCTAAGCTCAGCTGTACATTTGAGATGAGGCAGGTTTTTTTTTTTAATATTGTTCTTTTTCACACAATTTCTTGACGGTCAGTTCAACAGGTCTCAGGAGGCACTAGTTTGTATGTTTTTGGAAGCTGCAAGCATTGCTCTCACTTTGGCCATAAGATCCTGTAGGAAACAAAAGGAAAACGATCAGATACATCTGTGCTTTGAACAGACCTAAAGTATGTGACTGCAAAAATCTTCAAGAAATGGTTAGCTTATGTTCCAGTCACATAGAATACTCAGATTCATGATCATCAGATATTAACAGTCCCTAGGTTCAATGAATGAAATAATTTGGAGAAAGTTCCGATGACAGTAACTGAAGTCTGTTTTTACTACAATGCTACAAAGTGCTCTGTAGTTTCTATATAACAAAACACAGAAATCACCTCAACTGAAATGAAATTATGACCGCATCTTCACAAAACTGTAATGAACACACAACTACTAACCACTGAAGGTTTAAAAAACAAAAAAAAAATTAAAAAGAAAGAGAGAGAGCTGGTAAGAAAGGAGTGCTAACAATTACTCTGTAACAGAAAGATTTTTTTGTTTTCTTTGTAAACCCGAACCAGAAGTTTATATAGCAGCCATATTTTCACATATGACAGAGTGACTGAAACATTAAGAGTGTTGTGAAACCAAACAGCAACTCTCAGTCTTGTCCAAGTACCCAGGAGGAGCAGCATTACAAAAGGAAATGAAATTTCATGGAAACAGCATCGAATAATTGGGTTGCAAAAAGTGATCACAAAATAAAAAGTGTTGATCAGTAATGAATTAAAGTTACTTAAAACATTTCTTCACAAATGCAATCTAAATGAATTAAAATCCTTTCTTCTTTTAAAGCATTCTTCATCTGAAGCTCTCAAAACACTTCACAGGGGAATTCAGTATCATTATTCCACTTCACAGATGGAAGGATTTGAATGAGAAAAGAGACTGAATTGGTCAGGGTCAGCCAGCACACTGGCAGCAAAATAATCTTACTAATAATTAGGTAAATTACATTTCTTTGAGCCTTTAAAGATAAAAAAGTGCTAAACTAATCTATGTTGGAAAATATCTTGCAGATTCACAAAAGTTTCATTCCTCTCCCTTACTTTTTGCAAACAGTAACTAAGAACTGTATTTTAATACAGGAATCTTTCCTCCTCTTAGAGCTGCACTTCAAGCAAGCAGACTAATATTCAACTAGCAAATGCTATGCCATAAGCAACATTATACCCAAGAAATGCATGAACCAACTGCCTTTGTCTGAAGGGTATGGTGGGATGTTTACTCTACTTTGAAGACCATGATGTAGTTCATGTCTCATTTCTCATACCAGGAATTTGTTTGGTAGCCTAAGAAGTGCTACAGCATTAGTATGCCATTTTCTTTCTCTGCTGCCTATACTCGCTATTTTCTGTTCTCCTGAAATATTCTTGTTTTGGGTTTCTCAAGGAGAACGTATCAAATATGGTATGTAAAGTATGAGTCTACTAGTATTAATTCCCAACTACCACTGTTTCCCTAGCGGAACTAAATCTTTGAACAATATTAATTTATTGAAAGAATAATCTATCCATTGAAAAAAAATGATAATATAAAAAGCAACTCTGATTTTATACTGTAAATTTCCCAAAGCATAATTATGAGCTTTCCTCCTCTAAACTTGGCATATTCAATTGAAAGAAAGTTAAATATGCATGAAGGCTCTAAGAGGATAATTGAAATTAACAATTTTAAAGAGTGATACCATGCAGTAGCTTTTGAAAAAGGAATGGAAATACTTTGACGCAGGTTGGGTACCTTAAAACTGCATTCGGGAATGCATTTAATGATTGCACAGCATATAGAGGAACATACCTGATATGCCACAATACACAGCAAACTTGAATATATCAACAAAATCATAACAACAATAGTTCAGAAACATAAACAGCAAGAAGGCTAAGATAAGTGAGCTGAAGATACTGCTTAATGCAAAGCATACACTTGCTTCAGTTTGCAGGAAGACATATTTTTCCTCTACTGACGACACTACAAACTTAGCCTTTGCCAAGGTATTTCTCCTCCCTTCTTTCTTCCTCGAAACTTGTTAAGAGCACTACACGGTATGGGCTCTCAGTAATACCCGCTATTGGTAACTGGGGTATTATAGCATAATGTGGACTTTCATATCTTAACAGTGGATATACTGCAGCACAATGAATTTAGCTTGGTCTTTAGAGGCTTGATTAAACTTCAAAGGACAGTAGCTAGAGAAGCAACAAAATTGTCTTTCTCATAAGCAAACAGAGTAAGAATGACAATTAACATGTCTCTACATCATATGCAAAGCTCAGAATTGTATGAGGTAGTAAGAAAAGAAATGGTAAGCAAGGTATGAGATAGTAAGAGAAGATACGATGGATACACTTCATTAGGCAACGTACTCTGAATTTATTTGTACCTGAGTGATTTTACTCTGCACTGAAGACACAATTGCTGACGAGATTTGGCCATCTTTTTCCTGAGAAACTCCCCTAAAAAAGTAAAATTAGAATTAGAGATTTGTAGTAAATGTTTTAAAAATGCATTTCACTCACCGTCACAATTANCTTTAGAGGCTTGATTAAACTTCAAAGGACAGTAGCTAGAGAAGCAACAAAATTGTCTTTCTCATAAGCAAACAGAGTAAGAATGACAATTAACATGTCTCTACATCATATGCAAAGCTCAGAATTGTATGAGGTAGTAAGAAAAGAAATGGTAAGCAAGGTATGAGATAGTAAGAGAAGATACGATGGATACACTTCATTAGGCAACGTACTCTGAATTTATTTGTACCTGAGTGATTTTACTCTGCACTGAAGACACAATTGCTGACGAGATTTGGCCATCTTTTTCCTGAGAAACTCCCCTAAAAAAGTAAAATTAGAATTAGAGATTTGTAGTAAATGTTTTAAAAATGCATTTCACTAACCGTCACAATTATGGGGCTTATTGTACAAGTCTTTCATGTTAGTCAACAGTTCTCTCATTCAACTAGAAGCCATGGTAAGTCACAGTCAGAAGAGTCACTCATACAACCAATACACAGAAATCTGAACAGCCTAGGAATTTTTAACTGGACTGTTCTATATAGAAATAATTTAATTATGAATCTTGCACACACATTACAATTCAAACCACTCTATTAAAATTCTACTTCAAAGAGTTATCCCATTTAGTGAGAGTTTCCAATTTCTAACTCAGAATTAGGCTGCAGAATTTTCTGCACCAGTTTTACTGCAAGACTATGTCAAGATGCTTACTCTGGTAAGCAACAGAGATCCAGTTTCTTCATTAGACACTGGACATAGTGCTGTCCTCCCACCATCTTCTACTTTTAATGTATGCACACATCACACACACACACACAGCGCTCCTCACCATACAAGTTAGGTTAAAAGAGACACTCACAGTCAAGAGACATCAGCACTCCAATACTACAATAAAAGGGCGTACTACCTGGAGCGTTCCTGGCTGGATTCCCTGCTCTCCACAGGAGAGACACTAGTTGAATGTACAGAATTTTTGTGTGTGGATGGTTTGCCTGGTGACATGGATGGTGAAGGAGACCTAGCTTTGGACTTGGTACGTGATCTAGACCGCCTCTTCTTCTTCTTTTCGTGGGGACTTCTGTGAGAAGAAAATATTTTACTGAAGGATATTTAAAGCAATATTACAATAGCTCAGTTGAAGTTACTTTTGACACTTCTAAAACCTTACGTAGCCCTCTTCCACAGGATAATTCTCATGCATTCAGCAAACATTACAGTCTTACCCCAATACTGCACTTCTACGGTTGTGCAAAATACTCTCTCAGAAGCCTTTTTTAACATATTACATTAGGCAACTAACAGTACCTGAAGTTCTCGCTTGGAATGCTGCTTCATGCGTACACAGGAATTACTGGCCAGTATTTGATAGTTTGACGCACAACAATGAAAGGTCTTTCACTGGAGATTTGCAGAATAACTTTGCTAGAGGGAAGTACCTTCCCAAACAACATCAGACACACAGAATATAAAGAGAAATGTAAAAGTTTATATCCCTTACAGTTTTCCTAGCTTATAAATGAGCAAACCATGGAATCATAGCTATGCAAAAGACCTACAAGGCAAGTCCATTAATTGTTTGTTTGCTTTTTAAAAGAAATTACTCCTTCCGTTTTAATCTAACCTATAACGCAACAAACTGCAGGCTCAAAATTACAAACAAGCTCTTGTATGCCACTCAAATACACCTATACCCAGTAACACGTTCTAAGTGCAAACCATCTATGACTTGGAAATTTGACACACAAATGTTTGTCACTATGAGAGCTGAAACAAAGGAATTACAGGTACCTGACGTGTTCATTATTGACAGAAGGGGAAAACAGAGGTAGCCTCCTCATGTGCAATATTAAGCTCAAAGATAATTATATTTACTAATATATAGATCTATTAATTTACTAATATACTAGAGACACAACTGTCAAAATCTTTATACATGGTTACGAATTTATGTATGNCCTCATGTGCAATATTAAGCTCAAAGATAATTATATTTACTAATATATAGATCTATTAATTTACTAATATACTAGAGACACAACTGTCAAAATCTTTATACATGGTTACAAATTTATGTATGATTTGCATACCAGCGTTGATATTACTGTAATTCAAACTACTAGAGTAATGCCTTAGAGTTAGGCAACACCTCATTGTAGGCATCTCTCTCTAGAATGCACTGCTAGAATTCTACTCAAAAAAATGTTGTTGAAGCTTCTAGAACATCTTAAAACACTAAAACTTTGAACCATCTTTTAAAAATCCCATTATTGGTTCCTTTATTTTGATTTCCTTAGGAACTTGCTAATCTAAAAGCAGCTACGCTAAAACATATTAAATTCCCATACAAATGCTGTACACCTCTGTTTTTAGAATTTATCATACAAATACCTGATCTTTATATAGAATTTAACATTCAAGACTTAAAATTGCAAAACCTCCTTAAACTTTTCTTACATAAATAATCATTAAGTGGCAGAAGAAAAACCCCACAGCTCTACTGGCCTGTAATGTTTTCATGACTACAAAAAAACGTCAGCTACAAAGTCGATTCTTCCTTGACTAGCTAATTATGTGCTGTAATTGCTCAGTTTCTTAAAACATCATAATGTAATCAAGCTGTGAACATATTTCATACTTAACTCTTGAAAATCTCAGCAAACATTCAACATGCAAGAGTAATATTTTACAGCAAGATTTTTCAGTGTTTTTCATCTCAGACTAATATGAATAAACATCATAACAGCTGAATGAATGTTTCTATTTTCTGTTTTTAGAACAGTCCATTTGCTAACACCAGGCTTATTTTTAAATATTTTTCTGGGTACAAAAGCAAGCATAAAAGAACTATGCATATTCTCTGTGGAAAGTAATTCACTGCAGTCAGACTAAAACACTAATTTACATTAGACTTCTCTTTAAAGTGACTACAATGGCAACTGAGGTACAGGCTAAGCAGAAGAAAAAACAATTGTTACACTTATTCTGAAGTACACCTCGTTCTACAAGCAGTGAGCCAGTAATTCCCAAACAAGACAACATAAAGCATAGCTTTCTAGTTCACACCTAATTACTTGTTGAAACATACTAAAAATTTGCAAGCAATGCTAACTATTCGGCATCACGACTGATATCAGATTAATGCCCTGAGCAAGTTTAAAACACTGCAGTATTTAGTAATTCTAATTTTCAGTCCTCTGACAGTACTGGATTCTAAAGCTTGCCTGCTTCTTAGTGTAACTACACTTAATAAAACCCACTCAGCTCCCTACTGCTATGTTAGACTGAAACCTGCTCTCAGCTATGAGGCAAAACACACATTACTCACTCAGACAAAGCCCAAGTAAACTAATTAGCTTTTAACAGATCTTGAACCCAAACCTTCCTTCCATTACACCGATCTACTCCATGACTGAAGATGAAAACTGGTCCATCACAGCATCTACATTTTTACTTGAAAATTTAACATGTCAGTCCAGGCTGAAACAGTAGGTTTTCTGCAATCAGAGCTGAAAAACACCCTCATCTATGTTTAACTGCAATATTCTTTTTTCAGTCTACATTTTTTGCACTTACTGTCATATTTTATTGTGTAGTGTTCCATTTTCCTGTTTGAGGCCTAACAAAAGTTTGTAATTTCCACCTACATAAATAATATTGTTTAGAGAGGAATCTAGTTTGTTTCACAATTGTCATCATAATTTACCACTTGGAATGGCGTAACTCTAAAAAAAATTCATAGCTTAAAATGCTGAATGATCAAGCAGTGGACACACCAACACAGCATTAAAAATAGCACAGGGCTGTCAAAAATTCTTGTATGTGTTTATAGGAAGAAAAATGTTTTAAGTTTCTATATCTTTTCTGCTTAACCAAATTTGCATGCTAAATTCCACAGAGCCTCTATTATCTTGAGTTGATAAATGCGAAAAACTGGATCAGTTGAAGTATACTGATGAAGTTCTCAATTATACGTATCACCCATCAATTAACCAGAGGCTGCCAAGAGATGGAAAGTTATCTTAAGAAACAACAGAAATTTTTTAATAATCATAAAGTTCAGTTATCTCTGATTTTTATTCCACAACAGATACGGAGAAAGCAGTTAAAGACTAAATATTCACTGATGAGAAGAAAAATTCTGTATGCTCAGTTCAGTAATTTCAATGTGTTGTGGTCTGTGTACACTTCAGGTGTACATATACAAGCATCATAAATTTTTACCTTGTTGAATGTAGAAGACACAACATGCCACAAAACATTAGAGAGCAAAACACTTCAAAGCCTTCTGGGCACAGATTTTGCAGATGTTTTTCTTCTGCAATTAGTGAGCTGAAAGAATGGTTGGCATGCCATTTTGGTTATAATAGGTTCAGAGAGACTATATGCAAGGTGCTCTCAAAAAAGACATGTCTTGATTCATATTTCACATTCCACTCTGCCAGTAAAATAATTGCTAAATGTAAAGCATACCGTTTGGTAAAGTGGAGTTTCCCCTTATCTGTGCAGATATGATGAGATGTCAAGCAATACCAGTAGGAGTAACGTAATACCACTGTACGACCTCTGTGCAGAGGTCATACAGCTTGCCCAAGCAGAGCACGAGAAAATGACCCAACGAGAATGAAAGTGCAAATAAAATGTGAACTCTCACAGCTAGGAGACAGTAGCGTATTAACATTCACTGGCTTGGCTGTACATTTAACGTTCAAGCACATGCAAGAATGGGGAAAGAAGAATGAGTGCTTCTATTTTTTTTCTCCACAGAAGTATTTGTTTATTAAAATAAAGCTCCAGAACATAAAAACCTAAGGTCTACCTAGGGACTACACAACACATCAGGCAATGTTTAAAGTCTCTTATGATGCCAGGACATAATCTTCTCCAGGACCAGGTATACTCACTTGGAACGTGGGCGTTTCCTACTATTTCCAGGACTATTACTAATGCGATAAGCTGTTGGAACACTTCTTTCATCTCTCCGCCGTTCTGGTGTGTGAGCCCTTCTCCTAGGTGACCTTGATCGTGACCTGAGGAGCAAAAAAACATCCAAAAGTTTGCTTTTTGTTACTTATTTCACTACTTTTACTTCAGTGGAATTGTGCTGTCACCAAATGCAACTAGAACACCTCCAAATGCCTATTTTATACCGACACGGGGTATTTAGTCTCCAGGACTTGTCAGCTGCATAAAAATTTCTGATCCATTCAAGACATCTGGGATGTAGTTATCCATTGCTCCCAACATGGGGCAGAAGAAATTATTTTTTGGTACTGTGCCCTAATGTCAACTTCTGTATCAGTAGGCAGGAAAATTTTACTTCAGTCCAGTCATCTTTTGTGGCAAGAGTTTACTAATATTGGTATGCAAAAGCCCAGTTTGGCTTAAAGCCTGGAATTGTCAGGCCTGACCTTGTCTTCTCAAATAGTGGTATGTTTTTAGAACTGCTGCATCATATTGAGAAATACAAGTTTTTGTTTTCATCACATCTCCAACACTGACAAGTGCAGGAAATTTTGTCCCTGATCGTGCAAAATAATCCTAGCACGCACAGCCAATATCTTCACCTGTACAAGTGACCAACAACCCATGATTAGCATTGTTTGGCACTAGCACTTAGACTTGAGTTATATTTCTAGAAAACCCAGAGACAGAAAGGGAAAGAGATCCAGAGAGGGGGGAAAAAAAAGCATGCTCAGTTAGGATCAGAGATCAACTTAAGAGCTTAACTCTTTATGATTTGGAATTAAGTGGATGTGCAAGTAAAATACGAGTATTTCTAAATAACAAAATAAATGGAATGAGAAAAGTCCCAAGAGATGAACGAGAGGGTGAAGATGGAGAAAGCAGGAATTCAGGGACCCAGCTTGGAAAAAAGAAAGAAAAAAACAAACCCCAAATCCATCCAAGATTCTTTAGTTTTGTTCTCACTAAAATATATAGTTCTAATAATTCTACTGCTGTTTGCTTATTTATTTTAAAGCCTTTCTTATTTATTTACTATAGGTATGTCATTCCATGTATACCAAACCTTCATGTTCTTGAAAATACCTAAGTTGCAGTGACTAAAAGGCAAGCCATTTGTGAAATTACTGATCTTCTGCAGATTCACACCATATATATAATATATATACACACACACTCCCAAGCCATTTCTCTTACACCTACCACAAAAGAGATCAACTGAAAATGAAAAAAGTAATCACAATGGCAGTTAAGTGTTGCAAATTAACTGCTTTGTCACTCAGAAATCTGATCTTTAAAAGGCTATTCAGAAGGATTAAAAAAGTTAAAAACCAACAGATTATAAAGTTTGGAGTCAGTCAGACACCTTGACATTTTACCAGGATCTCCCTCAAAAGGGCTCCAGCAGTCAAATCTTTTCGTTGTCCAAGTTGCCTGATAATTTTTCCGCTCTGTTGCTGCTGCCATTGACGAGCTGCTCAGACTCGGCTCCATGCTCAGTGTCCCTGCGGATGCTGTGAGACTGTGATACGGAGGCACACACTTCACATTCAGAATAAAATGTGCTAGTTTTGGTATTAACTAGAATCCTGAAAGGGCTCAGTCCCTTAACCAAAAGATGAACCTTAGTGAAACATGCCTATATGGACCAGCCTAAAAAAAGTCCAAACAATCAGAAAGAAAAAGGCATTAGCTTTATTTTTATGAACTGATGTTTGTGGTTCTACAACATTCTTCCAATCACCAAATGTTAGGAACTTTGGCCAGTAGATTCAAACAATTAAAAACAGCTTAACAGTTTTACAGTAATAAATCAATTACTACTTTTGTTAGACTGCTATTTCAGAAGGCACCCCAGTCCTTTAAAGTCAGTATCGCTTGTGTTTAGTACGGTCCCAAAAGCTCAAAGGGTTACAAAACTTGGCATGTCTCATTACAAAACAGGAATTAAAACTACGTGAATAGACACTGCCTCAGCAATAAGAAAATCACTTTGGAAGGAGAAAAAACCCCAAACAACCTTTTTACAAACATCTACTTTCAAGTATCTTAAATTCCTAATATTGAAGCAAAAAGTCTCTGTCACACACACACACACACACAGAGGCATACTCTATCCAAATTTATTGAAAAGTGTTAATAAAGTATGCCACTACTAATAACTGTTTATAACTCATTAACTAAATAAATTATGTGGCTTAGTACTACTCTATTACTAGACAGTATAAAGAAAAACGATCAATATCAAAGAGAAGTTTAGACTTTCCAGCTCTACTGTAGCTCAAAATATAAACATCCAAATTTCACCTAACCAAATCACTAAATCATTCAGTACATACAGAGTGCCTCTGCTTCCCTTCCTCTCCTCTCTCACATACACACACAAACCACGCTCACAGATACAAATACATCATTAGCTTAGATCATGTGCTACAAAGATCTATTGGTAGAAAACAGATTCAGATACACATCGTCATTATTTACACTTACTGCCAACCAGCTCAGAAATCTAACTTCTCAGCTATAACAGCACACTGAAAACTCCAGTGACCAACAACCTATGCTTCTTTAAAGAGCACCACTGTCACGTACACTTCACAGCAAATTTTTAATGGTGCTTTGAAGTCGATGAGAAAAAAACCTGATGAAGCACTTACTAGAGGTGACCAAAAGGTACCAAAGGCCGTTTGTTTTCCAAGACAGATTTAACGAACGTCCCTCATCCTTGACGTGAAGTCCCTATTTGTAATAACTATTTATGTCTTTGGGACTAACAACTCTAAAGCAATCCGTGCTGCAATATCATACACTTTTGGACACGGTTTACTGTTTCTGTGACTTTTTTAAACTTTAATCTGTTGCGTTGGTCTAGAATTAAAACTGCAAAATACCAGGAGCTTTATAGGACTAATTTTGAGAGAGAAATTTTGTTCCAGAAAATAACGCACATTTATACAGAGTACTGCTGTTGCACACCACATGCCACAATTAAGCCAATATATCCGGCTTCCTTACGTAGCCACAATTTTTTAAACTTGTTTCTGCAAAGCAGTTTTGCTTGCGCTGCCCAGAAAAATGAATATTCAAAACATGCTTTGAAACAACTTTGTGCTGTTTGAACAGAATTTTTCAACTTTTAATACTGCTGAAGAGGCATTAGAAAATATAAAAAAAGGCAACAGTAGAAAAACCGTATCCTAACACCAAACTATTTTTAAATGAAGCAGAGCCCCTAGACCTCTAACAATGCAAAAATAAATTATAAACAAGTGACACAAAATGGTATATAAAGAAGTATACCGCAAAGTTAATCTATAGGATTTCTTAGCACAATATGCATTTTGGAAAAAAGAAATTAACATACACAAACCAGAAAGGGAGAGCTTGAAAAGTATACTGAACATCACTTGAATAAAGAGCAAAGAAAGTTACTGCAAATTGCTTTGTTTAACTTTACTTCCCACATCTCATTCCCTATTAACTTGTCACAATAAGTTACATGGTAAAGGTTGATTTTTTTAGTCCTACTTTTTGAAATAACTTACACCATTAAGCAGTATCTACTCAAAGTGTTTTTAAACAGAAGCTCTACTAGTGTCTATATGGAAACCTCACAAAATCTAAGGCTTTAAGACTGTTTTCCACATGCAGGGCATATGTTGAGTGGTCATTATGATGATTTAGAGATTACGATTCATTATCATCTGAATGCAATATAGTCTAATGAAAAATTATGAAGGAAGCATAGCTCCTCTTTTGGCTGTCACAGTTAATTTAAACACAATAGTTTAAATAACTCCAAATCCAAAATACTTATTTTCACTGTGCAGATACTTCAAACCCAGTAAGCTACTCTCCAAGAAAGTTATGAAAGATTGTTTATTAAGAAAAAGATCTTATTTGTTATTCTGAATTATTTGATTAACAGGAATTAGAGCAGTAATTACCATAGAAAGAGAAAATCCCAGCTTTTTTCAGTCTACTCCCAAGGTGAAATAAAGCATCAATAATCACTTTATATTGAGATTTGTAGGCTAGAATATATATTTTGAACAGAATAAAATAAGCAATAAAATCTCAAATATACAACAGTCGATTGAGACATTCAAATAAAGCACAGTTACTCTAAGTAGGGATGTTCCAGTATAATTTATCATTTATGCCCACACAATAAAGACTGTTTCTAAGTGCCATCCACTTAACACAAGATTAACACATTAACCTCTACAAATAGTTTATACTTCATGACTCCTTACATAACTATCCATTCAGCAGTAAACTGTAACACTCAATGTTTTGGGAATCTAGGAAAAAAATAATGTTCTTGTTGAAGCATCGTGTAAAACAAAGAGCAAAGAGATGTGAAAGGTGCTGTTTTGAATGAGACAAGACAACGCATGGAAATAATTCTCTCTGACTCAACACTAAATATAGAAATAAATATTAAAAAGAAAGAAAAATAGTCATGTCTTCTAGCTAGGCAACAACATTTGCCTTTTTTTGGCAATTACTAACAGAAGGCATTATTTTTGCCTAAACATTTGAGAGACAAAACACATCAGTATCTGACTGGGTTATGAATCAGCCTCCCACTCACTATTACTCTACAAATTTTCTGGTTTCAGAAGGAGAGCTTTTATTCTGGAAATATGGTGAGTATGTTAAAGCATAGCAAACACCTTCAATCAAGCAAACCTTCAGACATAACCATTTCCTGTACAATGTGAGACCATGTGGACCCTAATTAGAAAGGCAGGGCTAGAAAATACTTGCAAGAAATAAGACCATTCAATATTCTTCAAACTATAATCCTTGATACAGAAATTTCCCACAATGGAGCATTCACAAGCCCTATAAACTACCTTTACCACTGAGACACCATGAAATGCTTTCTAGTCTCTCTGTTACCCAATTTAAATCCATTACTTAAGGACCACACTCCAAGGACTGAAGAATGATGTTCTATTCCCTCTTCTGCGGTGTACATGAAGACTCATTTCATCTTCCTTCAGTCTTCCCAGTCAGTCATTCCAACTCTCTCTCCCTTTTTAAAGAATTCTGAAATTTTTTTGTGATTCCCTCTAAACTTCCTCCAGTTGGTCCAATTCCTTCTAAAGGATGCACAAAAGTGGATACAGTACTCTAGCTGAGGTCAAACAGAACAACCACATCTTTCAGATGAGGAGACACTTGATGCACCCTGCATAAACTTGCTTGTCTTTGCTGACTACATTAAAGTAAACCAATACAGTCACTGTATCAAGCATCAGAAGCAGGAGAAAGGTATTCATTAGAGTTGAATTACAAGAGGTCCTCGGGCAGAAGTTTAGATCTAGCCATATTCTTGTGAAATGCTAAAATAGAAAGGTGCATTCAGATTTCTAACAGGTCTCCCACCTGATATAATTGCCACTAAAAGCATTTCATACAGCCTGCAAAAAGCTCAAAGGGAATGGGCACCCACTCAGCACTCATGATACTGCCTTAAAGTGGGTTTCTGAATGGAGAAAGAGCCTCCAGAGACCTTTGTTTAAACTGGTACTTGCAGAACGGAAATACAGGCTGAATGGAATGCTCTTTCCCATTCAGCAATAACTTGTGTCAAGTTTTATAATTTGCAAAATGTTTTCAGTGCAAGATGTGGCGCAGTTCTTCTGAAACAATTTTAAAATTCAACTAGCCAGCATGAAGCTTATTGGACGTCTCAGGCTGCAGAATTCAACAGCTGATCAAGGAAATATCCAACCAGATTTAACCAGGTGTTGTGTTGACTCATGATGTTAAGGCTTCTATGTGTCTGTTATTTGATTTGTGCCAGGAAACACACTCATGATGGCACACAAAGATTAGCTCCAGTAGGTAAACTATTCTTGGGTGATCTCTGTGTACTTTCTCCACCAGATGAACTATGGCTATTAAAACAAACGCCAAACAACAAACCCAACCAAAACGTAACGAGACTATCCACTATGTATGTGTTAGCTTCACTAGACTGTATTTAGTCTTTTCACCTGCAGAACCAAATGTAGACCAGTTGGTGGAAGTATTCAAGCCTCTATAAATGACCAGATGTCTTATCTCCTTGAAGTCACTGAAGACATACCTCAGTATATATCCAAACTCAACTTGCAAGTTCCCATTAATCTGTTTACTGCCCGATGCAAACTCATGCAACATGCAGGATTATCTTTATCCTATGGAGTAGCATACCGTAGTACTGGTAAGGATCTTCTCAGACAGTTCTTTGTCCTTTTCAAGTACCACAATAGATGATTTAATTTTTTTTATCATTGCTATGATATTTCTCCTTGGTTTTACCATGTATCAGTAAATTAACAGATAAATATATGCAACATAGCTTTGATGAAGTGACATGGGAGGTTCAAGTGAAGATATGGCTTGACAGAGAGTTGACAAGATGAGTGATTCACCTGAGGAGACTTTTCCCCAAGATATCCTTAATTCTGAGAAGACATTCTGATGCATAAGACTGCATTCACTTCTTAAACAAGGAAAGCTTCATTCAGCACCATTTCCTTTACACGCTGGTAAGCACAGAAAATGAATGGCACACAGTAGTTTGGAATGTGCCTTATAACAGAGCACCATGACCGCCTATTGTCAAAAGCAGTCAAATAAGCCGCATGTCAGACTGATCATTTCAGTCCAAGTTAATTTAATTTAATTCCTTGCATCTCTGAATAGCAGAGATATCTTTAGCAAAGTATTGTATTCAAACTTACAAATCTAGTATAAAATAAAAAGTTGTAATGTGTTAACACTTACTTGTATTAGTGTAGTTAGATAGTTTGTTAAACAAACAAAAAAAAATGCACAAGGAAAATATAAGATGTGAAGCTCTGTCACACTGCCATAAAGGGCTAGAAGCTGTTTTTCAGGAAGAAGCATGTCACAGTCACGGCCACAAAGATAAAGGAATGTATGATTTGGCATGCATCACATACACATATAGTTGTGGTAGTATTTATATGCACGATTTGCTTGAACTAGAAGTTTATAAACACTGTTCTGTAGCACGATCCAGAGAGTGCAACATCAAGAATAAGCCCTTCCTACTGACCGCAATAACTGCTATGTGGCAGGACATTCAGATATGATAAAGTTTATAGACAGTAAACTTTAAAGGCGCCTAGACCCAAATCTCTTACATGTAATTAACAGTATATATATAACACAATATATATAATCTTATAGCTGCGTAATTACTATAGTGAATTTAATCTCATTAATGACTAAATATAGTTAACTGCACTGGGCAACATTTTTCTATGGTCTCCCTTGCTCATCAACTCTGTTTTCACCCTTGGATTTCTGTCACACCTCTCTTGCAATTCATCCATCATATTTTTTCACATGCTACCCAACTGCTTGCTTTCCTTCTGAGCTTTGCTGTTCATCCATCTGGTTCTCTACCTCTACTTCTTAATATTGTCTGGTTACTTTACTCCAGCAACAGCCACAGACTTATTAGCAAGTTCTCTTCCTGCTATAATCACATTCCTACATATTATCACCAGATATTTCACAGATCAGAGAGAAAAAGCATTTACTGATACAAGTTTTATACTATGTAATTAGAAACTAATGATTCTTTATTTCATTAGAACATTTGATGATATTTATTTACTGTCTTCAAGGTGACTATACGCTTTGTAACGAGTACAAAAGACGCTTATATAATGCAAAAACTGCAAAAATGTTTGAAGGGCTAACAAGCCCACACAGAACTCTAAAGAGTATGTTTGATTTCCAAACCCACCTTGAATGCCTGACAGTTCTATAGGCAGTAGGAAGTGAGTGCTTTGCTTTTGAATGTGATCTAGATCTGGACTTAGAAGATGAATGATACTTGAATGGCGATCGAGATCTTGTCCGAGATCTTTTCTTGTGTTTTTTTCTTTTCTTTTCTTTTTCTTCATCCCTAGGAGGATCTTTGCTTTTGCTTGAAGGCCTTTCTGCTTGTTTAACTTCTAAGGTGGGTAAAGTTCTGACTGCAGTCACAGGACATGGTATACTACTGACACTCTGAAATCAAAGGCAAACAAAGAACAGCGTTCAGTTTTCAAAGTTGCATGCAAATTTTTAATTTGAGAAAGTCCTAAAAGTGCAGACAACACATAAGCATCTCCAGTCCTTTAAAGCAGAGGGCTGTATCTACTCCTGTGCGTGCCACATACAAGGACATTCTGGCCAAGAAACTTAAAATATCCTGCTCGGTAGGCTTGCCAATATACAATATAGTTTTTTTGCAGAAATGCTGGACAACAAGTACAACAGCAAAAACATAGTAACTATCACCTTACATTTTTTGACTCATGAAAGCGTGAGAGAACTACATCCACCTTAAGAAAGTAGTTGTTAAAGCAATAACAATCTAACCTCCTACGAATGCCGCATCACAATTATGTAAAGCGTGTGTAAGTAAGGCTGACATCTTCAAAAACATGCATCTAGCAGTATTTAATGGAGGCCCATACAGTTCCCTAAAGATATATATGCAAGTTGGAATACGCATGCTAAGACTGTTCAGCTTAACAAGGACATAGTTCTGAAATTTTCATCTTTAGTTTTTAGGAGGAATGTGTTCTAAAAAAATTAGTACTATTCTGTATCTTTTCATTTATTTATCCCTTTTATTAAAAAAAGGATAAACCTGAAAATACAATCGGGAACTACTGACATTCAAAGTTAACTTTACTGTCACTTTCATCCCTGAACTGTGCTGTTTAAATTACCACCTCAAGGAAAACAGCAAAATTAATTAGTGCTGATACAAATTATCTCTGTACTTTGCAAAATAAGTTTTGCCTGCAAAGGGTTGGGAAGATCACAAAAATTATTATTCTCAAAGATAGAACGGGTCCATGCACAACTCATTCTCAGTGAGTAATTCTGACTGCAGTCAGTTAAGCAAAACATACCATACTCCAAGAAATTTTCAAATTATCAACTTGTACGTGCCTGAGAGAATTCTGCTCAATACCTTGTTTAGAACAATTCAAGCCAGGCACTATAGATATCCCCCTCATTTCAAAGCCTGTCATTCCCCCAGCTGCCATTTCAAGGCAACTGGAGAAATCAGTTTCCCTCTGTCGTAATTTCTGCTCCACCTGGTCTGAGACTTTCACTGTCTGATACAAGGATGCTTACTGTGATTGGAATAAAAGGCAATACATTAAAACCTGAAATAAACAAATTAGAAACAGATGATCTTTTCCTTTCTTTTTAGCCTTCTCCAAGAGTGACTATGTCAAGGCAATGACCACATCTGAATAATTGCAAATCCAGCTTTGCCTCAAGTTAGAGTCATGACGCTTTTCTGAGCTTTAACTGATAACTGCTATCACAATATTTACAAAAATAGCGATAAGGCAGCACTAAAGTAATTTGCTTCAAGGATGATGAACACTTAATATCATTTGAGTGACTGGTTTACCAGAGGTCCATTTCCAATTTCGCTAACTTCACAATCCACGTGTAATTGTAGACATCTCATCTCCAAAATTCAGAGTTTCCCGAGACCACCGCAGCCAACTTTTGCTCCTTGACAATATTATTCATCTCTTTATACAGTATCTTAGTCTTCGCTTTGAACACTACTGAATATGTAATAGACTAGTTTGCCTTGAAGTAGCCACCTCTAATAGCTTAAAACGAAATAGCTGTAGGAAAAATAGACTTAAGAGGAAAACAAGAGCGGGAAGGAAAAAACAATGGTTTTCAGTACCCAAGTTCATTTGGCCGCATGAAACACAAGCTATCACATGACTGCCAAAAGGAAGTTAATAAATGAATGGCACATTTAATTTTAGCTCACACATAGAGATTCTCCCAGCAATCAGATCAAGAACCCCACAAGGCTAAGCACTCCTATCTGTCCAGCAAAAGCACTGGATGCTGAAACCGTGGGCTCTCCTTGACTTTCAGGATGTTACACTAAAGAGTGACAGCACTGTCCAGAGCAGAACATAGAGGCCAGTGAAAGAACTTAACGTCAGCAAGTCTCCAGGCCACAAAGAAAATTTCTAGGTGTATGAATAATGCTGCTGAATAAAAATTTTTGGGAAAAAATAAACTTAGTGCTGGCAAATAGAAGAAGCTGTCAGTAATTTGTGTATTTACTACTGAAAGCTGATCCAGGGAAACCAGGTAACGGGAACTAGAATTGGAGGCATGAATGCAGGGGAAAAAAAAAAAAATAATAAGCAAGCACAAGATACTGTGAAATCATTAACCATTTCCAAAATGCAGAAACACTGTTTTACTGACCAGGCTCCGCAAACCTGCAGGCCAGTAGAATGTGGTTTTGGAAAGCATGGCAACAAACTGGTTACCTGATGAATTTTATTATGCATTTCAAGGGATAAGAGATTTGAATTTTTTTTGAGAGCTCTTCTACGAATTTACACTGTAAACATTCAGGCAGCATTCACTGAATCTCACTTCTTTGTCCATTTTGGGTAACAGTACTTTTTTTGGCCTTTATTGAACGCTAGTATCAGACAACTTTACTTGCAGAGTTGTTCTTCAGCATTTTATTTGCATGACTGAAGCAAACCTGACTACAATAACACTTCTTATAGTAAACACTTCGTATAAAAATTGTTTCAGAGAGACCTTTTTGGAAAACAAAGATGATTCAACAACTCTTTGTTTAGCAGGAATGGGTTAGGAAAGAGGTCTGTATCAGGAAAAATTTATAGCTATATGAAAACAGAAACAAGCACTTCGGTTCATTACAAGACATTTGTATATTTGCAGTATGCATAAGACCAGAATACAGAATAGTTATTCTGGGATTACACTACTTAATCCAATATAAAGCCAACCCTAGAAGTGAACCAAAAGGTGCTTACTGCAACAGAACAAACACTAGCCTTGTTCCTAATACAAACAAAATCAACTGATAAAGAACATTATCAATAATGTTATTAACACTTTTAAAAACTGGCTAATATTTCTTCTGTTTTGAACAGCTGAATTTTGCAGTAATGTGAATCCTATGTTTGATCAAAATTGGAATGTCAGAACTGTGAAGAGTTAATCAACAGTTCTTTTACTTCATTAAAATCTGAAAATACTCCAGATTCTTTCCTACCACTGCACCTTTTCCACCATAGGTTCTCCAAAGTTTATGGTGAAGTATTCTCTAACTGAGAATTAATAAGCAGCTGTCTACCAGCAATTGAAATGTATGATTGCTCTACGCATCAAAGCAAGTAGTTACTGCTTTTAGAAGAGCTTGTCAGTCCTAGCCTCAATAAATCGGGCCAAAATTATTAAACATAAGTGACAAAAACCTTAAGAGTAAGTTCCTACAGAACAAATAAAATACTCAATATGCAAAGACTTAACAGTTCCATAAGTGTTTAGTTGCTGCACTGAAACATAGCTATTAACAATACACTGACTGCAGTAAGTTCTTCAAAAACAGACAGAATTTTGCATTGTCAATTTTGAAGGGCCATCTGTAAAGAAATTAGTAGCTGTGAATCTGTTTGCGATATGGATCAATATGCCTTTGTATCTTGAGTAATCTGAAGACTAAATATCAAGGCATAGAACATTCTTAGCTCCCTTACCTATCTCAATTAAGATGGTAGCTCCTGATATTTACCTTTTCCCCTCTATTAAATATTAATTAAAGTATTTACAGTATGAAGAATTACAACACTCATGTAGTTTTTGATAGTAAGGTTCTTGCAATAAAAAAGTTCCAAATGCCAGCAAGTTATCTACCCCCAAAATGCCACATTAGTAGGTGACATTTTGTTTTGTTTTTCTGTCCTTTTGAAAAAGCAAGATAAGGGAAATTTACAAACAATTTTCCTCCTTCCTTGCTAAACAGAAGATACAGGTATCTATATTCTGAAAAAAAAACCAAAGTGAAGTAAGAAATGAATGGCTCTGAAATATTCGAAAGCATTTTTGTTTAAATACTTATCAGATGGTTCTCATTAGACAATTACATTTTGCTCACAAATTAAC
>VZSC01008472.1:0-55821 GCA_013398225.1 Steatornis caripensis | reverse complement strand
CAAATTAACATAAAGAAAACACGCAAACATAAAATTATGTTATACATTATTATTCCAGAGGCATGCAATAATATCTACAGTACATTGCTAAAAAAAGTAGAATCAACTACAGCAGTAAGTGTGAAAGACGTACACTATCTACAGTTATTGATAACCCTGTTATGTTTGGCAAAACTTGAACAGCATCTTATTTTTAAACATGGCTCACTTCTATTTCACTCATTGACAGACTCTTTCCACAGGAAAAAAAAAATTCTTACATACAGGACAAAAGTAAGGACAAGCTATCTAATGAAACAATGATAAAACAGGGCTTCAAAACAGGGAAGATGAAAGAGCCAAAAGAAGTGAAGTTTTACTTTGTGCTATAGAATCTTTAGATTCAGAGGCACAACGGCAGATGACATTTGAGACAAGCCATTAAAACAGAGTTACTTTCAAATCATGTGCTTGTCTGTTTTTGCAGCATTACGACTGTGGATGTCTCTCCTTGTTTAAATCAGATACTAAGGTTTATACAGCTAACAGTTTGGGTATAACCAACTGTCTTTTACATGCATATCAAAGTACTACCACGCCTAAAGCATTTCTGACATAGGATAAAACACGAGAGATTAGTGGGATAATTCGTATTAGAAACCCATCAGACACACTATTAGTTAAATCATGCCCTGTAGACAAAAACTGGACTGCACCACACTTGCAGAACACCTGTCACTACATCAAGTAACTTCGAAGAAGAAGTTAAATACACTGTACCTTGTCTAGTCAGCCACCAATGCTGGCCCCTTCTATTTTTCTCAGGTATTACCAGCACCAGGAGATTCTAGAAGACACTTTATCAATTAAATTAACGATCGCTTACGACCAATTTCTTTGACAGAGAATGCAGGTCTGCAGGCCTTCCTTTGACAGGGACAGCAGGGAGGTGACATTACCTACACAAGTGATGTTTACCAAAGCTTTTTCCAGGAAACAACGATTTGGCAGCTTATTATTTCCCTCTGCAAGACTCCTACAGCCTGCTACCATTATCAACCACTGTTAACAAAAACATTAAGCAAGTGTTCACCAGCAAGCCACTGAACCATGCCAATTTTCTTCTGTGAGGGTTGGCTGCACACAGATGCAGACACACGGCTCCGTAACAGATTCTTTTCCTTTCTCTTTTTCAACCTTTTGCACCTGGATGCACCTAAGAACAACACTTCTCAGATGAACAGGGTTAGGATAATAAAAAGTTTTAAATTGGCATATTTGCATACAAACAACATTTTAACCCCTGAAAAAAGAGGCAAAAATGTTACAGGCCTACTGTACCAAGTGTACTGTACCAAGGCCTACTACCAAGGGTGACACTCGTATTCAGAATTGAACTCGTGCCAATAGCCAGCACGTTTGCTTTATTTAGTTGAAAAATAAACATAAAAAAAACTCCACAACCCCCCATCCCCCAAACAAACGTAGCTTCTTAATGTGAGCTCCCCCAATGTCTAATCTACTTAACTCAGGTTTTCGTAAATATAAGAACGTGCACAACTAGCCTTTACTTCTGTATAAATATGCATATCATCTTAATTTTTAAAATTTAAATTGATTTTTAAAAATTTGTAATAAGGTTTGCATTTCAGATTATGAAACATCTTTTTTTTTTTTTTTAAAAAAAGCACTTCAATGNGCACAACTAGCCTTTACTTCTGTATAAATATGCATATCATCTTAATTTTTAAAATTTAAATTGATTTTTAAAAATTTGTAATAAGGTTTGCATTTCAGATTATGAAACATCTTTTTTTTTTTTTTAAAAAAAAGCACTTCAATGCAGCACTGCAGATAACCTAGCATACTCCAGCTCTGCACATCTGGAAGAACTGCAATTGTTAAAACTGCAAGTTGGTTGCTGCTGTAGGACAAAGAACCTATGCTCATTGCAGAATGACTGCCAGTTCCCTTCACTGGCAGTACCTGACTGATGTGCCAGCTGGTCTGGTTTTCTTACTACAAAAGTGTCTATATGAATCGCATATATAAACACAAGAAGTGAGATGCCACCCAGTTACTTTTCACCCCTGTCCTGAAAAAGGGCAAAGACTTTACTAGCTACAACAGTACTGCAAGCCGAGCTAAGCTACATGTTTTCCAACTACTTGTTCGAGGAAATATTATGCATAACTGTACTGTTGTAATGCATGCAAGAATGGTGAGGACCCATTTGTGAAAAGCTGTGCTCCTTCATTGCTCAAGCTCGTTTTTCAGCCTTTTGTTCCTCTTGCTTGATTTCACTTTAAGGAAAAACAGGAAACCATATAAAAGAAATAATTCAGCTATGGAAAAACAAGATATGACTATTTTTAAGATTCAGATGAAGCAAAAAAAGCTTAAAAGTGCTATGTTCTGTGGTATTGACTATCCTTTACATGCAGTTAGTAGAAGTGATTTTGTTGAAAGGTATAATATATACTCAGTACTAGCATTTCTTTCACGAAATAGTAGGTAGGAAAATCTGACAAAGGTCAAAAAAACTTTGGTCATTTAATGCATATCTACATAGTGTAATAAGTAGGTTTTCAGCACAAATGTACACTGTGCATGCACATAAATAGCATTACTAGTTTTTATACAGTTATTAGGCAGGGGTAATCTCATGGGAATTACGCGTCTCCCATGAACATTCTCAACTCCTCTTCATGCTTTATTATACATCAGTCATCAGGCCATTTTTGAGACACATTTTAAGCTACAAAAATCATTCCACTACATTAACTCTATAACCATTGCATATCAATCTTTGTTTCCTGGACTCCTCACTGGATGCTCCTCCCCCCAAAACGGGAGATGAAATACATTAACTGGTATTTTTGGTGGACTTAAATATTTGTGTATTTTTCTTAATTTTCTGAAATTTCCCTGATTAGTTCCATTGACCAAACTACAAAACAAATTTTATATATATCTGCTGACTTTAATATATTTTTTTTTTAATCACAGCCACTGTAGTTACTCTTGTTACTTTTGCAATCAGTGGTTTGAAACGCATCTTTTTGTTTCTGAAACATGACTGAAAAAGCTTAAATCCCCCTGTGCTATGTATTTATTTATGAAAGGATTTAGACATCTTGATGCAGCTTACTGGATTCTCAGTGTATATACAACAGAGGTTAACAAATCCACAGTATGATTTCACTTATCTTTTTCCAATAAAATTTCTTGAATCAAACCAGCTGTTAGGAATAGGCAAACCAGGAAACTAGAGATTATGCATTGGAACGAATGTAGATGGAAGCTTTTTCAAATATGGCAACTGGAAAGACAACAGCTTGAAGTGCATTCACCTTTCAAAATAAACTTTCAGATGCAAAAATCTACATGCATATATCTATATAAACATATATAAGTTTGTCAATAAGCAAACTACACTAAGAAGGAATAGTACTTCCAAAGATTATGGCATTTTAACACAGTACTAGGATTCCCAATACAAGAGTCAATTTCATTTCAAAAAGCAAGGTCACATCAGTAACATTTAACTAAAAAGTTACTGTTTATTTTAGGCATTCTCCTAAAGAAAATTATCAAAAGAACCTTAGCTTAGAAATGTCTATGTCCTTCACAAATACCCTTGAGAAGGGGAGCAGAACTGCAAGTCTAGGGAGTTTTGCATTGTCACTGTCTCTTTGCATTCACTCTTCAATATATAACCAGAAAAAAGTACCGAACACTTGTGCCAGTCAGCAAAAACTTGTTAGAAGTAGCATTGAGAATCCCAAACATGATCTCTTTTGGGATGTGACCACACTCAATTCACGAATCTGCTGCTCTGTGCTGATGTGGATCATCTAAACTACAGGGATGCCTCTTTAAACTGTCTGTTCTCTTGAAAGCGTTTTGAGGTGTAATGATTTATTTGGAAAAATCAAGAACTGGGGAATGAATTACTTGTTAGGTACAGGAATTCCTTCTGTGGGAAAGGAAACAATGGAAGACACGTCATTCATTATTGTAACCAGTCTGTCGCAATCAATATCTGAAATTTTCTATCAGTATCCAGAGATGAAGTTTTGCTTGATTAGTGCAACCGAGAACGACTTAATAGCTTTTCTGGAAGCAATACAATTCCAAAACCAAGAAACTGAGGGTCTACTTCTCAACAATATTTGTATTTGCAATACGCATGGAAGATCTTACTGCAGTGTATACAGACAAACACAGGAATTTCAACCTGGCTTGTGAAGAATTCTGCAACAATACCCCAACTGCATAAATTTCCAGCCCTATTTAGGTTAAGTTTCAGGAAACTACACAGTCTACAGCAAATCCCATTCCTACTTTTCCCCCACAGCTGTTTACAGATATTGCAGTGAAGACGTTAAGTACAAGGTGACTTTGCTTAAAACAGATTTTGACAGTTTTTCTTCCACTAAGGAAAGAGATTGTCTGGACTTGTTGGAGGTGTCCGTACACGTGCTGGAAACACAGACTCCCCCGTCTTCTAGCAAGAATGCATCAGATCATACTGAACTGGGATGTGCTGATGATAAAATGATGCTCAGGCTGAATAAAAATGGAAGTAAAATTAACACTTCTTAAGCTAGGACAAGCACTATACTGGCAGAAAAAGAGAGTAGGTCAGTGAAAAAGCTAGAACAAGGGCAAAAGAAAAAAGAAGAACAGAAATCAAGTAGGATAATAGCCTATTCTCCTCTGTGGATGAAGTTAAGCAACAAGGAACTTAAATGGAAAACATACAATATAAATGGGAAAGTGACTCTTTGATAGTGAACATAGCTCTGCTGCCAAAACCTGCAGATGGAGTGAAAAGCTTCAGGGCAGCACTACAATGTATGACCAAATCAATACTTGAAGGATTTTCCTATATAATAAATTCAAATCCCTCATTTAGGCTTTTAAAATTATAGTTATTTTATTGAAATCAGAAAGGGTTTCTGTGAACCATTACTTCTTAGGTATTTTAAACAGCATTTTCTGTTTATTAGTAGGAAAAAAAGCAAATGTGTGGCTTTGATCAATACGGGTTTTTAGAGTTTGGTTTTTATTTCATTCTGAAGCTTCATTACTAAAGTCTTTTGGCCTGAGATTCCTCTTTAACCTTGCCCACTCAAAAATTCTAAGTGCTATAAAACTGATTTCTACCCAAACCCATATTTTTATTATAGCTACTCATCAACAGACTGACTAGTAATAGTTCTGTTCGCTGTAGAAGATAACACCAACTAACTGATCAGCAGTTACTTCTGCATGATAAATCTTCTTTTTCTTCTTTGTGACAAATTCTAGTAATCCAACGTATGGCTATGAGTAATTAGCTTTTAAATTCCTTTGGAAACAATAGTCCAGATAGCCAAATGACAAGGGAACTTATTACCAGTTTTATTGTGTTCCTAAGACCTAATAATAAGTTATCATCAATATCCAGGTTACTCTTAGATTTGGCCTAAGAGTGCAGTATCATGATGACCTACTCAGAGCTTTTGAAAGCCCTCAAACTGACATTATCCTAGTAGTATCTGTTGTGGTTGACTATCCAAACAATGAAAATGGGTGCAAATGGACAAGAAAATTACAAGGCAGAAGATGAAAAGCAGTCTGCTCCTGCCACATGACTATTTCCTAGTAGTTTTCTAGAAAGAAGCGGAGGGTTCGAATTTCTAAAACAACTATCCAAAATTGTTCTTTGAAAGAAGCGTAGGAATACTAATACTCCAAACTGATTTGCTACAGAAATATACTCGCTTCTGCTCTCCAAAATAAGAGATTCAGCTGAACAAACCCAATGGATTAAGTAATTTCATGATCCTGAGGCACAGGCAGCGTGTCTACTTTCTGGAAGACAGCTAGCAGAATAGCCCCCCTCCCCCAATTATTTTACTGAGTTTTTTGATACTTGATTGACTATGCCCAGTGAATAACATGCAAACATATATTTGTTTGAGTTTTGTGCCACTATCTGTAAAATTAGCTTTATTTTTAAAATTTAAATTTTTTTTTTTTTTAAATAAACATTTTAACAATCACATCCTTATAATAAACCAAAATCTTTTATAACTCCCATACTAAACTTGGGCTTAAAAGAGAGAAAAACACCCTAGCATTCTAAGCGCAAAGATGATGAAGAGCAACCATTATACAGCCTAGTATTCTCCCAGCTAAGTATATGTTTTCTTGATAACGATGTCCCAGCTAGAAATCTTAAATCACATAGATCAGTTCACTAACTATTCCTATCAGTTTCATGCCAGTTAAATTAATAAAACTCAAACAACAAAACCCAGCCGAGCAAGTGCAAAATAAGTCTTAAAGTAAGCTCAGTTGCCTGTGAATCGTTTCTGGACTTGAAGATGTTGACTTACATCAAAACACACATTAAATAAAGTATCGCAACAGATATCCACATACTCTTTAAAGGTAAGCATTCTAATTCATGGACCACTAGTACAGAGTTAAACTTGCAAGCTCATTTTCCTTTCTGTAACTGGCTAACTGACCTCCGAATCTACAGATGAGACATATGTAAGATAACTGAAGAAGATTAACAGTGTTAAAAATACCAATTTCTTCCCATTTAGAAAAGCTTCTACCTCTTCAGTCAACTTCGATACATACCGTCAGATTCCCACTTTATGGTAAAGAGAAATTTATTTCCTGTTTACCTCGTTATTGAAAGAATTCTCTTCAATTTTCTCAGTTTCTGCCTCTGCCAGAGGGTTTTTCAGGGTCTGCAAGAACAGTGCAGCTTTCCTTTTGCGCTCTGCTTGCAGCTGCTTCTCTTTTGATTCTTTGGAGGCCTGTGCAAGCTTCTCTCTTGCTGCAGCTGCTAATCTATCCTCTAGTTTTTGCTTTGCTAAGAAAGACAATTTTAAGCATAGAGTGAGTCACACTTGGGGAACTTAGGTTTCCTTGAAACAAACACATGCTCCTCAACACAAACAACCAAAGAGCCCCTCCAAACATTCTCAAACCTTTCTAATACATCCATTCAAAGACTGTATAAGGATGTATCAGCTTGAAATTATGAAATTCTAAGCACCTTAATTCATAGGTATATCATTTGCTTGATGAAAAGAAGTATGGGTGAAGTAAAAATTCTTAAGCTTAAAGAAAATGACATGAAAATCCAATCCCAAAAATTCAGGATACTTGTCCTTTCCTATTTACAAAAGCTATCTAAAGAAGTAGTACTGTAAATTCAGAAGCCTTTTCTTGTACTTGTTAAAGCGATGCAAACTGACCATTTTGCTCTTTCCATAGATCTGATCTTTACATTTTCCAGCCCTATTTACATGCATTTTAAAATGTTTACACAAAAGGCTGCTGCAGAAATTTTCAAAAACAGTTTCACCATTGTTACAAGCAACAGTTACTGTTACGTGATTGCAGAAAGAGAATAAGCCGATTTATTTATCTATGCACCTAAAGGATATTTTGTCTAACCTTTTTCATCTTACACTTTCACATTTGTGTTCTGTGCACCTACAAGATGATTGTTCTTTTTGTTCAATTGCAGAGTTTTTTCCAACACACAACTTTTTCCAGGCATGTTTTACATTTCATTTTTATTATCATACAAAACATTGCGTATTTGCTTTAGATATGTATCACCACAGCATACTTTCTGCTACTAAAGTTTACAAAGGACCTGCTACTTAGGAGCAAAAGAAAACTATTCTGAAAATGAAAAATTACATTTCTTCAGCATACTCATAGTTATAAGAGACATATTGAGTTCTTAAGTTGGTAAACACTGACAGCATGTCTACTTTATTAAACACTCTCTGCTGTGAAACAGCCTTGGGGAGGAATGGGGGAAATTTGATCCCTTTAAAAGATAATTTCATTCAAATTCATACAGCATACCCTTCTGCCCTTACATACACAAACACAGCAACAGAAAAAAGCCATACGAAGACTTAATGGCACTGCATTGTAAGAATAACAAAACATCAACAAGGTGATAGTGGTCTATACGGGAGTGCTCTATAACTGAAAAATAGCTTGAAGCATTTCATTCTTCTCTGAAGAAAATGAGAAAGCCACATGCCTTTTTCTGGGCCCTGTTAATGCAATCTGGAAACTAGAAGTTCAGTGTTTTACTTGGGGGTTGTAATGGAAAAACAGAATAAAATTGAGCAAAATCATGCATTAGGGCAAAGTTTCGCATTAGGGCAAAACTCAACTCCACTGTGTTACAAGTTTGATTTTAGCTGAGCAACCAATGAAGATTTCATTCTTAACAAGCAGGAAACTGTGCAAAAAGAAAAGAATTCTGTTAACATGACAAAGTGAAGATCCAAAATACCCCAAATGCCATACTTATTCACATGATAGTTTTGTAATTTGCCCAAATGACTCAATCTTTAGTTTTGTTTTCAGTGTAACATGGGATACCTTGTTTAGCTTCCAATTCCTCCTGTGTAAGTTGAGGTTTTTTCTCTTCAGCAGCAGTACAGGGAGTGGTAACAGCTGGAGTATGGTTTGAGGCACTATTAGCATTCTCTTGGCCTTCCTTGCCCTCTTCTTCCTCCTCATCACTGTCATCATCTAATTTAACACGGTTTTTCTCCAAAGGAAGAAGGTCATTTTCTTTGGCCTTAATTGCAAAGCTTATTGGAGCAAATGATGCTGTGAATGAATGGGTAAGATTTTACACATCATTAGACTACAGTAGAAAGCAGCTTGAATTTCTTGACTTTATCCATTACTCACGCAGACTGCACCACAAAAAAATAAACTTGTATCATCCTTACGTTATGCTAATTATTTGGGTGAAAGGACCACAGAATTTTTTTTTTTTTAAACAAATGTTGGAAATTTCCTTTGCCCTGTAAAGATCTAGTGCAGAGACTTTTTCTAATACTTCAGTAGCAACAGGGAAAAAGAAAGGTACTCTAAACCATGTCAGGAATTGCATTTCCTGACATGAGATAAATAATTTCATATTCTGTCCCAAATAAATTCTAGTTTCAGTACTACTTCTTTTCCCAAATGAACAATCTACTCTTTCAGGCTTAAGATTAAAACGTTCTGTGCTCAGGCTCTTATATGACACACTACAGTATGATAAGGCCTCTCACATTTCCTTCACACTAAAACAATCGTTTGCACAACAATAGCATTTGGCAGGCTCACAGTACAGTATCTAAAGACTTATTTCCATCTATATGGAAATTAATTACTTTGGGGAGTTAACAACACTTCATTACAGGAGATATGAAAGCAAAAGCTAAGTACTTTTCCCCAATTGTCTTAGCTAGTCTTGCTGTAGCAAGATTGGTGGTCAGCTATTCCTTTCAAGGAACCCCTAGTCCAACACAAAAAGACAGCACTACACACTCACGCCAGCATACTCAGAGGAAAAAGAATGCCTGTAAAAAACATGGAATGCCACAATATAAAGGAAATTGTGGATCACGTCAAGCTAGGTTGTATTAATGGATCTTCAAAAAATATTAAGCATAGCTAACATATAACTATATTTAAGTCTGAACTAATCTTTTTGCCTCACAGAATTTTCCTTGGAAATTTTTTTGAGAACCATTTTCTGAAAAAAATGCAGAATTAATCTCTAACCCATTTATGCAAAATTCAACTTCTAAGAATAAAGAATGGACCTTCTCACACATCTCAAGCAAAGCAACCTACTACACCATATGGTCTGCATCAATATTTATCTTTCTCAGGATACCTTTTGCATATATATCCTGTAAGACTTCAATTAGTGAAGTTTAAAAAAAAATACAATAATTAAATCACACATCAAGGTTTATAAAACCTAAGCTTTGCATCTTGTAATTCTGGGGTAAGGAAATAGGCTCAGAAATAATGAACTCCAGAATTCCAAGAGAACAGTTATTACAATGCTGATTTTCCAACTTTTTCATATGACAAAACAAATCCTAAAATGGGATTTAACTTCCTCAGAGGCAGAAAAAAAAAAAATCTAGTGTGGATGTTACGTCTGTCTTGTAGCCAAGGACTGTATTTAGGTTACAAGAAGGTGGGATTTGTACCATATCAGAAGAAATTAAAGTAAGATTATAGTAACAGGACTGTCAAGAAATGAATCACTGGTTACAATCCATCCTCTAAATTTGAGTAGTTTATTATTATTAAAGCATGGGCTCTAGTTTGACATTTATTAGAAAACAAAACAAGAAGAAACGATATTATTTTCTGTTGTATGCTACAGTCTCTTTAATAGGGCATCTCTGAAGATGGGGAAGATTGCTCCTTCCCTGGGGAAGCTACTCAACCTGCCCAGAAAAGAAACTGCAGAGTATGGACAGCCAGACAATTACGGCAAAGAGCTTGGAGCTTGCAGCCCATGGAGGGAAAGAAATTGCAGTGAGGACCAGGAAGAGAAGAATTCCAAGGGATTACATAGAGTAGATAAACTTATGAGCAATTAAGAAAGCCACTGAAAGGCAGTACTCATCCATGGGAACACAAGTCAAGAGTGTTTTTTCTATTTCATTTTTTTCAGTGGCTTTCAGTTCTAGTTAAAAAGTTTCCAGTTCTTACTGAAAAGAAGAAATTTTAAGATATCTTTTCCCAATAGGCCAGGAAATCAGTTCCCAATATAAATAATCGCTTCTCCAACTCAGGACACTAATAATGTTAGCTGACTTTGTTTGACTGGCTTCCAAGAAATCCTCCCATTTTATCCATCTGCTGTTATGACTGCAAGAGGAAAAACATTCTACTTAAGACATGAAAAAGGTCTTTTTTCCCAGCATGACTAAGGTCCAACTCAGGACGACTGAGTAACTGAGTAATAAGCCTAGCATACTTCCTCCATATGTATGCTTTCAAATAAGACTACTGCTTTTATTCAGAAGGAATAACTTCTTTCTTGCACAGAGCTTGTAACTGTCAAGTTTAAAATGACAAAATAAGATTCTGCTGGGGTCGCTGATGAAAGCCTTCAGCTTTGCACAAAACTGAAATAAAACAATTTACTGTCAGTCCATAAATACCTCACAGTCTGATAAGAAAGAAATATGAAAGCAATCAAATTACTTATTTCAGTTCTTTTCTGATGTTTCCAGCAAAAATATTTTCCACATGATGAAATTCTTTTTCCTGCTTTCCCTGTGGTTTTTTTTAATTAAGTATATGCTAATAAATATTTTCACACCCAACAAATCATGTTAACATACCTTTCACTAATTTACCATCACTGACAGTTTTAGAAGGAGGAATATCCTTTTTAGTTCCTGGAACTCCCTTAGCACTTGGCTCAGATGCCTCTTCAGGTGCATGTTCGTCTGCAAATTGAGTCTCACTTGGTGTATCACCGGCAGTATCTGCTGGAACATCTTCAGATGAAGATACTCCCTTTTCAAAAGAAATGTGCAAGCTTACTAACTGGGTAGTTCATGAAAGAATTAATGCAGTGTCTGTGGAGCTACAATTTTCCCAACCATTTCAAAAATCACGTTATCACCTAAACACGTAACAGCTATTTTTACATCAGTAAGCACTCATGACCAAAAGTCTACTTCCTATAAATAATGCACTGCTTCATGTAAACGCACAGGCTGCAAAAGCTATAGACCTACAGTAAGAATATGCTGTTACTTTACAGCGAAGAAAATGTTCTTCAGCTGGTACACTTTTGCCAACAACTGTTTTAAAAATTGTGTTTTTAAAATGAGACCCTAAAAGCATATACTTTTTTTACCAAAGTATATTCTTTTAGGTCTTGTTCTCCCAGGTCCAAGACAAAATCCATTCAAGTTAATTCAAAGTGACAGAATGAAAGCTTACGACATTTTTTCCTAATGTACAATTGCATGATACTCTCCTTACAAAATCAAGTTTTACCGTGATCAACACAGGTTAACATGTTTGATCTGTTCCAACATTTTGCTGAAGAAAGCTGAGCCTATGAATGTTTTTTGTGGCGTTAAATTGATACAGTACAGAAGTGCTGAGCTTTTCAAAGAGTAAAGAATTACCGGTTCTACTGTTACATGACTGAATCATTCAAGACGACCTCTAAACTCACAGTAGAAGAATTTGAAGATGCATGTTGCAGAACATTAAAAATATTTACATGGTCAGTCAGGTGATGACATGAAGTAATTTAACATTTAAATGAATGTCCACTGTCCGCTGCATTAAGTATACTTAATGTTGAAATACCAGGTATGGAAGAGATCCTTTCACTGCTCCCTGCAGCCATTCCCTGACCAACAGAACTAATTTCTGAAAACCCCTGAAGGGGAAAAACACAAGGAAATCATGGACTTCATCTTGTATTTACCGAAGCCAGTAGTACAATTTCTTATTAACTTTAATGGCCAAAAGGAGAACAATCAATTGCATTAGTTGCCTATACGTACGTTACTAAAGCATAAAGATAATATTGAAATAATTATTTTTAAAAATTAAAGAGAATGGCACTATCTACAAAACCATGCAGAAGGAAAATATGCATTGCTACACATGATCTCAAGAGACTTAAACCAGTTTCTGCTTGCTTCTTAGCTGCACTCATTTGAACACTTAACACGAATCCTTTGTTATTACACTTCGGTTAGTGTATAATTTCCCCCCAAAATAAATGTTAGCAAGTCCTTATTAATTATGTAAGTATTACGAATTCAACCCACTGGTTTGCAAATAAGAAATTCTAGAATAAGAGTTAGCATTGTGGTGCAGGACAATCTTGCATGTAATTTATCAACTGGATAAGATCATATTTATCACAACTTATATTTAAACACACTGTTTTCAGAACATTTTTTCACTATTAAAACAAAATACTAGACACAAGTGTTTCAAACAGCAACTAGTATTGAATTTCTTCATTTTCCACAAAGCGATTTTGAGGAGTTTACCCACAGGCCTACCTTCTTCAGTTTAAGGCTCCCCAATCTAAGCCTTGAGATGACAAATGACATAGGGCCTAAAAAAAAAATAGCTCTTTCCCATGAAAAGTTAACATCAGATAATTTATTTCTGATACTACTTGCAATTTTCTTTTTCAGTAAGAGAACAATCTAATGAGATTAGCTAACAAGAAAATAGTTAAAAACAAGGATGCCAAGTCTGGGTATCATCTTCTAATAACATGAACTAGAAGAAGCAAAGCAAGTAGGAAACTGATGTGAGATTTTGAAGCTCCAATATTGTTTCAGTCAATCACAATGGGCCTCTTCTTCTTTAACAAAACCTCCCTCATAAAAAAGCACGTCAGAAAAGTAGTCTAGCTACTGTGCTACTGTTCTACAAAGAACCATGGCATACAAGGCATACGAGACAGTATGGTTGTTAAAAAGCTATACCTAACCTTTCTGACAACAGAACACTAATCACAATCCTACAAAGCTCTAAACCTTCACACAGCATGTATTTCCTTGTACAGAAAGCCGAAAGATTTTCAGGTTGTCATTTTATATTACAACCACACTGAGTTGCTGCTTATACTAAAGAGCAAGAACTAAGTATCACACCACCTCACATAGCCTTATTTAAACACTATACAAAACTAAAAAGCAACAACAAAAAAAGCATTCACATCCTTTGCCGAACAATTTCTCGATAATTCAGTGATCCATTTTTAAAACATCTCATAATAACACAACAGATAATCAAGTCCTTTTCTCATTTACATTGCATTTTTAATATATGTATGGACGAACACACGTACCTGACAGCTGTCACTGCTCTCTTTTTGAAGGAAGAACTGTTTTTTAAATTCATAATAAGCATTATACTGGTGCCAAGGTTGCAGGAACTCAAATCTGTTAAAAGAAAACTGAGTATGTGAAAATGCACACGAACAATGTAAGTATCAAGAATCCTTTGCCATGTAGTTTTCTCTGGCAAATGTAACACTATTTGATGTTTGGGAGCACTGTAACTTGTGCTTGAACTTCCAGAGGATACACATTCAGAGCATGCTTTCTAGAAGTGCTTTTCTTAGGCTGGTTCTTTTGGTGATTTGGGCAATAACGCAATAACCTTTAAGTAGGTCCCTGAATTCCAATTTGAAAAGAAAAAAAAAATAGTACTTCTCTTCCTGAGACCTGCATGTCCTGGTAATTAATTTAAACAAGTAAAACTCAACTTTTAAAATAGAAGTTAAAATAACGTTTTCTCTTACCTGAGATCATTCTTGGCACGAACACTGGTTTCAAATTTTATCCCATTTCTAGCAACATACTCAGCTAGCTTATCAATAACAGGTTGGATATCTGGGGGTGGAGGTATAATGGCAACCACTGGAGCAATTGTGCTGAAAACATCAAAAATACATCGTTTTATAACTAGAACATTAATCTCTTTCAAACTCCTGCAAACAAAAAAATACTACATAGAGGTTTGCTCTCTGGGTTCACTAACGCAGTTAAAGTAACTTGATTTTCCACCACGCAAAAATTTTGTAGTAACTGAGTAACAATAACCACGTACAATATCAAAGACCAAAGCAGAAGTAATGAAAGCTGTATAAACACTTGCGAATGTTACCAAAGTATCACCAATAATGGAACCCTTACTAAATATTTCATACTGAAGTGCAGGAAAGAGACCCCCCCCCAACCAACAAACAAATCTTTATGTGATACCTTGTAGATGTTGTGGTAGAAGACAACCCACTGCTGCTATCGGTTGTGTCTGGAGGAGGTGGAGGTGTAGTACCAGGGGGGGGTGGTACTGTTGCTACCCCTGCAGTGCTTGATACAGTCACCCCTGCAGGCAACGCACTGTAGTAGGTGGCAACATCTATTCCTGGAGGCGGAGGCGCGAGGCAATAGGTTCCATCAGGTAGCATATAGTAACTATAGTACATGGCTGCCACAGTTGCTACGAAAAGACATATTTAAGAACAATGTTCTAATTAGAAGAAAAACATCCAATAAAAAATATTGCACCAATACAAACACATTGAGAATCCAGATTCACACAACACACTAAGAAATGGTATATGATTTCTTATGTAAATAAAAAAAAAATTAAAAAAATTTTCGTACTAATGCACTTGATGAGTAAGAAATATGTAGATTAAGGGACAGAATCAAAATGTACTGAAGGTCAGTTGGAAGCCAAATAGGAATAAATAAAGAAGTGAACCAGAGACGGCCTATTAAAATAATCACCTAATATGAAATAATTCTTCCTTATCTAATTCATCTCTAGCAGTTTAACTCAGTTAAAACTATGTATGCATTAAGAAAGAAATGTGCATATGTTCAAAACCAACACCAGGAAATTAAACCACTAGTACCACGGTGTATATATATTAAACCACTATATCATTATACATAGACACACACCTACTTACTGAGACCTCAAAAAGTAGACAAGTTTTGCAATTTAACACCAATACAATGAACAACTGATTTGAGGAAGTTTTCCACACTAGAGGCTTCTCTAATTCTAAATATTTATTTCTTAAGAGTGCAAAGGCTTGCTCTCTTTCTTGAAGAATATTTTACAATGCTTTAATTAGCTTAATACTTAAGCTAATTAGCTTAATACTTTTAAATGGCAGTTACTTCTTGTAAATCTAAAGATTTTCTGCAGAAAGACATATAAACAGAAAGTATTCAGGTAAAACATTTCAAAGGATTTACAGTAAGAGTTTTCATTTTTGGAGGCAAAGTTTAATCAACGCATTAAATTATAATGAATTATCCTCTCAGAAGTTTCACAAACATTCCTGTGTGCCAGTATTTACTTTCTTCAAAGAATAAATTATCTATAAGGAGAGCAGAATAAAGATTGGTTAAGTTTTAATGGCAAGGAGAGGAATTGCAAACTTAACTTGTATTGCTTCTAAAATATAATCTCCGCATCTAAAATATATATGTATAATATATGTATAAACACTTGCGAATGTTACCACCATATATAATCTCCGCTTCTAAAATATAATCTCTGCATCATGTACTTCCAGATTCAAGCCCACATGAAAGTCATCAGAAAACTGACAAGCATTATTCTACAGAGATAATTATTCTGATTTTAGTCTTTCTTGAATTTTCAATTTCACCACAGAAATCTTATTTCAGTTTTATTTAGATTCTCTTAAAGGTATAGTTTTAAGTAGAAATTACTTCCATGCACATTCCTCTCTATATATTACACTCCAACAATACTTGTAATCCTTTGGGGGTTTCTGAACTTATAATGCATCAAAATCAACTCAGATCATTATCGTGATACTTATCTGCAACAACTTTACTAAAAAACCAAGAACTCCATCACCACCACCACCTTGAAGTAACCCTACTCACTGCCTACAAATCTGTAATACCATGAAATCCTACTGTAGTGAAAGCTGCAATATAAATTGTCTTCTATCTCAGTAGTGTCAAATGGCAAGTCCCATAAACAAAAGGGTAAGTTTCATTTCTATATTTAAGGAATCAAGAACTTTCAGGATTCTGAAATTTGTAAAGAATTAGAGACACATAAACCCAATTAAGTTTGACTTCACCTTTGTCAGTAGTACAATTTACAAAATTTACAAGAGGTTTATACAAGGCCTGCATGAAGCAGTTTCAAAGATAATGGAAACCAGACACATCCAGAGAAGTTCACATAATGTTGCTAAAAATTGCATAGCAAAGTCGATTCTTAAAAGAGGTTAGAGACAGGACAGTATTTACATTTATGTGAAATGGTTGAAGAAAAATCTAAGATTAAAGATTTAGTTATAATTTGGAGATAGGATAATGTCTCGGTATTTCAATACCAGGCACGGAAAAAGCAGCTCAGCACACAACTTCCCACATTCCTCACTTATAATTTAAATATAACATTGCTTTTGTTGTTCTTTTGAGAAAGAAACAAAATAGACTATCTACTCCTTTAGCGAAGAATGACCTCTGTGGGCATTGCCCTCTACGGAACTTAAAATTAGTACTCCCTCTCAGATATTGTAATGAGAAATAATGAGAAATATATTTTAAAAGATCAATTTTTAACTTTGAATCTTGTGTATTCCTTTATTAATTATATAATTATAATTATTAATATTAATTTATTAACTATTAATTCCTTTATTAATTTTCTCCATGTAACAACACTGCACCAGTGAACAGAATATAAGGTACAATAATGAAAAATTATAGAAATTGGCTGTATAACAGACTGATTTATTTACCATAAAATTATTTCCAACTTCAGAAAGGAATATTATACTAAAACCTGGTTTTATCACTTCAGTTGGATCCTTCAATTTACATGATTTTACCTCTGCAGATTTTTCTTCGGCACTCCAGCAAAACTGATCAAAGTAGATTTATCATCTGCATTTTGCTTAATACAGTAAGTTTTTACCTACAGGAATCTCATTAATTACTTTATAGGACAGTTTTATATTCAACAGTGAAGGCATTCATTAGGCTTCATTAACAGAAATTGATGGAAGTTATCAAAAAACATTAAGAGTATTGTGCTAACCACACTCAGACTGGAGACACGGCCTCCCGCTGGCCCATCCCCTCCACCCCATTTCTGTTTTTCCTAAGCAGCTAACAATTTGACAGACACTCAGCAGAACAATGTACCTTCAAAGATTCAGGAGACTGAAAAAGAATAAATATCAGTTATGAATGATCAAGTATGAAGCTGACGTACTTTCTTCCCACCAGCATCCACATACAATTCACCAAGACACATCACCAGCTCCCTAATCGCAACGCACTTACAATCAGAAGAATATTCTGCTTGTGATGTCTGTACAGCTGCTCCATCTGTTGACTGTGGTGTAGACGAGTTATTATCTGACTGCGCTTTGCGCACCAGTGCTGCAAGTGGATGATCAGGGTCTACTACCTTCAAAGGCTGAAAACATTTCGAGAATAAAAAAAAAATTTAAAATTTGAAGCACGTGTTTAAAGAAAGATAGCATCAACTTAATTCTGAAAGCTAACAGACATCAATAACATGGTCCAAAAACTTAAGTGACTGTTTTTGTAGCTCTCACACCAGAATCAACCTCTTTTTTGAAAATTAGTGGGAAACAAAACAAAACAAAAAAATACTATAATTTAACGTGAACAGAAATCCACAACACTAAAAAAAAAAAGTGGGTATTACTCTTACTCGTTTACTGCTAAGGCTGGGCTAAGACACAGAACCTGACTTGTCTAAATATCAGACAGAACTGCTGCCATTGCTCTGAAAGCCTCAAATGCATACAACCATCTGTCATTCCCATTATTCCATCACTGATCAAACTCAGAAAATAAAAGTACCTAACACAGCCAGCAAAATTTATATTTAATGAGCAGTACATTCTACTGAAATACTATTCACTGAAACTATTACTTCATGTCTACAGTTTATCTAATAAAATCTAAAAAGAAAACATTCTCTTTCAGCTTACATAGAGCTTAATCTTTTCAGCTTGAATACAGGTTCTGTGGGATAAATCCTTGAGTGATGCCCTCAATACCAGAGGCAATACCAAAAATAGAAATATAATTCCTCGCAAATGGAAAAATAACAATTTATGTCCTATAGAAAAGGTAACTTGAACGTTTACCAATGCAGACTTAAATTACTAAGACACACTCTGGGAAAAAAACCCCAAATATCTTAACACCTGCATATTAGAATTTTTGTGCCCACGAATCAAATGTTTTACAATGTAGAAAGTAATTTTAATAGGGTCAAGTACCTTCATGAGCTCTTCAAGCCTACTGCATTTTTTAGATGCAAAGAGACTTGGATGCAAATAATTTCCATCATCATCATCATCGTCATCATCTTCTTCCTCAGATTTGACTCTCGAGTCTAAATAAAAGCAACGTCTGAATTTTATTTGGGTTTGCTATGGATTGGTATTGGGAGAGAAAGATGGTACAGGACAATCATGCAGTCTACCATTTTCATAAATCTGCTTATTCACAAAAACATAGATACAAGAAGATACTGCTAGCCATCAATAAAAGCAAAATCTAAGTGCACAGAGCAACTTCCTGTTGCACTAGAGCTAAAGAAATGTTTCTAAAAGCTTAAAGATCATAGCAGCTCTTGTATCTGAAAGTTCTTTGAAAAAATCTTTTCTTTTAAAAATCTCCTCTAATTTAAGCAAAATTTTGAATCATCATGACCATCTCAGTTGCAGGATAACTGCATTGCCATTGCAATGCACCAAAAAGATGTGGCTATTTTAAGAATGTAAAATGGATGTTTTAATGATTCACAATTTGAAGCCATCCATTTGACAAGCAACAACTTACGTTTTTTCTCGTCTGCTTTGTTTTCAGAAGGAGCAGCATATCGTCCCTCTTTCATAGCCTTCTGAATGAATTTGTAGTAGGGATTGAGGTAGTGATCAAATCGTAAGAAGTCAAACTGGGAGTTGCGTGCTTGCTTGGCTTTTAGCATAATCTCAAACTGCGCTCCCTGCTTGCAGACAAAATTAGCAGTTCGTTCTATAATCGCATGCATTTTTGCTGTTGGTGGCTGTGGGAGTAAAATAACATATATTTGTATTTTCATAAGCAGCTTGTAAAGTGCATTAGAACTCCAGAGGGAATTGGAAAGATCAGTAGTTCCCTGATCCTCTTCTCAGCTTTCTCCAGCAACTCAGCTTCATAATCACTTTCAACTAGTGAAAGCATATCAGCATTAAAAAAAACCAGTCCCAATCTTTCCTAGCTGCCCATTCATTTCCTTTTGCAAGACTCTCTTCTTATATCAGCACTATTTTTGCCATTGCACACCAAACTGAAGAGAGGAACAAATCCTGGTTGAGTTTGATGTATCACAAAAAAATCCTTTTAAGACGGGTACTTTCCATAGCCAGACACTTCTGCTGGCACAAGACAGGAGACAGATATGTTTCTTGACACAGCAGTGCCAACTCAATGTGGTCCTACCTTACAATACCTCAAGGTGCCCTGAAGACTCAACATATATGGTACTCATCCCAACAGCTGTTCTTTATTCTGTTATCACTGAATGTACAAATATTGTTGCGTAACTAGAAAAGCTTGTTTCTATGCATCTGCTTGGAAGGAACATGTTGTATCTTAAGAGCAACATAAGAATTCCAATTCCAATGCTGTCACATTCCCGTAAAGAGTCATTGAAAAAACTTTAGCAATAAAAGAAAAAAGAAAATTAATAAAGTTAAGCAGCATCCATGCATTTCCATTCCTGAAGTCCCATGTAAGGAGCACTCCCATATCAAACACAAGAACTGAAAAGAACAAGAACATAGGTAAAGAATAAATGTACTTCACCATTCACTGTCTTTGATTTCATACTCAGATAGTTCTGTTTTGTCTTGTGCTCAATAAACTGTAGAAACTATTTAACCATACATCATTTCTCTGTTTCTGTGGTTCTTACGCAGAAATACAAAACACACTTAAGGCCAAGAAATTCATAAACAAAGCTGCAAATCAGCAAGGAAGCTCAGAAAAGATTGTATCTGAAATTACTGTCTGGTCTTGAATTTGAAACTGATACCACTGTAAGCTCCAGAAAACAGGCACTATGAAAATTAATATGCTTTTAATTGACTTCTAAGTTTACTAACACCACTGATCTACAAAACTTCAGAAACTTTATAAAGTGAAAGGCATTAAATGGCAAACAGAGATGCAGATATCATAGACATATTCTAGTTTGCTATTACATTTAATAAAAACACTGAATATTTAAACTGAAAACCATTAAAACTTCTGAAAGTAAGAGAAAAAACCCTTCTGAAAAATACTCCAATGACATAAGTGCTATCACCTAGTCAGATACTCTGTTGCAATCTTTAATTAGTATTGCAATTACAAGTTTTTCGTCAGTGAGTCTTCCTTACTGAAAGTTAAGTAACTATCCTCCAACCTTCAGTAAGCCTGGAAAACAATTTTAAGTCTTATGTTGCCTCTCAATATTCTCATCTGGAGAAACCTAAGCAATTTTCAATCTCTCCTTGTAAGTTTAACTGATAATATCCTCCTATGGCTCACGTCCATACCATCCACGCGCTTCTTAAAATGCAGTGGTCAAGAACAGTCATCTTTGCCCATAACCCTGACATCAACAGTTTTAAGCAGTGGAAGACCTCCTGTATCCTCAACACACCTCTGCTATTTTAAGCTCCAGAATGACATTATTGCTGCAATTGGAGCTGTCATACGCTCAACATTCAACAGTTCACTACAGCTTCTGGATCTTTTTTGCAGTAGTGCTGCCTAACTACTTAGTCTTCATTTAACATTTGCCCTTTGCATTGCTCTGTATTACAGGAACTATTTTAAATCTGTCATTATGCGACTGCACTTTGCACACTGTGAACAAAGGCTCCAAGTTAGCAAGCTGATTCTCAAATTGCATCTTATTTCCAAGTACTACAGTTTCCCCCTCAAAACAATTCAGAGTTTACAAGTGTCCTCCTACACCCATGATCATCAACAAATGCCATGTCTTTTAATGTGAATGTAAATTAGCAGTAAACTCGTGAGAGGCCTAGAACATCACTCTGTCATTTCCACAAATCAGCAATGTATCTGTACCCCTTTTCCAATCACTTGTGGATCAACATAATGGCAGTGGAATTTATGATTTCTCTCTCTCTCTGTGTAGAAAATATTATATAAAAAATACAGAATAAATTCATTCAATGGTAAAACTGAATGACTTGACTAAGCCAACAACAAAACATCAAGGCTTAAAAAAATAATTCCCACAATTCCCAATCCAAGGTCAAGTATACATTGTTTTCAGAGCTGCTGTCTGGACATTTGGGATGGATTTTTTTTTAAATCAAACCCAAGTATGCCCACATTTGCTTTCTAGTATATTCAAATGAACAGAGTTCAATAGCTGACTAAGAAATTACTTCAGTAAGCCCCACACTGCATACTGCAACTTATATGTAAATTGTATCTTAGGTTTCAGAACAAAAGTCAAGCAAAGCAGCTATCTGAACGGGCATTCTTTCACCAGCAGCTACTTTTTGGAAACAGCATCCAAATGCTAAATAAGCAGCTTCTCACTGACAATGTTCTTATTCTAAGACTAAAGTATAACTCATAATTTAAAGGCAAGAACATATAAAAAAATCTTCCTTGAACTCAGAAGCAGGTTTGTAAGCACTTCACTAATGAAATGTATTATAAAATCAGAACAAGTAAAGTTGCACATTAGATGTGTTAAACAGCTCTTGTATCATATAAAAAACAGAACAGGATAAAATTTTTCTATTAAAAGCTAATTAGTTAATCTAACAGAGTGCTTTGAATCTTTACTGCCAAGGTTATCAAATTGAGAAGGCAGTCCAAGTATAAATTAACACTTTCATGACTATAGTATAGGAGAAATAATATTATCTGACTTCCCAGTATTTTCTATGAAACTTGAAATAAACTGAAAATCCTAATGGTTACAACTGCAGTCAAGCAGGCAACTGTTCAGCTCCCTTCAGGAAAAATGCACAAGTTGCAATTAAGTTTACAGTTTACTATGCAGCAAATTCTGGTCACATCACATGAAGGAAAGCACTTCTACATGCTAATAAGTTCAAGTTATTTCAGAATTTGCTAGAAATAAATGCTTTTCTCCTTGAGTACGCTAATCTTAAACACAGCCTTTATATTTGATCACTTCCTATCCATCCCCTTCAGACTCAATTAAAAAGAAACGAGAAAAAAAATCTTGAACAGAAACAATCTTTCAGTTTAACGTCCCTTTACATTTGGAATGTCAAGCTTGACATCTCAGTAAGTATCCACTCCAAAAACAACTGCCCTTCTTCTACATTATCTAAAATATTTTCACGAATGATACTAACTGCACTTAGCATAAGCACTGCAGTAATTTCAGTGTGAAAAGGAAGATGGAAGAGAGTTGGTAGAACTCACGAATTCAAGAAAAGATCATTTGAAATTAAGCTACTATTTCAGAATCATTTAAAACGTACCACACTAAAGTTTTTTTTTGGGGAAAAAAAAGAATCACTAAAGCACCACAAACTCCTTGAAACTTGACAGAAATGTAGGTTGTGTTAAACACACACACATACCAGTTCCACATCAGAAGGTACATTCAGTCCCGGAGGGGCAACAAAAGGTTCTTCATTTTCTTCCACATTTTCTGCCTGAGCTGTTTCTACAAGAAATGACAGAGTAAAATACTATAGAACAAAACATGTCAAAGTACCCAAATGTTAACAAAAATTTTTTAAAATAAAGTCTATCTAAAAGGATGTGCAAACAAGAGATTTCTCAACTGAAACTATAACCAGCATTTGCACTGAAGACATTTAAATACACTTCCTCTCCCTGGCTTTATGTGTAGTTTATAAAGATTGCATAAATTATGTCTTAACAGAGGTATTAGGCCCTATAAACCTTAGCCCTGACTACAGTGCTGAAAACAAACATGTCTAATCAAACTGAAAACACTCATTTTCATGAATATTACTTTCTGTTTTTACAAGAAAATCCATGCAAAAGTAAGTGGAACCCTTTCCAATGCAGTAGGTGAATCCTTTTTGTAACAATGACTAAAATATTACAGATATCCAGTACCTCTAAAGCTCTTAAGACCCATACATCTGGTCTATCTCAATTCAGTTCCCTGTTAATCAACCATTTCAGCCTATGCCAACAAACCCAAGTACTTTCATCAGCTTCCTAATCCTAATGAAAGTTGTATGTGAATGCAATAGGGAGGCTAAAATCCGCTTTCGTCACCTACAGAGACAAACCAGTAGTTGCCTTAATAACTGATTAAAATAAATGTTGCAATTCACCTGCGAGTTCAGTCTAAATTGGTATGGTTCCTTTTACAACAAGTTTAACATATCCAAGTATTTAACAGATTTATCACATGAACTACTCATCTAAAATAGTTATTCTTTTATAAAGGCCAATTTGTATTACATTCTGTTACTTAGTATACCAGAAACATTCTTCTGAAAATATTTTGCTTTAAAAAATGTTATAATAATTGAAATTAAAAGTTTATGAAATTAAAAGTTACTTTAAAAAGTAAACTTTTAATATTATCTATTCTACTAGCATTAAGAGAAAATGTATTCCAGTTTTATCCTAACAAATCAGATGGCACAAACTGCATGAAAACCTGACTAGGGGAACGACAGATACAGACAGCGGAGCAACCTAATCATGCATGAGATGTGACAGCAATTACTGCATACAAGCTCTTACCCATGCAAGAGAGAGAGTTAACTTTTTTGTTGCTGTCTGGCATGTTGTTGTTGTTTTTTTTTTTTTTTTTTAAAGGAACTCAAACAGTTTAACCCCACAAAGGCACACAGAAATTTTAGCATCAATGAAAGGAGGAAGAAGCAGCAAAGCAGGATAAGACTGGTGGTTGTTGTTTTGGCAGCAGCTCCAGCTAACACTTGAAGTGTTCACAGAAGTACAGCCTGTAATTCACATTACTGTTATCTGTGTCTTCCAATATTGGATTTTACTCTACTATGATTTATAAAAAATGAATTTCAAGAATTTATAGTCCTGTATTATTGGAAATTGTTGCCATACAGCAATTTATTAAAAGACTCTACAGTTCCATTACAGCAAAACATAATACCAACATTTCTATCTCACTTTTGCTCCAAGTACTTCTTTCGCCATGTACTACCAAGTGTTACGAGAAAACGCCCCTTTGTTACCCATCATTACTAAAAATTTTCTAAGAAATAGAGCTTGGTAAGAAAGCTCACAACTGAGATAATGTTCCAATGACCTGCTGTAAGGATCTCTACTTCTCATCAGCAGCACTGAGAATTCTCACATTACACCGCAAGATTTTGTAATAGCTTAGCATGACACTTTCATGCCGCATGAAGTATTAATTAACTAAATAGTAATGTGTTGGACGACTGGGTAGTTATATCTTTCTTTGCCAATGACTAAGTCATCACATTTTAGCATTATTCCTAAAAATTACTTCATTAAGGCTAAAATACATTATTCTGGATATCTCATCATTCTAGGACTGAAAAATAATGTAGAGCAACCCAGACATAACTTGAACTCAAAACAGTTCTCCCACAAACGAAACTGGAATTTTTGTTTATTCCTTATACATCTGATCAAAGGTAGATTCTGTCACATTATGGCATATTTTCACACAGTTTTATACAGGCCTCCTTACAATACAGACACCCTATAAGGTGCCCTTTACAGATGCCCTTTACAGTGACCAATAGAAAAGGGGCAGTCACCTTTTTAGTCTCTATGCAATACAGTAAGGTGGAGCAGCCGAACTATAAAAATTGGAGATGATAGAGAAAAACATGTTTAAGAAGGCCTATGCCTGTGTATACCCGGATCCACACAACACATGAAAAACACCCTACGACAAGAAACACACAAAAATTGTACGTAAACAGAATTAAGAAACTATTTGGTTATGGTATCTATCAGACAAACGGGAATAAAAGAAATGAAATAAACCCCAGAAAAGATAATGCAATTCAGCATCACTACTGAAGATTACAGGAGAAACCCTTGGTTGAATGGAAGCAGCATGGACACTGCCCTGAAACACAGCAGTAAAAAATCCCAAATAAGCTTTATCACCTAAAACGATCCTGCATTGTAACGCACACCTTGGTAAAAAAAGCACATCTCATACCATAGTAACCCACCAATACACAGTTGACAACAGAGTTGTTAATTAAACAATACTAACTTTACTAAGACATAGCTCAGAAACACTTGAACGCTTCCTTAAGACGTCATGTTAAAAATGCAACGTCATTGTAATCAAAGATGCTGACATGAGAACCTGAATTCCGCATTTTTTTAAGACCACAGAGTGGGGCACACTATGTTGAAGACAGACTTGTTTATAACTATTAAGATTACAAAATCTGCACTTAAAAATATATATTCTTGTTAATTACTATTCTATGTTTGTAATGATCTTTCCCCATTCTTGACCACGAAACATAGTGTTAACAGATAGCCATATGATGAATTACTAGTTTTTTCTGAATAAGAATCTGCAAGACAGCAGAATTAAATTTCCTGACTACTGTAGTATTGACTGTGCAACAGCAGGAAAACATTTAAGCACATCAAGCGCAAAGTTTGCAAAAACTCAGTAACACAGTTCCATAAAGACTTTGCTGAAATGTTTTTTTTTTAGTTTTACTTGCATTTTAATGAAACACATTTTCACATTTCAACTGCAAGTGAGAGACACAGAGGTGCTATGTTCTTCCTCTCAGTTAACCCTTACTATTTTTACCCCTTACCTCTTTGTTTTGCAGGTTGATGCTCCTCCTCCTCAGTGGGTTCTGAAGGGTCATAATAATCACTGCCATAACGGAATCCCACTGCATTATAGGTGCCATCCTCTGCCAAAGCTTCACTCAGTCTTTTATATTCCTCCTCTTGAACAAAAATGCAATTACCAATCATTAGAACATACTTAAAAGCTAATTTGTTAAAAAAAAAAAGTACTATTTCTTACTTTAGTTTTTAAATGAGAAGTTTTCACCTAATCATTTTAGCTGTCATTAAAAACTGAATAGAAAAACATATCATGTACATACGCTGATCATTTATTTCTTCCTGAAGAGATAAAGGCTGCGGGTTAAAACATTCTAATGTAATTATGCATACCAGAACACAGAATTTCTCTTATACAACACTAAAAAAGAAGCAGAATGTGTTTATTTTGGTATTTTTTGGGTCTGAAATCCCAGTCTGCCCTCAGAATTTGGGCAATTTCTGTGTGGATCTATATTTAAACTATCCCGAGGTCCTCTCACATACGCAAAGACTCCCGTTTTTCGAATCCACTGGGTACTGTCAAGATAACATCAGAAAAAAGTATAAAATTAGGAGTAAATTTGGTTTCATGATTATTTATTTAAACATGTGCTAAACTCAGGAAGTTTCCTTGAGCAATACCTTGCCTCGCCTCCTCCTCAAGCAAGTCCGTATGCAAGGCTAAATACCTCTCTTCATCACAGAGGGCTTCTATTCTAGCTTCCTCTTCAGACAACTGATAATCTCTGTTCCATGTGGAATACTCAGCATCATATTCAGAAAGGTCATGTAGGTGACCACGCCCATCGTACCTGCAAGATGAAAAACCTGGTCAATGCAAAAAACTTAGGGCTTGGGTTTATGCGACTACTTAAATACTTACCCATTACAAATGAAAAAAAAAACTTATACGTTAAAGCATATTTCCTTTTAGAAGTTACGTTTAATTTTGCTAATCATTTGTCACCAACTATCGAAAATTTGTTTAATAGTCTAAATTCCTCTCAGAGAAACTAGTAAATTATTACAATTAAAGGCAAAGGTATCCTTTAATAGTTTAAGTGGGATCCATTTCCTTAACAGCTCTTACCGTACGTGCTTCAACCAACCAATCAATGTCACTTGCAAAATACGTTTTTCTGGAAAGTCAAATAGCTTACATTCACACAAACCCGAATACATAAATACCTATCCGTAAGAACCAAACGGTCGAAATTTCCTCGCTTCTTTCTGCTAGTCTTGAACTCTCAGGAGATATCTTCACCATAGAAACTTGCGTCCATTGGAGGTAAAATCATGGCTAGGCTCGGCCCCTAGCCATTTGGCTGAGGAAATAAGTTCTGGGTTATGTGATAGAGAGACACACATACATAGGAACAGTAACATATACATGCAATTTAAGGAGGTTCACCGTAAAAACGGCAAAGATCAGTGATGCACAGTTCCTTTCTACTAAGCAGAAACAACTTTATTTGCAGGAAAAGCACTGCATTGGGATGTTTATGCATCAGTAAGAGAAACTGACTGAAAAGTAAAGTGACAGTAAACTCGACTCCGCTGAGGTGTCTTCCCACACACAACTCTTCACTTGTGCCAACTTGCTAGACCAAAAACAAAGAAAGTAAATATTCTTATAGCAAAAAGTTAATGAAACACATCGGTCTGGTTAATCAAGCTCTGTCCACAGGCAAACTTCAACCCATGTCTTCTCATAGCAATGTGCTTTTCTCAAAATGGTGAAAATGAAGACTTCCTGCTGCTGGAGACAAAACAATCTAAGCTTCCAAAGGAGTTTGTAAGATTAGTAATTGCAAGCTACCTTAACTTACAAATGTTTGTTATTTGGATTTTTCAGTATTATATGTAAATACATGCACATACTTAGTTTTTGCTCCCAACAATTTCTGTAATGACTGTAAAGTGGGTTACTGTTACACAGGGCCACAAAAACAGCCTCTACCTACACATATAATCTGTCATAAAAGTGATCTGATTATAGAAGGGTGCATCATAACACTGCTCATGTAAATCAGAAATTAAACATAGCTATAAACATCATATAAACACTTTTTTTTAATGTCTTTATGTTTATTCCAATTTAATTTCAATCATAAAAATCACTAATGGCGTAAACCCCAAAACAGTGCAAGGGTCTTTTCCAGTCTTATGGAAGGAAACTAAAAGACCTCTTCCCTTACTGATTTTTTTCCAAGTCAAATACAGTTGCCAAATCAAAGTAAGAAAAATCATGTATAACACCAAAACAATTATGAAATTGAGGGAACAAATATCTATAGTATGTCATGTGATCCTTTTCAAACCAAAATCCTTCCGTCTTTCCCACTGAGGTTTTCAGGGTCAGCCACAGCTCTTAAATTGTACTTTCAGTGCTCCACTCAAACACACCCAACCTGAGCTTCTATTTTCCCATCTCTCCAGTAAAACATTCAGAAAATCCATTCTGAATAAATTTATTTCTAAATTTCAACCTGAACTGCTGAAACAACTTAGAGACCAGAAGAAAAAGCAAAGCAGATTCTATTACTCTCTATGGCCATGTACCTACTGCAAAACGACCAAAAAAAGCCACCTCTGCATAAAATCTGAAAAGCAAGCACCCAAAATCAAAGCCATTCTGTCTAACACAGTGAATCATGGCACAAGCAGAACATAATTAGGCCAAGAATTGCTTTTAGGGTATCCCAGCAGCAGTCTGCAGCCAGATTACATACGAGAAATAAGAAAACCCCATTTCCGCTAAAGTGGGTAAGTACCTTTCCACTCCCCACACTGCACCTTTCTCGCATAGAGAATATATAAAGTGACTCATAAGCATTCCCATGCAATAATGCTCCCTTGGTTTCCAAGTGAGAAAAGATGATGCTTGTGGTTTGCATTAAAAAGGAACAGATTATAACCACTCTCCACTCCACCCTGTAAACCCTACCCTAACAAGTTGAGCAGAAACACCCAACGCACACTGACTGTCAGAAGGAGGGGAACCTCCCAACACTGCCAGAGCAGGGAACCCCAAGTTCCCACTGCTGGGGGGCAGCCCTGCAGCATTACAAAAGCAGCACTCAAAGCATTCTACCAGGAGGAGCTGCCCTCCAACTCTGCCAGTGAAGAAGATCCCCACACGCCTGTCAGAGTGAGCCCTTTGCTCATCTCCCTCCCTCACTTGCCCGCAACATAAGGGGAGGGGGGGAACAGAAAGAGGCTATAACAGGAGATCTCGCAGCAGAGGCTGGGGGTTGTGTTACACCGACCTATCGATCATGATCTTGGGGTCTCCCATCCAAGGAATAAGGTGTCGCCCCTGCTCCTGGTACTGAGCCTTCTCATCATCTCGAAACAGCTTGCAGGCATAGCCGAACACCAGCAGCTCCACACGGCTATTCCCACCTCCACCTCCTCCTCCTCCACCTCCTCCGGGGGGGCCCGGGACCGCTCCCCCGCCTGACAACAACATTAGGGGCGGCGGGCCTGCCTCTTCTGCAGTCCGTCGAGAACCTCCGACTCCTCCGTACATCTCCAGCGGATGCAGCGAGGAGGAGGAAACTCGCAGTAACAACGACTGTCCGAGAAGCGAGTCCCCCAGACGGCCGAGCCCGCACTAAACTACCCAGCTCCAGAGCACCACAGTCGCCATCACCCGAAACAAAATGGCGAAGCTTCCGCTTCCGCTGGCAGAGCAGCGCCCAAGTTGGCTTCCGGTAGGCGGCAGATTCGCGGTCGGCTCTGGCAGCCCGACTCCGAATCGAGGGGAGAGCGGTGCGGCGCGGCGAGACTCCGCGCTACCGGCTGGCGGCGCGGTGTTTGGCGACAACGGCCGGTTGCTTGGGGGGACTGGACGCCGCGGGCGTGACGAAAGTGCGGCACCACGGGACGGGGAGGAGCGGCGGGGGCGCCAACGCGGGCGGGGCGAGGCGACTCCTCTGGGGCGGCAGAGGGGGTGGAGTGACGCTGCGGGCGTTGAGGCGCGAGCGTGGGGCTGGCGGGCGGCTCGGATGCTTTTAGTGGTACATCTCGGCTGAAATGCTTGCACTAGAGTTTAAAAAGAGAACGAGGGAGGGCGCGGAGGCTTTGCACGGGGTAGGGAGCCGTGTCTCCCGGTGTCTGTAGTGCTGCTGAAGAGCCCCGCAGGGGACTGACGACGGGGAGTCGCCGGCGAAACGGGCCGCGGCAGAGCCGAAGGAAATGGAGAGGCTGAGGGTTACGGGGCTCGGCAGAAATCTGTGGCGGGGTGGGTGGCACTCACAAGGGAAGAGCTGTGGGAAGGTGTAGCAGAAAGCTGGGAGTCACCTCAGGCTGCGCGTGGGAAGTTAACGGGGAAAGCGGGCCTGGGAGACGCAGTAAGGGCTGAAGAAGATTTTTCAAAAAAATTGATAAATTAGACTATTTTTGCTAAAATTGTGTAAGCCTGGCCAAAATTTTCAATATTGTTTGCCTCAGGATTATTATTTTCGTCACTCCTCCAGAAGTACGAAGAACCATGGGTTTTGCATATGTTACAATAAAGTTTTGTAATGAAGCACAACGTGGTTTGCAGTTCACAGTGGGAATTAATCCAGAGCCTTTGCTATGAGGAATTCTGGATGCCCATGAATACAGGCAGAGCTGCTGGAGTTTTCCTGGGTGAGCAACATACTGGTGCCATTGTACACAAAGGAATGAAACAGTGTGAGAAAAGCAATGCACAAGCACTGCAAAAGAGATGGATAGTTTGTGTCAGCACTTAGAAATACCTGCTACCATGTAAACTTACTGAAGAAGGAATCAGAAACTTCCTTGGATACTTCTTCATTCATCTAGAGTCATTAAAGTGAAAACGATACGTGGGGTTTCCACAGTATCTTGAAGTGAACTACAGAATCTCAGTAAACTTTATAATGCTGCTTTTAGGTAATTGTGATATGTATACAGTTCCACCTGTTGTTCCATGTCCTGGAAAAAAATCGTTAAAAATCCACTAAAGTTAACATCTGTATTCTTTGCAATGAGTATGTGGAAGTTACCTGTAGTTATCTGAAACTTCAAAGCCATCAGTGAACAAATCTGCTAAAGGATGCTTCAGACATATCTTACTGTTTTATAAAAATTGTGATTGGGTTGTTTTAATGAAGAGAGAAGTTCTTGAGTTGTTTCAATGGCGAGAAAAGTTCTAAGTGTAACACTCATCTTTGAGAAGCAAACACAGATCTGAACAGTAAGGAGACAGGTGGGAACACGCTTCAACATCATGCAACAATTTTATACCAGCTGGGAAACATTTGGAGTAAAGAAAAGAGCAGGAGAAAACAATAGAAAGAAGTCCTAAGAAAAAAAAAATAAACAGATTTTGATGGGGAGTATAAGAAAGCAATTGAACACTGATATGTGGCAAGGATTTTGTGACTTCCATAAGGCTTCCGGTAATGCAGATGATTCAGCCAACAGATAGTATGGCACAAAAATGTCTCTGTGCAGTTGAAGTGTAGTAAGATTACTTCAGAACATTTTACTGGGATATCAGCATTTGAGACAAGCACGTGAACTGTGCAGGAGTCAGATAAAAGACAAAAATGGAAATTTTGTTACAAAGAATGCAATTACAGAAAGATGGAGGGAGTATTTTAATGATCTCTTGAATAGTGAAATGGAGAAAAGCAAACAAAGAGCAATTTTCCAGCCAGCTGAGCCATTTGTAGAACTAAGAGGTGATGAGAACACCCAGGAACAATAAAGCACCAGGTGTTGATGATGTTCTCACTGAATTATTAAGAACAGGAGGGGATAAGACTAAAAACTAATTTGTGTTTGGTGGTTTGAAAATAATGTAAAGAAATTGAAAAATGGAACCATGTGTCTATTTTTGAAGAAGGGGACAAAATGAAACCTGAGGCCTGGAACAGCATCTTGCTGTTTATTACAGTAAAAAAACCCTGAACTTTTTTCCATTTTTTTTTTTGTGTTTTATAGTGTACATCATCATTGGGAAGGAAACTTAGTGCTAATCATAATATAGAGTATGCTTTTTTACTGCATTTAAAGACACATGCAACTTTAATATCTACTAATAAGAAAAAATACTCTGAAATTACTACAGGCTTCTGTTTTAAAGTCTTTATATGGTAGGATGCCCATGTTATGTCATTCAGACCCTTGATTAGTCCCAGCTGTCCTGGTTGTGAAGAACAGTGGCTAGCTGTTACAGGAAAAAATTACAAAATTAATCTCTCTTCCTCTCACTTTTTCTATTTGAATTTTGCTATGGGTAGGAAAGCAAGAATAAAGCAAGTAAAAAACCTTTCTTTCTTAGGCCAGTATCAGCCTTTTTTTCTCTGTCTTAACAGCACCATAGTTGTAGTCATCTAGTATTGTTTTGCAGTTCATCTTTCGCTAAAAGTGTAGAATAGCACGTTATTTTTTAGTTCTAATGTAGGTTTGAAAGAAAAGTGTGTTGTGATGATTCTAAAGAAAAATACAATTTATATCACTTTTCAGCAATATAAAGGAATTTTCAGCACACCAAAACAGCACACCAAATGTTATTCCAAGCCCATGCGAGATATGAAATCTGAAACTCCAGAGTCAGAAACCCTGCAGAAGACAAAGCATAGGATGGGTGAGCAGTTCCATACAGAAACACATGCAATTTTTCAGTAATTAAGAAGATATAATTCGGGAGTGGGATTTGGTATAAATTCAAACAAGAAGCTTGTAGTCTTCCGTATTGGTTATAATGGGACAAAACTGTATCTGAGAGCGCTACCGTAAAGGGTTTTGTTGATCAACATGAACACAACGTTTTTCACAGTTAAAATAGAAAGTTTGCATATCACTATATTAATCTTGACATTGGCAATCTCAAACTATTGAAGTAGGTTTGTTATTTTTGTAGAAAACGTTCTGCTTATTCAGGTTGGAGCCAAGATCTAAGTTTTTTTTTTTCTTGGTCATCTGTTCATCATGGAACTTGGCATGAACCCGCATTGCCGTCAGACTTCTTTATTCTATCTCAGTGGTGTCTTATAACAAAAGAGCTGCTGTGATCTTTAGGGAAGGATGCACAGAACCTGCAAGATTTCCTTGAACACTGCAGTTGTATGTAATTATTCTCTTAAAGAAGATATTCTCTAAATTGTCAAGACTTTTTTAGCAGGTTTTATAGTTACTTCTGCCATTACCATAGCATCTATATATAAAACATATGGTAATTCCAATCCAATTGAATTGATACCACATTTTAAATACAGAATTGCTGTATAACAGTAGCTAGGTAAACAATTTATGGGTATGTTAATGACTGCAGTATGTAACTGGCTGCATTAATGTCTGAGTGCAGAGTAGTGGTTAAGGATTTCCAGCTCTTTTTAATTATAAGCTTCTTGTAATTCATAGCTTAGTTGCTCACTTTATATCCAGAGAGCTGCTTACCTCTGTATGAATTGTAAAAAGATTCTATTTATTTACCCCTCTCTCTTTAAAAAATGAGGTAAAACCCCCTCTTCTTTTAGCACCTTGACTACCTTTCTTATTCCGGCAAGTTACACAGATACAGCATGTATTCTTTGGTAGGGTTTTTCTATTTTGTTTTGGGATTTTGTGGGTGTGTGTATTTCACAACCTGCCAATTTCTATGACTGATTTATTTGGTTACTGTCCTTAGGCCAGAGGACTGCTTTCTTGAGGGTGGTTGTAAGAAGCAAAGATGCACTTAAATATAAACAGAAAACAATACACAAAGCTTGTCCCCTTTCCTTTCCATTTGCTTTCTCTTTTCTTTATTCAAAACCATCTTTACTGTTGTATTTTGCAAGGCATTTTATTACTGTGTGCTTGAAAAGGGTAAATTAAAGCTTATAAGTAGCACTAACAATGAATTTTGGTCTTGCTCTTGAATCTCTTATAGCAGTATCTTTGTTTTCTTACAGTTTTCAAAAAAAAAAGTACTTGTGTGAGACATTTTCAGTTAGACTGTGCAACAAGCAATTTCTATTACTATACAAAAGATTTGCAGAGAAAATGAAATAGTGTTAAAATGTATTCAGTTTATAATTAACCAAATTCTTTACATTTACTTTTGTTGTTACTGTGGAAACCCGTGACACAGCTTCCATAAGGAATGTGTTGTGGTTTTGTTTCCAAAGCGTGATGTCAATGGATAGTAATGTATGCTGTTTTTTGTTTTTTAAGTAGTGTTCTGTCTCGCAAATAAAGTAATCAAAATGATCTGCTACTTTGTAGAGAGCACCGATGTGTTCAAGAGAAACATTCAAAGTTGGTAGTGTATCTGTGTTATGGCAGGGAGGTTTTACGCTAAAATCTTCATGCAACGAAGCAGCCAACTCTGTGTTACAGTCTGGCCAATTGTATTTAATCTTCTCTGAGCCATTAAGAGGAATCCTCTCTGTGAAAGCAGAGAAGGTCATAGCTGAGCAGGTTTACTGCATGCTGAAAATACTGCACTACTGCATCACTGAAAATAAACTTGTTTTTCCTGTAAGCGGTACCATTTGTCTAACGGTGTGATAGCATTACTAATCAAAACTTAATGATCATTGATCTGCTGCCTGAAGAGAACCCCAGTTGATACACAAAGAAATAAATACTTGCTGCTTTCCTTTTTTTTTTGTACGTTACATCATTTGGGAATATACAGGTATGGAAAGGTCAAAGTCTGCCCTTGTATAACCCTGTATTAAAGCCACTGCTGTTTGTTTATAGTAGTAGCATGCTTAAAGAACCCAAGAGAGATTCATTAGCTTAACGGATTGTGAGGCCCTATTTCTTACTAATAACAGCAAAGAAATACAGATTACTAAGGCTGCCATTTTATGTGATAGAACGAACACAGAAAGTAGGGAACTGCTTACTTGCAAACTTCATGACTGACAATTCAGTTTTTTTGGAAATGAAGTAAATGTTGCTCTTCGGCAGCCACTGCTTTTTCGAGTCTTCTCTCTCAAATGATGCTAAAGCACTCTTGGCCCTCTGTGTGCTTTAGAGAAATAATACTGCACTCCTGTGTGGAAATAATTACTAAAGATTTGGGCTGGGTAGACTACTACTCATTCCTAGAGGAGAGATGTAGAGCAGCAGCAGTTTGTATGATTATTACCTTCTTTAGTGTTCTGTGATCTTCTGGTCTGCAGAGTATTTTTTGAAGATTTCCATTTTATTTGCACTTAATTTTAAAGTTTTTTACCAAAGATTAGTCATTCAAGATAACATCTTGAAAAGTTTCACAGGTAGGAGATATCAGAGATGCTTTTAAGCCTCCCATGGCAGGGGCTATTCTGTGTGGTGATCTTGTTTTGGTTTTAATGCTGGCATTTGAATGTCAAATGTTAGACTTAGTTCATTGATTCCTCTAATCCATAAGAGACACGAGAATGTGTAAAAGATAAAATAAACCACAAAAAATTAGGGTTTTTTCCCCGTCTGCTGGCATACAGTTTGTGAACAGATTGGAGTATACTTTACTATCTTTTAGTTGATTTTTAAGTTGTTATTTGCCTCACAGTTACTTTCTAAGTCCTGTGAATGTTCACAAATAGCAAATTCTTATATCTATTAATCCATCTGTGAAGCGAGTCATCTGCTTGCTAGACTGCCATTCATGTTGCTGGGGCTTTTGTTGATCCACTATGCAAAGCAGAACATCCAGTCCATATTGTCGGATGTGAGCCATGAATACAATTATGATTTGCTTAGGTTTGAAGTTTGACTCGGTTGAGCTGTAATGTTGATTATTGTCAAATATAAATCAACATCTCTGCACCTTTGTGTGTGGGTGAAGAGAAGAGAAGTTGCCTTCTGAAGGGTTTACACTCAGAATTACTGACAGAGTCTGTCTGGACTGCAAGAACAACCGGTACATGGACAGTTTGCCTAACAAGGCTGTAGGCAGAAACGTTGCTATCAAGCCCTTGATAGTGTTCATTAAATGATGTAATCACATGGATTTAGGAGTAAAAGTTTGTTTGTGTGAGGTCCTTAATAAGCAACTGCTTTAGCTGTGATATTTCATACATGCGCTTTTGTTGGCTCTTACTGCAGCAAGATTTGTAAGTCTAAAACATTTGAAAATGCTTCTTGAAATCGTTTCTTTGAGTCAGAATATAACTTTAAAAAATGGTAACTTTTGGGTAGACAGCTTACAAATCAAAGCAGACTACAATTCACGTATCAGTTATGTAGCTGAGGAACAGCTTGTCAGGAGTCACTGATAGACACATTCACCCAGTGCCAGATGGCACAGTGAGACAATAGACTGCATGCTACCACTTATGGCTCCCCGCATCTTGAAGCTGACTATTGTGCAAAGACCTCCAGCAACACTGTCTTTTTGTAAGGCTGCATGATTCACAGAGATGCCAAACAAGAAGGCTGAAGTGCCTTCATATTGATATTGCCAGTTTGAGTAATCACATCCAGTTAATTCTTCCCTCTAAGGCTTCAAATTTTCTTGGATGAAAAACCCTCAAGTTTCTCCTTCAGTGTTCAATGTTTGGCTTCTAACTGTCTCAGCAGTGTCAAGTGTTTTATACTCAACAGCTGGTGCTTTTGAAGTATGCTACACACTGTGCCTTCAAATCAGCCAGTGTAAAGCTATATGTAATTTGCAACTTTCCTTGTGTTTTTTCTCTGGTGCAACTTGCCATCATCCCTTGCAAAACTCATTTTTCCCTTTCACACATCAGCTGGGATCAAATGAGGGACATGGGAAGCCAGTGCAGCTGTTGTCCCTTCGTGGTGGTTCTGCTGGTTATAAATCATTAGTATTTCCCTAATGGCAATATCTAAGACTTGAATCCAAAATGAATAAAAGCTCACTGCCACTGTTCATTGAAGTGTGCTCAAATGCCTTAGCCTCTGCTATATATGATTGAGATAACATCCATTTCTGAAGCTGTGGATGAAGTTGGAAAAGATACCTGTGCTTAAAGGGGTGTACTTGGATCTAATGATTTATTTCAAATACTTCAATCTGAGACACATCTGAGTACAAAATGCTAATTAAGTGATAAAAGAGACATCCTGTATCAGAATTTATTCTAAAATTCACTGACTATTTTTTAGAGTTGTACCTGTCATGCTGTCTTTCTCTGCTGATGTAAATTCCCACAGCTTCTTTCTTTTTTGATGCTGCTTTTTGTAATGCATAATTCTATGTGAAGGCTCAGAACATTACTGCTCTGGGGGAAAATACCTAAGCTACCAAATCTGGAAGCAAATGGCTCCAAGATCTCTTGATGCTTCTTAAAGATGCTTCTCTGCCTAATGCGATGGTTATGGTTTTCTTATCTTGAAAGTCTGAACTGCCTAAGACATTTCAGTTAATACAGCTTACCTGTACAGAAGAAGCCAAAACAAGTGCTTCATAGTGCTGGGTAAGTTAATAAAATCTGCTGTGATTAGTAAAGACACACAGACAAGGCATATTTGCCATCTCCATGCTGTGTGCAGTTTTGACATAAAAGGAAAGCACACGCGGTAAGGAGACAACATTGATCAGCATGATAAGCTGAAGTCTCAGCATACAAGCAGTCCAAGCCTTGTGATGTTTTTCTTATTTTTGTAGGCTTTGTAATATAGGAAAACTTCAAAGACAAAGATCTCAGCCTAGTATGTGCCTCTATGCAGCCAAAATGATCTGTGTATGAGTACAGCTGCTCAGGCACGTCTGTGTGCTTCTTGCTGATCCAGTTGTAGGATGAAACTTTTAGTAATGCTTTATTCTTGGTTTGCTACTGTTTGCAGTCCTAAATATTTGTTCATTCACATTTTGTATGGGAGTACACTTATGCTGAAGACATTAAATTATATCCCAGAATAACTCGATTATACTGGCATTGTGGTTCTTGAATAATCTGATGGGTCAAAGAAAAACTTTACAAGCAATACGTGTGTTAAGGAACACTTTGTGTTGACTTCTTCACTAGGCCTAAGGGCTTCTACTGCTATGGACCTGAGGCAGGAAGACTCAATAACTATCATTATATTGCTTCTGTTCTGATCTGCACAATCTTGGTCATATCTTATTGTGTTAAGTAGGTGTGAGACTGAAGGAGAGCACACCTAAATGTGTTAACATGGAAAGGAAATAAAAGCTGCTCAGCAGTCAGTCATTCCTGAAGTTCCTTCCAGTAGAAGTAATTTCCATTCAATATCTTGGCAGCTTCTGTTTAAGAACTTAAGTGTTTGAAATATTGGATAAGACAGCTGGTTCGTGTTTCAAAGGAAAATAAAGCAATAACATCATATAGGTGTTTGATATGTCCTGGGAAATAATTAATGTCTTAGAGATCTAATTTATGGCATAAGTGGCAATATTTTGGTGGTGGGAACTCAAGTTAGGATGGACAATAATAACATGCAAACCTAAATTAGAATGTTAATTATGCTTATAACACACCATATTATGAAACTACTTTATATCTTTGTCCTAATGATAAAAGCAAGCAAAAATAGAATCAACGACATACAATGATCCCTAAAATCTGGAGTAATGAACTCCCCCCTGAGGCTCAGAGTTGGTATTTCACAGCAAGCTTCTCATTTTCCAGTGCACTTTACAGACAAGTTGATTTCTTCAATTTTCAATTCGTGCAGTTTCCATAAATTCAGTTTCTGGAAGGAGAAGTATCTTTAGATAAAAAAAAAAAAAGAATAAAAAAAGACATACCATGCCCAGTCCAAGGATTTGGCTTAAGCCTTGAGTAATCTGATCTGACTTTCTAGGAACCCTACTTTGGACAGGAGGTTGGACTGATGACCTCCCGAAGTCCCTTCTAATCTGAATGATCCTGTGATTCCATACATCTTCTCCACTGACATGTACTCAGGGTGAGGAATACATGATCTCAATAATTTCAAGAGGGTCTGTCTCTCCTTTAGGGATGCAGGCAGTGATGGATAGATAGTGGAGACTGCTGCTGTAAAATCAAAATGTGGATTCTGTTAAGTTTTAAGTTTTCCTCTGTAGCCACCGTTCCACTTGTTCTCCAGCATTTTGGCTTGGGTTGCATTGCTTTTTATTATCAAGGCTTCTTAAATTACATGTCATGCAGGAAGCTGCTACCGCTGAAGGGTCCTAATTTTTTTCCTTCTTTTCAGTGCAGTTTGTTACTCTTTCCCTATTGCATTTCCTGGGAACTCATACTTGTCAGCAGACAAGATGACAATCTTCAAAAGACTAGTGGTATTTCACTGAGCAAGATGGACAATAATACAGCTATGTGAATCACATTTGTACTCTTCTGCCAAGAAGTGGATCAATGACAAGCTTTTAATTTTAAATAGCATGTGTGGGTGTGTACCTGCATGTACATGAGGGTGTGACTGCCTTGCTAGCAACAGGAGAATAAAGAACACTTACTTGAATTTCTGGTCTTGTCTCATAATCTGAGATCAGATTTAATGGGCCTTGGACAAGGAGTCCTAGAGGAAGGCTGTCAGGGATTACACTGTATTGATAATTGCCTGTGTTTGACCTGTGAAAATTGATCACTGAACTTCTATTTGAGTGTGGAGACTAGGGAATGGACTGAGTTTGAGTTAAATGAACATTCAGATGGTCTTGATCATTGAACTGAGGGTTAGAGGCACGAACCAAGCACAGTACAGAACTGCTAGATGTAAACTTTAAGCAAGATGCAAACATTAAGCTGAAGACTTAGAAAATATTTTCTTTTAAAACACAGAGGCTCACTACAAAGCTTTGAAAGCCTTTGTGGGACAACTTTGACAGCGGAGTAGATGTCTCAACATAAGTTTATATCTATTTGTGTGAAGAAGATACCAGGGTTAGAGAAATCCTAGAACTCTTTCAAGGGTGAAATCTGCATTTTGAGCTCAGACACCGGTGAACTCACACTGGAAAAAGAACTTAACGCTGTCAGACCTAGCATCTTCCCAACAAAGTTGAAGGAACTCAAATTTACTGTGCTTGAAAAAGCAACATGATTTAACAGAGACAGAATGGGATCATCTTTGTGCTGCAGCAGGGCACAGAAAGTTCTTGCATTTTTGGTTGTTTATTATGTAGGTGACTCCTGACAACCTACTGTCTTTATAAGGTTTGTTTCTGGATCCTGCTGCATTAATTAATTATTAGCCTAATTGTATCTGCAAAATGTGAGTGTGGTTTTGGAATCTGTTCTAGGAATGGAGTGCTTTGTTTGCAGACTACAAAAAATCTATAGGTGACTCTCTTGTCCCTACATAGATACTACTGGTTTGTTTGGAAAAAGAAACAGTGCTTTTTAAAAGAAACTCAGACTTTCAATCATGTCAGAAATACTCACTTGGAGCACTTCAGTGTTGTTTTCTGTGGGCACTGTTACTGCAACAAGAAGCTTAAGAATGTCTAGCACGGTGTTTCAGAAATGCAAGAAGCAAATACCATTGTGTTCTCAAATGGATAGCTGTCTACAGAAATATTTTATCTAAGAAACCACTGCACAGAGTTTTGCCATTAGACATAATCTGACCACGCAAACCTTTCCCAAATGCACACTCTGAGCACGGTTATTTAAGGCTTACTTTCTCCTGAGACGCTTCTGTCATGGCAGACTGGTGAAGAAGCACTTTCCTTTCTCTCCACAACAACCTGTTCTTGATGTAACGTCCCTGAAGTTCCCTTTGTTGTTTTTATTGGTAAATTCATTAGTGTTTTTTCAAAGGTTTATGCTCAGCAAAAAAATAGGTTTTGTTATCCCAAAGGAAGACTTTTTTCCATTTTGAATCTTCAAATTCAGACTGCCAGAAATGTAATGCCAGAAATGACTCTGCTCTGTGGTAATCTGCTCTAACCACTTTTGAAGTCTGGCAAGTTTGTTCTTTCTTTGAGACCTGATCATCTCACAAGACACTGAAAATTATAATCTTGTCATCACCAGGACATCATCCTTCCTCCAATGTCAGTTCCACGTTGCATCTGATCTTAGTCTGTCTTTAGAAGTAGTGTTATTGACATTAAAAAAAAAAAAAGGTCTTAACATAAATCGTTCCTTTGCTGGTCTCTATGTTCTACTACAAATCCAGTACAGCCCACTTGCTCCCATAATAGTGTATCTTACTCAGATGTAATGAAGCCCACTCATAATAAAAAAAAGTAATATTCCCAAATTATTCAGTGTCTTGAACAAGAAAAGTATGGCTACTTACTGTGAGACTGGAGTGTGGGGTTTAATTATTTTCTATGCAATTATTCTGGCATTTTTACCTGGCTCCTTCCTTAGGCAAAAATCTCTGATGTTACTGAGATATTGGTGAGAGAAGGCTGAGGACAATGTGAGTGTAAATAACTCCAAATTTGGCAAAAAAAAAAAAAAATAGCTTTTCTTTTAAGGCTGCTTAAAAGTTTCTCCTGAAAAATAATTTTCAGCTTCAAAAACTGTAACGCTATCAAGCTTTAAGTGTTGGGCATGAAATTTTGCTCTCCTGTGTAAATTTTCAACCTGAATCTTTGTTNAAATTTGGAAAAAAAAAAAAAAAAAGTAGCTTTTCTTTTAAGGCTGCTTAAAAGTTTCTCCTGAAAAATAATTTTCAGCTTCAAAAACTGTAACGCTATCAAGCTTTAAGTGTTGGGCATGAAATTTTGCTCTCCTGTGTAAATTTTCAACCTGAATCTTTGTTACCAGAAAAGTGCTGTAGATAGGGGCATGGGGCATGTTTTGGCAAGTGGTTCTTTTATAGTAACATTTTTTCTTAGGTAGTAATACCTCTAGAGTTTGGAAGAAGCAGAACTTAGAATTTCACAGTCGTATTTGAAAATGGTAAAATGTTTTGCTGTTAGTCATACATTCTTGCTGTTAGAAGCCTCTGAAGAGCCCTTGTTGGCAAAATTGTCTAAATATCCCGTAAGCCTCTACCATGTGCCAATGCCCTGCTCTAGGCTAAAGGTGATACTCCTTTCAGATGACTTTAAGAAAAGGGCAGTGGAGCTCAGTGGTATCAGAAAGACTGAACAGCTCAGTGAAGTCCTGTATTTTGAATATATTGCACATTTAGATCTGTTACAGAATGATTTGATGCTGGACGGCATTCAGGGCCAACAGCACAAGCTAACAAGAAGATCAGTGGCACTGATGCTTTCATGTTCTGTGCAGTGATGGTAAAATCTGTCTTCTAAGGCTATGGAAAAGTGATTATCCTCTATCATATTTTCCTACATCTTCAAAAGTGTAATTTAGTTCTCCTATGCTATTTTTCACGTGCCCAGAAAGTTCTGCTGGTCTGGACAGCAGGCTGCAATATTCCTGAGACTGGCTTTACACCTTCTTGGTAAATGGCCTCTTAGCAGTCAAACTGCGTTAATATAGACATTGCACATTGGACTGTGGGATTTTCGCTCCTCTTTCTTGAGTAAAGAAGGTCAGAAGTTAGATATTTGGGAAGAGGAAGAAGTGTATTGAATTTGAAAACTAACCTGTAAGTTTGAATCTTTAAGATGCTTCTCAAATATTCACTGGACCTAGCATGATGAAATGCCTTGTCCCTTTTAAAGTTTACCAGGAAACTTCTCAGTAATTAGCTAAACAACAACAACAATAAAAGTTTAAACTTTCATATTGATTATCTACATTTTCCATTGAAACAAATACTCAGTTTTTCTTTTGTGTTTAGCAGGGAAATCCTAAGAATGTTTGCTTCCTCCTAAGTGTTTGGTAATACATGCTTTCTAGCATGATGGCTTTAACCCCGTGCATGGGGAGAAGGAAAACTTGGCTGGATTTCCAGAAAAGTGGGAAGCTGTGTATAGTACCTGTCAACCATCAGCAGATCTTTTCCCTATTATGTTAGAGAAATGTTGCTGTAATTTAATACTTTGTGTGGGGATTATTTGTAGAAGAAGTCAGTATTTCTTCATTTTAGCCTTGGTCAAAGTTGTCATTGAAAAGATATGCTTTGCTTTCAACTTAACAGCAGAAAGCCAAAAGAAGAGGCTGGATTTGTTTACTTAAACTCTACCATTTGAAAAGAATATTCAACCCATTGTCCTTTTTTGATAACTTTCCATGTTACATCTAATTGCCTAAGTCCTTCTCCTCAATTGCCTTTGCCAAAAGCCTAGGTCTGAAAAGTATTTTGTCAGCTTTAATAAGAGAAGACTCCAGATGTGGTTTTTTTTCTCATTGAACCTCAAAAGAAAGGCAAAAGCACTAGACAAAATTAAAGATTGAAGTTTTTTCCCCCTCTCTTTCTTTGTTTCCCAGGTGAAAGGTACTCAACTTCTATAAGAACTGCAGTTTCTGTGTAAAAAGTGTAACATTGTAGTCTTCAGTATAAAGAAAATACTGCTGGCAGAGTGTTTTCTCTGTATCAAGGAACTTACTACTTAGATTTCTTTTTAACTGTTAAAAAAATAAAGCTCTCAAGTAGCACCCATTCACCATTCTAAAATGTGATGGTAACTTTTACTGCAGAAGGAGGAAAGCTATTAAAGAAACGTTTTCTCTGTGTCACAAGGTTAAGTATGTAAGAGCTTGCCATTGTTTTTCTGTTTTGATGGAGTTTTGAGCAGCCTGCTTGATTTCTGGACTATGTAGGCTTTTATATACTCTTCTCCAGCCCTTAGATATCTGGAAATGTCCGAAACATTTTTCTTTTGAAATCACAGCTCCTTTTTCAGATATGGGGAAAGCTACTAACTTAGAGGGTTAAATTAATCTGCTTTGACTGTTGGCTAATCGTTGGTGCTTAAGAGGGCAGAAAAAGGACTAGTTTGATCCAACTTCCCTGTCCCAGGAGCCTGCAGCTGTTTTAAAAAACTTTCATGCAGTCAGCTCTGTATGATAATGGAGAGCATTGGTCAGGATTGCACCAGAAGTTAAAAAAACCCCAAACAATGAAAACCCCACAACCCCCCAAACCAGATAACACCCCCTCCCCCCAAGCCCTCCCCAAAACCAAAAACCCCAAACAAACAAAAACCCCTAAAACAAAACCCCCAAACCAACCCAAGAAATGCACAGAAAATACCAGGAAAGTAACATAATTTACAGCTTTTTACTTTCACTTAAAGGATCCTGTGGTTTTGTGCCCAGATCTGTTAGCTATTTGGGTATGTCCCAAACAAGCAGGTGTCCCTGTAATTAATTACTTAATTCTTTGATATATTTTCCACTAAATGTAAATTTAAGGACAGAACCAACTGTTTTTTTCAAACAAATTAACATTTGTACAACAAATATTTTCATGATACTTTGATGTAGGCTTGTTGTGGAGCCAATTTTCTGCTTAAAAAATCTTAAAACACCCAACTAGGAAGAAGTAGTTTATTAGCCAGTCATGACCTCTTCTGATTTTAGATGAATACAACTGAATTTCATCTAAGTTTGTCCTTAATGTGTTATTTCAGAACTCTCCTGTAATTAAATGCTCATTCGTGTTTGAGCAATATAAAAGCCTTAACTAAAAAGGCAGAACCTCTCTCTTGACAATGTGATGTAAAAAGCTTCTGTTGTAGAGGAATACTCCCTTTTAAATGCAATACATGAAAATTACTCTTCCTTGTTTTTCTAAATGCCACCTATTTACTCTCAGTTAGCTATGGAAGCACTGGCCATTTCGCAGAGACCCAGCACAAGCCCACAACACAGAGCTTCCAGACAGGAGTGGATTTAAATGCCCCACCACTGGGAGCTGCTGTTTAGGGCTTGAGACCTGACCTCACAAGCATTTGTGTTCGGCAGCTACCAGATTGCTGAAAGTGGCCCTGTGTGGCGGGTGGTCTGTAGGGTTCAGCCCCCTTCTCTACATGGGAGTTTGGAGGACAAAATATCTCTCTTCAAAATACATTTAGTGTGCTCTTACTCCCCCTGGATGTTTGTCAATGAAAAAAGGGTGGACTAATGACTAGTTATTTTGAAACCACTCTGTCTTTGTCTCTGGACAGCTTTAAACATACAAGAAGAAAGTTTCTCTGAAATTCCTACCAGTGTCTGCCAAAGCAGTAAATGCTGCCAAGCAGCACCACCCCTGTTGTGATCTGTAAAGATAACTATGAGCTCTAGGCAGGATCTCCTAAAACAGACCCTCTCCTTTTTATCTCCAATCACAACTGTTGGAAGGTTGCAGTGGATGTTTCTGAGCACCAGTTGAAACCTTGTTGTTTGGGGAAATTAATGCAAAACAAAATGTTTTTGTATAATCCCAGTTTGGGGCAGGAGGATGGTTTGGAAGTGTGCACAGCCAAGACTGCAAGTGTAACTGGAAATGGGCTGAGCTTTTCAATTTTTGGTATATGTAATTATTAAAGAGATTGAGAGAGGTTTCAATTACACTGAAGTAGTATTTTCATGAGAAAAGAAGTGTTGGGTCCTAAATAGTGTTTTTGTGAGAATCAGCAGATGGAAACTGAAGCCAGACATATGCCACTTAAAAAAGATTAGACATACATCATAACTGCTAGAATAAATCCATAGTTCTCTGCCCTGAAATGCCTTTGAACTAAGCTTAAGTATCTTTTTGGAAGATGAACTTTAGCAAAATATGCATTAAGCTTTAGTCAAATGTAAATAATTGCGCTACGTCTAAGAGTGGTACTTTTCCATGAAGCCATTTGGTTAGACCTTCTGGGTAGCTGACTCAGGATGGAGTGTGACTGCCTCCAAGGGGGCTGGGAGTGGAGTTAAGGAGTTGTGGTGTTAGGCAGATGCACAATCCTGAATGAAGAGCATGTTTCATACTAGATTTGAGTAAAATGTGAATGGAAAATTGTGATGGGCCCCAGGACAGTATTGTGTGTATGGAAAAAGCTAATTGAAGAGCATTTTGGAGCAGCTGAGCAATGTACATATTGCACACCATGCGGAAATAGTGTTAGTACAGCTACCAGGCTAATAACCTACTGTGAAAACATCTTGAACGTGATGGGAGATTGTATCTTCACACTTGTGTAAGCTAATGCAGTCTCCAAAACAGGATGTTTCTCCACCAGCCGTTAATGATGAAGAGGGATCATACTGTTCTAGAGACTCGTTTTCACTTTACTAGTGGTGGTGATTGCACCACAGTTATTTGGAAGATGCATAAGGAATTTTTACAGATTTATCTGTGAACCAGAACATTTGCTCCACTCTTAATTTCTGCTGGTTATGTTTTCAGGCTGATTCAGAGTATACGTACATCTCACCTCCATAATAGGGCGCAACATCTGCTACCTCTTTGATTTGACTTTCATGTCAATAGATCCAAATGTGTCAAATACATTGCTGAACGCTATTCACTGACAATTTATTCATCTTCATTCTCAAAACTGTGCTCAAGAAACCAACAGCATAAATGTAATAAAGGATCTTAGAGTGTCCACTGGGACAATTCAAATGCTTCTTTGCTCACATATAGCAGATAAGGTGCCATGCCAACACCCACTGTTTTGTTTTTATAAAAACGTATTCTTGTGCTCTGAGCTACTTGTTATGTCTTTGGTGCTGGTAGCACAGGGAAAGAATGGCGCATTTATTATAAATCAGCACATGGTGCTGGCTTTCTGTTGAGAGAAATATTGTTTATTAAAGCAGCAGTTGGCAGCACTAACTGGCAACTTTTCTATTTAAGTGATAGATAGTAGCAGCCTTACTGTGAGGCCAGATGCATCTTCGGTCACATGCTGTTTTGGTCCTCATGTAGGAATAATCTATGGTTTGAGCCACTTACGGATGTGTTGTAGTCTGCTATAAAAACTAATTTCCCAATAGCCGAAGCATATACTTTCTTTTATAATTTGTTTCATTGATACTGCAGAACTTGTGGGGATTGAGCTCTTGTGAAAAATGTACTGGTACTTTGTGCAGAGAAATCTGGTTGTACCCTGAAAATACAAAAGGGCAACGATATCATCTTGGATGACTCTCACCTACTTACTATTAGTGATGCACCAACTTAAAAGAGTTACTTTTCTGCAGAAACAGGGCAAGGCTTAATCAGGAAAAAGGAGATTTTTGTTGTTTTCCTTGTTCAGAAGATGGTGTTTGGCAATGCACGAAGAGTATAGCAAAACTGAGGGTCAGCTCCAGGTTTTTGGTCCTAGTCCAGTAATTTGAACACAGGTTCAATTTTTTTTGACTGCTTAAAGCTAGCTGTCCCTCAGTGGAGTTCATGTAAAAGTTTTGCCTTAGGAATTTTTAAAAATCTTTTTCTAAACTTTAACATATAACATGTATGTTACACTGAATTGGGGTCAGGAGCACATGAAACATTATGATTTTCTTCCACATTGAGCAGGAAAAGAAACTGAAAATTGCTACCAAGTTTAAGAATCTGTCAAATACCTAATTTTCTGAAGAAAGCCCATGGGAAGTATTAAGGTAACTGTGAGCTGAAGCTGAGCAATAAAACTTGGATCCTAGTTAAAGCTAAATTATACCCCGAAGTGTTTTGCGATCATTTTGGCCTGATGCTTCAGTGCAGTGACAGGCTAGTCAGAAGCTGGACTGCAGGGCTGAACCTGGATGTTTTCTCTCATGTAAATCTTGGGTTTAGTTACCATTCCTATTTCAAACCACAGAGGTGTCTTGGATTTTTTGTGTGTTGGTTAAATTCCTTGATGGGAACTCCTAGGAGTCAAGGGCTTTCCAGCTCATCTGCTGAGAGGCAGATTACTTATAACAAGTAAATGACAGTTAGTTGTGAACAACAGATTGCCATATTCACTTGAGTCATGCTCCGGTAGTCATTAATTATTCCTCTCATTATTTTGCTTACATAAGAAGTCAAGGATATGTCTAATGGGATAGTTTTCTGCCTTAGAGGCTTCCTGTTCCGTAGGCAGTATATACTGCAGTACCGAGGAATAGCATTTCTGCAGGTCTTCAGGTCAAAAGAGCTAAATGCTGTACGACTTCCAGCCTAACGACACTGAAGTCCAGGTCATAAGGCCCATTATTAGGTATGTCATGTCAGCAGTAACTAATAAATGCAGGACAGACATACCCAATTATCTCCTATTTATTTTATTGCCTTAGTGTCCTTACCTAGAACAATAAAACAAAACCAGCTCTTGACAGCAGTGAGTAGTAGTGTCGTAAGAAAAAATGCACCAAACAAGCCTAGGATTTTGCTTAAACGAGGAAAGAAAAAAGAAGCTTGTTCTTCCACCGAGCAGCTACTGTGATTGGTAATTAGGGAAAGAAATGAAAAGCTGTCAGTTCATTTCTGCACTTTGTTTTTAAAGCATGAGTGGAGGAACAGATACACCACAGCCTGTGAGAGTTTTTTTGCTTGGTCTTCAAAGGGCAGAGGAGTTCTCTGCTGGGCAAGGTAGTGCTACTTCTAATAACAGGCGTGAACTTTGCAAATCTTTTGAGAACCTACTTATTTTCTCTTCAAATCATCTGGTTTTGGGATATCCCCAAAATGAATAAAACTAAAAGCTAGTCTACTCACCTCACATCTTTCATCCTGCAACATTACACATGTGAGCATCAGACATGTGTGACATTATTGTGAGTTTGCTTAAAATGAGGCAAACATTGAACTCAGTTATTTGTAGGACTGAGTTTACAAGGCTTTTCTGAGGGACAGAATAATACGTAATCTCTCTAGCCATGAACACAGACACAAATACCTGCTTCCATTAGTCTGTACTGCTAAGGAACTGTATAGATGTTTGCATATTGTAGCTAAAAATGTAGCATAATCTGGGACAAAATCACAGGACTGGGAGGTCAGAAATCTGATGACTTCACCCACTTGTGCCATTGCTGTTATTTGGAACCGTGTCTTGCTTCACATCTACCACTCAGTGCAGCACAGTGGATTCTGGAGATATATATGTGGCTGAATGAGACTGGCTTTATAGGCTCTGTCGAGGAATACCTCTGACTTTCAGGGTTTCAACAGAGGTTATTTTGCAGTGCACTCATATCTGTATTTTTATTTATCTATCATCTGAAATGTTTTCTAAAGAGTTTGGGAGTTCCCCCCTCCCCGTCTCTTCTTTCAGTTCAGTTCTAATATGTAAACAGTCCTGAGTTCATATGCAGGTTTTCAGACTTCCCCCAGTAATAATTTGGAATTCTATTCTATTTTGCTGAATAGAATAGGGTGGAAAATATGCCATTGATTTTCTGTAATTGTACAGCTTTAATTCCCAGTAGGTGTGTTAAGGGGCAGAAAAGAAAGAAAACTTTCCCAGAGACCTTACATGCCAAGAAGAGACCTGTCAAGGGAACTGGGAAACACAGGGGTAAAAAGGAGGGACTGCAGATAACAATTTTACATTGATCATCTGTTCAAACCGCTTAGAGAACTCACAGTACAGTCGGTTTTGTTTCAGTAACAGCACAGTAGGACCACTGATGTCCTCATTATACAGCTATTGTTATAAGATGCAAGTGTACAAAAATAGTGGGCATCTGACAGAATAATTTTTTTGTTGTCACTGCTGTGTGTTGCTTCTCTCTCTCCCATTCCCCAACTGCTGTGGGTGTAATTGCTAACTAGGCTTTGTAATTAGTGAGGAGGCAGGGGGACATGCCACTGGTCTGGTTTTGGCAGAGACAGGTTCTAATTGCTTGGATAACTGAGGAGGGAATTAGGAGGGATGGTTAGTTTTTGTAGGCAAGGTGAAAAGTCATTATCAGATTTTCTGTAAATGTTAATGATCATTAAAAGAGAGAATTGGTTGCATTATTCACATCAAAGTAAGGACTTCTGGCTGTCAAAGATTGCATTGATCTTCTGCTTATTGTGTAGGAGGGCTGATCTTTGCGGTTGATTTAGAAGTTTTGCTTTTAGACAAAGCAAAGGCTTGAACAGAACCAGTTATCAAAGTCATTACTTATATCCTGACAACTCTATGACATAGGTAACTGACTTCTGAACTGTGTTTTTTTTTAAAAAATCCCCATCTATGCTAAGTGGAGGTTGTGGATTGTGCAGATTACAAGATAACTAAAATAATGGAAGTTATTGAGCACTGCTTGTAGAATACAAAGCTCTTTGGTCAAATACATATCTGCACCAACCCTTCTGGTCTGTGCAAGGCAGAGGAGAGACCTTAGGTCACTGGAAGTGCTTGTAGTTCCTTGATACTCAAGTGCACTCTGACAGATTGTAACTCCTTCCCACCATTGCTATGGTTTACTTTATTAGTGACGTGATCCTTATCTCTCCCACTTTTCTTGTATGACAGAATTGGCTGGTGTTGGAGACCACTTTGATGTCCCTCTCCCTTGTAACAGCAGCCCTTGTCTAGGAAGTAGAGAGAGGTGCAAACAGCATGAACCGAAGTTCAGAAAGGGTCATTGTAGAAACCAGTATCTTTCCATTTTTGGATGCCTAAAAAGGAAGTCCTTCGAAGTCCAAGTTTTGTATCCTTTATCAACTCTTCTCCTCAGTAAACATTGAATTAAAAATGGTACACAAGCCTTCAAGCCAACAGTTCTAGAAGAGACGGATGCTTATTTAGAATTATTGGCAGCTGGACTGTAAAAAAACACATTAGAGTCTCCTTAACAATGCAAAGTCCTACTTTCAGTAGACACTTGTATAAAGAAATTTTCACAGTGACACCATTAAATTTTCGGAGACTGAGTCCAGTCCCATTTACAGATGTGATGTATGTGGGTGGAAATTACCGCACGTGGACTGCAGGCTGCTTTGTTGCTTAGGCCAACAACATCTATTGGGTTTGCTTGCATAATGTTTGTTAGAGACACTTGATAAACACTTGTTTGGTCAATATTCCATGCCTGTATGAGCATGAGCTGAGGGAGGTTAGCTAGTAAATAATCACCATTGAAATGCTTGAGTTACGTGAAACAGAATTAACTGAGAAAGTTAGTTTGAATTGGCATCAACCACACAAAACTCCTTGGAAACGAGAGCATGAGATTCTCTACTGGCTGGTGGGAGTCCTTTGGGAGGAAACAGCTATTAATGGACATTTTATTGCTTACTAGCTATGGATTTTTTGTTTGGCACGGTGGTTTATTTGTGCCTCTTTTACAATCTCCCAGTCAGCCAAATTATGATCATGTCAAACTAAATGGAGGACTCATGGAAATTAGCATAATTGTTTTATGCAGTGGATCAGGAAAAGACTTCATTATTTGAAGTACGAGTTGAGGTACTGAATTTTATATTCTCTTAAAGAAAAGCCTTTATGATAGGTGTAATCTGTTTCTTTGTAGGCATTATACATTCATATAACCATGACGTTTCTTATGCATGAATTGCCTGAAAATATACTGATTATAGCAGCATGTTTATCTGCAACAAAATAGTATTCTATGCCTGGGGGTTACACATTAAATGACTTAAATTAGAGAAGACAGGTTAATCTGAAAACTCGTGCAGATTAACACCACAAACTGGATGACACAGTGTTTATGTGGTGCAGTGCTGCTGTGACCCTCTTTCACAATTGTAGTCTCTCTCTGTTGCTGCTTTTACATCTCCAGCCTGATTATTGTGTTAGCAATTCTACAACAGTGGCAGAAGCCGGTGATAATTCATGCCAGTATTTTGGAATAGTTTGGAACTATCTGAATTATATCTAGTAAGAATCAAATCCTGATTTCATTAAAGTTGATGGCAAAATTCCCCTTCACTTAAGTGGGACCTGAATTCTGATTCCAAGTAGGAAATGAGTTGTCCTAAGTGTGTGCACTATAAATATGTAAAGCACATTTGGATAACTCGAGTGGCATAAGATTGCCAATGAAATACTTCTTTAATATCTCGCAAAGATTACTTGAGTAATATACTTTCTAAATAACATCAGTTGATAGCCTCTCTTTCAGAAGTGCTTGGTTTTTTTTTTCTTTCTACCGTATATTAGGTTAAATAACCTTGATGTGATAACAATTCAATCTCAATTCCTTCCAAATAAATGGATTGAAAACACAAAGTATATTTAATCTCATTAAGGGTGACCATACAGAAAAAAATTTAGCATCCCATGTAATGAAGCTGTCAGTGATGTCATATGGAGGGTGAATACTGCAAATCAATACAAGTTGTTCTGCTTGTCAGCATTCAGGAAACAAGTTTGTTAAAACCTGGCAGCAAAATCTTACAATGTAGACATAAATGCATTGAATTTTAAAACTATTAATTTCCCTGTCTTTTAGTAACTCGATTTAGCTACGTTTGTACCAAGCCTACTACTAGCTGCAGAGGCAAGAGCTGTTGAGCAGACACACAGAGTGTCACAGATTAACAAAAACAGGAACAAAACTGAAATTTCATTAAGGCACTCAAACTTCACGGCTCCCCCAGAGTCAGTGGTAGATCTGCTCTACTGTTAGGTGCCTGTCTTAGGTACAGAGTAATTATCAGCTGAGAACTTCACATCTGTATATGGTACTCAGATGAAAAAGACCCAGGAAAGCAGTATAAAAAAATTAATGTAAGTTTTGTAGCATTAACTTTTGTAGCTTTGTTTCTGTAAAGTGAAATTCCTCTCTTACTACCCTTTGGCTTCGTAGCTTGTTCTTGGGCAAAGTATGGAGTGATTTTCAACAGCAAAAGGAAGGACATCATATTTTAGTGCAGCATAAATAAATTTCTGAGTCAAAAAACCCCAGCCAACACACTTGAATGACATCCTTGGAATAACTGTTCTTGGAATAACTGAATAGAAATAGCAAGATGAGATCAGCAAATAAATATTATGATCTCTATAGCTGGAGTCCTTTTTCCCCCCAAACCCTCCTGTTTGTATCTTGCATCTTGTACATTTGAAAGAGGTCTGTTGGATTTATACCTTCATCTGCTGTTAATTAGGTGGTATCTCTACTCTGCTCACTTGCCTGTTTTTTATTATAATAAACTGCTCTTATTGCTATGCTGTAGCTCAGCAGTGTTGACTTACCTTCTGTATCCTCCTAGAACTGTAACTTTAAAAGCCACAGTTTACGAAGTAAGAACAGTTGAGAAAACAGGAGAGCTAGTTGATATTGCAGAGTGCCTTGCAATAGAAGCAGCACAATCAGGACCGTCCCTGTCCCCTCAGACACTCATTATATGTTTCTAGATGACAAACTGCAGACCCACAGGAACATTTTGTTCTTGAGTTTGAGGTGCAAACAAAGGGCTATTTTACAAGCGTTTTGCCTGAGCTCAGATAAAAGTGTTAGTAAATAGTCCTTTATTTGCAGGAGTGATTAATGCTTTCAGCTTTGAAGCAGCATTTGTGTTATAATCACTATAGTTCAGTTTTGATGGCTAAGTCTTTGTGCCCTATGCTAGGGTGATGCTTCTAAAAAAGAAAAAAAAATAATGGGCATTTGAAAACATGGAAGGGAGAATACAGCAGCTGAAACACTCCATTATTTCTTTGCCATGGTGAAATAAATAGATTAGGTCTAAAAATGTAATTGTGATACTTAGCAGCCATATATTCAAAGGACTTTATAAGCTTTACCTGAGCCTATTCACAGGGAATAAGCTATTGTGAATAGGCTAAGAGATGAATTGGAGTATAAACACGGTCCTGCCCTACTGCACTGGAATGCTTTTCCACTGAATGACGTCTAGAAACATAGCCTGCTTCTACAACTGATCTGTACAAAGAGTGTGTAGGAACAGCTGAGCCACCTGAATAGTCCTTTCCTTATCCACATCTTATCTTGAGACCTGTGTTAAACCCACATAGCTGTCTGGGTTTTCTCTGTAGAAAGACTATGGAAACAAGGCCACTTCTTCAAGTTTAAAAAGAGAAAATGAGGCAAGAAAGCAGAAAGCCAAAAGCAAGGAGATAACTGAAAGACTCCCTTGGCTCGTTTTTGCAGTGCTGCTCCAGAAGGGCTAAGTCTCAAAAATCAGCAGGGGTGGGCTTGGCTTTGATTCTGATGTTCAGGAATGCTTCGGAAGAGATGGGCCAGCTTACAACTAGCAATTGGACTTCGAGGCTTTCAGGATGTACCTGGTAGATAGGTCTGGGCTTGAAGGCTGCTCTGACTGGTGTCAGCACAGCCAAGGCCAAAGTTGCATGCTGCAATGCAGCATTGATAGAGATCACTGAAGTAACACCAGACGGTTTGTGGTGGTGCAGTGTTGGATAGCACAGGTCCCAAAAATAGCAGGAGCAAATGTAGTGCTGAGACCCAAGGCAAGTAACCCTCCTCCAGCTACTTTAGATGCAGCCGGTTTATCCAGAAAGGCTGAGGGCTCTTGGCGACATGCTGCATTATGCACAGCAGGATAAACTGCCCACATGGTAACCAAGATGCAGGTGTGCTGCAAAGGCTGCAGTACTTCTCTGCCTCAGTAAGACCCTTAATTTTATCTACACAAAGTTCGTGCTAGCTTAACCACTTCTTTGCTGCAGTGGTTGTAACTGAATTCATGCAAACACAATATATAGGCAAATTCCAGTTGTTATAGTATTAATGTCCAAGAGGAGAGATTGCATTGTGCTGGGACTCTGTACGCTGACACCTACACATACTCACAAACAGGGGTAGAACAGACTCAAAAAAGCACCACCCTTACCACTGGTTGAGTTAATTATTCACAATTTTGTGGTCTATACTAGCCTGCTTTCTTCTTAAGGATTCTCAAACCAATTTCTGCACTTTAAGAACATAGAAGTGATGACTTTGCTGTAAACTGCTGTCACTCATCAAGCAAAGCTTGACAGCTACTTAACTGCTGTTAGCAGTGCTATAAAAGTGCCATATAGCAGCTAGCACAGCTGCTTACATACAGAAGTGGATGGATAAGTAGCATGTAAATTTCTTTAATTTGAAATTTAAGATCGTGCTAGAAGTAAGTTGTACATTATGATGAACTTAAATGCCATTGTATGAGCTGTTGCACGCATCTGTATAGATCTCTTCATGGAGTACTTGGCTTGATGGATCTACTATTGGTAAAAGTAATTTGACATCCTTAGTGGGCATCACAAGTATCCCGTTCAATGGGGAACAGCATCATTAGCACAACATACAGAATAACCAGATTTGGATTGCAAGTAATTTTACCAGCTATCAGGAGTTATTAGTTCCAGAAAGTGCTTTAGGTGTATTATAGGAGTCTCCTACCTATACCGCGGTGTTGTCTAACTCTGCTTAGTGGGGAGGTCTGAGTGTTCCGTTACTCTCAGTAGTAAGCTGCATGGTTTAGACAAATCGATTTTTAGAGAGGAATATTTTTTTCCTCCCTGGTTGTCAGTTTATATACATTTCTAAATGGACACATTTGTAGCCAGGCAATTATCATTTTGTCATTGTGGATAAATGGAAAAGAGCATTGTATACAAATGACAACACTATGTGTATTTCACTACTGCTGAACCTCAACAATTTGCTTTTCATCTCATAACCATACCCATCTGTAATCTTCCTTTCCCTCCCTTGTCTCTAGAGCAACAGCAGCAGAGCAGCTGCTTGCTCACATGTGGAGAGTGTATTGTAAGGCATCTAACTTGTATTCAAATCATGAGAAGACGTGCTACTTACAAAAGAAAAGGTTCCTTGGGCTGAAGGTATGCTGCAGTCTCGTGTAACTGGAGACAGCACAGCATCAATAATAAGTTTGGGTTGGCCTTTTTTTTTTATAAGTAGTTATTTTGCACTCGTACCCTATTTATTCTTGTATAGCCCCATATCTGAACAAAAACATGCCATTAGCTCAT
>VZSC01008471.1:160972-172507 GCA_013398225.1 Steatornis caripensis | reverse complement strand
TCCCCCCAGCTTTGTATCGTCAGCAAACTTGCTTTACTTGACAATAATATATATTATCTTTAATATTTTTGCTTGCTTTTGGGGGCCTTTAGAGTAGTTGTTTCATTGTGAGAACTTGAAGCTGAACTCCAGTTGATAGCCCTGAACTCCAGAACAAAAAAAGATACAACGATTCAGTGTTAATATTTTAAGCACTTTAAGATAAGAAAGGTAAGAAAGCTAGCACACATGGAAATCACCCAAATAAAGCAATAAACCCCACCACAGTGAACCACACCACCCAATAACTAACTCTGAAGACAGTTCTATGTTCCAAGCTTGAAACAGGCTAAACAATAGTCATTGTGATCCAGCCTTCATAGTTAGAAAACGCAGGGCTGGCTCCCCAGCCAGTGCCAGTCAGCTCCATTCACCCGGCTGGGAGAGATGTCCCACCCAGCTCTGTCCACGAGTTCATGCCTGATGGAAACTCAGGCTGATTAGTAAAGTAGTTGCAAGTGTNTGTGATCCAGCCTTCATAGTTAGAAAACGCAGGGCTGGCTCCCCAGCCAGTGCCAGTCAGCTCCATTCACCCGGCTGGGAGAGATGTCCCACCCAGCTCTGTCCACGAGTTCATGCCTGATGGAAACTCAGGCTGATTAGTAAAGTAGTTGCAAGTGTTTTGATGCAAATAAGTCACAAATTATGCAAGTTATTCTACAGTTTTATTTCTCCTATTATTTATTTCTTATTTATCTTGTTATTCCTTTTTTCCTGAACATATTAACTTTTACGTGTTTTCAGTAGTAACGTAACAATACAGATACTGGATGGAATTAACAGGAAATGTGAAAATTATACTCATGTTGCGTATTTTCAATAATTAATCTATTGGTTCATTGCTGTTGATACTGCAAGACTGGAATCTGGCTGTCTTCAATAAATAGATGTAAATGCCTTTGGAATCTAACGGAAGCTATATTTACGGAGATGAATTCTAACTTTTTTTTTTCCGTAAGGAAACAGAATTGGTATTTCCTGCAGTAACCTGGGGAATAAAGGTACCTCTATGAAAAGTGCCTTTATGACAAGTGCATGAGTGAAGTGCATGCTCTGTGTTGTGTATAGTATTTATAATAAGTAATATGTCAGTCCAAGAACTTAAAATTGTAACAAACTACATGAAAGAATTAAGTAGTCTAAAGAGCCAATAGAGTTTGCATTCAGTTTCAAAAAGGCTACAATATAGCCTTGAACTAAAAAGTGCTTAGAAAGACACAGGAGAAATGAAGAACATTTCATAGCTAGCTCAGACTATTGCATCTTTAAACAAAACCAGAAAATATGGCCATTGCTAATAATAAAATCAAGCCTGTTTAGGCCTTTAATACTTTACATATCTCAATATTATTTTAAAAAAAAAGACAGGGGGAAAAAAAAACCACAAGGCTTATCTTAATTTTGTTGATGCTCATATAAAACCTGTCAAGTTTCCGTGCAGCTGTCTTCACAGTATTTTGTTACAAATTGTGAGAATTGGCACTGAATTAAACAAAATATTTAATATAACCTTGTAGTATTTTCTTAAATAAAACTGATGAATTGAATTCATAGATCTGCATCCCTTATTAATAAAGAATAAAATAATTATGCTCTGTTTGGAGGAAAGCCATGAATCTTATCTCAGTATGAGTGGAATATGTATTATAAGTGTAATTTAATTCAAATGTTTGTGTTTTTGTTTTCAGAATGCTTTTATTTTTTACTACAAAAGTAACTATGGGGGAGGTTTTTTCTTCCATTTGTTTTTTTAAAAATATGTTTGTTTTCTATTTCCTATCATGGCTCAGGGCACAAATCTCTATATTAGACAAACATTACACGGTTATTTACCAGACTAATATAGTCAATTAGTATTTTAAAGCAGTTTAATGTGTGGATTGTATGGGAATATATGCAAAAACAGTGGTGTAAGTTGAGATTGAAGTTTTGTATAAGAATGTTGTGAATTACTTAGGTAATTGTGATTTCAGCTAACTACAGTGGAGATCCTATCTTCAAGTGTACACCATAAATGCAGCTCCAAAAGCTAGGAAGAAATGTGTTCAGCATTTTAGAACACAGCAGTTCTGTTAGGCATTTACCTGAAGCTTCTCAGCCTCCAAGAAAAGAGATAGACTTTAGTAACTGAAATGTTATTCACAGCCATTGCACTGTTCTAAATTTCTTCATTTAATCAAACACCGAGGGCCGAAATTCAGAAGCACAATTTGGTAAGAATCATAAGGCTTAGTTGTGAGTTTTGGTCATTATTCTGCTGCCATATTGTGAGACAGACTACAGAAACACCTTTGTGCTAGCATTTCCAGATTCACTCCGATTGCAGTTCCAGGAGCAAAGACTGTTCAGAAATTAAATTTAATGGTAGCAAAACATGGACTGTCTTCCACAAAGTTGGAAGCTGGCACTTAGAAGAAATTAAGTTCTTTTGGAATGTACACAGAATATCTGCTTTCTTGCAAAACTCTATGACACAAAAAGACATTAGCCTCTGAGGAGACTCAGTGTAAACTTGATGATCACTTTTTGCTTCTATAATGTGTAGACACAAAAAAAAGTCTCTAAAAATCTCAAATTTGCCAAAAATTTGAAAGATCCAGTTTTTCTACTTACAGTGTTTAAAACTTTATTTTACTTAATTTTATTTGAAGGAAGTATAAGTATAATATCCAAAGAGAAAGTGTTGACAGTATAGTAAAAATTAAGTTTTATCAATCCTAAAATCAGAAGCAGCATGAATAATTTATATGGGCATTGCCAGTTGCAGAGTGTACGTCAACAGTATTTTCCCTCCTTGATTCTAATAGAAGTTAATTAAACATATATCAGGATACAACAACATTATTATGGTAACTGCATAGAAATATGAATACAGAAATATCAGAGGGGACCTTCTGAAGTTTTCAGATGCACCATGGCAGAAAGTATGTCTGCAACTCCATGGCCACCCATCCTGATTTATCAAAAAAATCCCAATCTCCTCTTTGCAGTTAGTATCTCCATTTCTGTCAGGCTTGTATCCTAATCCTGACATATTTAATTTCTCACAACCAAATTCATAATAGCTCTACGAACTACTGTCGTACACAGATTGGCAGATACATAACTTCAACTCTACTACTTTCTTTCCAGAATGCTTTAGACTCTGCTTCTCTACTGCATACCTCTACAGCACCTGGCGCAAAAGCAACATAAACAGCCTCCTAGCAGCCTACAAAGAATGGCAGATCTCCCTGATTCTCATCCGTCCCATTCACATGACACTCTCCCACCACCAACCTGCCTTCATCAGCTGTTTGCACTAATGCGTTAGAGAGAAATGTGAAGCAGAAGGTGGGCAGGGCAAACATTTGCAGGAAAATAATTCTGTCAGCTGCTTCTGTAAGATTCAATAGAGCTTTTTTTTTTTGAGAGCAATAGAGGCTTGAAAATGCATTCTGTTCTCTGCTGTCAGTTGGAAATGGTGCTGTCAAAGCTTTTGTTATGGCAGTGGCAATTTCTGAGTTGTCTATGTTGACACAACCCTCACGCTGTCCTTGGCTAGGTGAGTCTGGCTCTCAGCTCTGATGAAAGGAAATAAAGTTCCAAACCATTTATTTCTCATTCTATGAAAGACAAAAGCTGCAGCCTGCTTAAAACCAGTGACAGGCTTAGTAAAGTCAGAAATTATTTTACTGTCAAGATATGAGTGACATATAAAATCTATCTGTGCTCAATACTAAAACAGATAAGCTAGGGATATGATAACCCCCTAAGAAATGCTATCTAAATGTTTTCTGTTTCTCAGCAGTGTTGTTTATTTTGGCGTTTTTTTTTCTTTCTTGTAGATGAATGTTCATCATAACTAGATTTTTTTAACATGAACATACCAGTTCTGCTGAAATTTTTTTAGAGAAAGGTTTTTCCTAAGCCAGCTGGTTAGTGGGTGTGAGTCACGGACAGCATGCTGAGAGAAATACTAGGGTGTGATGATGATATTCTGTTGAAATGTAAGTGAAAGAAGTTCAAGTTTCTGCTTTGTTTTTCCTCTCAGTGGCAGGTGACAGCTTAACCCCCAAGCCACTGTGATGTGGGTATGTCTCATGTTGGACCTATTCCTTTTGTGTAAGTAAATAAACATTCAATAGCACAGAGACATGGACAACTGTCTTCAGATTAATGCTTTTGCCATCAGACAGTAGTCAGTACCAAAGCCCTAACTATAGCTATTAAAAATTCTACAAATGATCTGTGTTTTTTCTCAGGACGGAATTATGGAAAAAAAAAATCTAAAAGCCTTACAAGCTATCCCCATCAGCCACATTTAAGAACATACGTTTCTGCAGCATACTGATAGTCAAAGCTTCCAACAACTTTAGCGTGAGTACTGCACATGAACTTCTTTGTCAGTTTCGGCTGATAAAGAGTATAGAGAATTATAAATATCTACTCTAGGGAAAAAAAAAGGTAAAAGTGTGTCAGCAGTCTTAATTAACTCTTACTGCACAACCTGCTGTGCGTAGCCACTTAATAAAAAAAGGCAGAGAACTGAAGGAATAGTCCACGCTCATTTATCCATTTAAGATGAGCCAAACTAAGGGTAGCTGGCGTTGAGCTTTAACAGGATAACATCTTAATTGCTTATCAGGATGAGAAAGGTGAGTGGCTAACCATTTCCAGTGAGAATTCAATCTGTTCCCTCAGGAATCTGTCTGTTTTCCTTGGCTGCATCTTTTATTTTTAACATCATTGATATATTTTTATAAATGTTAGCAGGTTGCAGTTAGCAAACTGTTGAATTTAATTTATTTTTGTTTTCATGATAAAACTTTATCCTCTGAGAATTCTTTCCACAGAGTTTCTCCTCTTCTTTTCTAGTAACTGGCAGTAGGGACACTTTATTGAATCACCTTTTCTATTTAGCTTCTTTGGGAGTACACTCAGATAGTAGAGAGAGGTTTTGTTTCATTTTTTCTGCTATAGTTCTACTGAAAAAAAAAATTCAGTAGCCAAATTAATCTTTGGTTTGAGATTTTAATTATATTTGCTGTAGCAATCTATCTCCTCACCTTGGTAGGTCTAGATATTTACAGAGTCTCTAGCTGGTATCTCAGTCAGGATACTTTTTGAAATCAATCAGTTTTGCTTGAATGAGTAGCACTAAGAAAAGACGTTTAAGATTTAGATGTAGTCAGCACATCCTAAATATTGGAGTTATGACACTTTGTTATACATTGGTATATATCCTACACTTAAATAAGTGTTTCAAATGTAATCAGAGCAGTTTTCTTACACCACGATCACTTTTATTTCAAATCACACCTTCATGTACCAGTGTCACTGTGTGCAAGTTGGTGATCTTTCATCTAGAAGTTAAAGCAGCTGGATCTTTAGGAGCTCTGTGAGATCTACCAGTATGGAATATCTCTTCAAAATAACACCACTCTGTAAGCTTTGCGTTCTGATGGAAATACCCAAGGCATGGATACTCTTGAGTGGAGATGCTAAGCCATCTTAGGCAGGTGATTCCTACATTTTGTTTTCTTTAAATGCAGATTCTTGCCTCCTCAAGGATCAATGCTTGGAAGAGGTATTTTTAATTCTTATATTTATTTTATTATTCTTATCTGACAGGTGTTCATTCCAGGGACAAGTTTGCGTGTGTTGGAGTATGGGGGAGATTAAGATGTCTAAACACTAGCATCTAGCGTGGCTTGGGAGGTAAAATGCCTTAGGTTGTCTAAAATAGCACAGGACAGCTATGTTTGGGCAGATGATTCTCTCATACAGTGTCTCAGATATGAATTCTTTTGTTTTCTTAGTCAGCAGGGTGCATCTTTTAATAATCTAGGCAGTCACTAGGTGAAAATTTCTGGTAACATTTACTGCTTCATGCTTGTGTTCCCACCACCTCACACTGGTAGAGAGGCAGCATAGGTCCCAGTGAAGGCTTGTGCTCATTCCCCAATATTTCGCACTGAATTTGCCAGCAGCATTCAGAAACATAATCTTGCTATATGTATTGCATCTTCTGCATCTGTGCATTGTTTCAAAACGTAATGTGCTAGTGAATTTGTGTTGAAGAGCCTAGCTTTGTGAATCTATAACAAATGAACAGTTTAAAATAGTCTGTTCTGGATCATTTAGCAGAATATTTATCCGCTTCCTAACACTTTTGCCCATCTAAGAGCGTTTTGCCTGTCATCTCTAAAGCTGATCTTCAGCTGGTATAATTTATGAAGTAAAACTCTACACATACTGATTGCCTGTCATCCTCTTTAGTGCTGTCAGTTTTTCCTGAGCTCAGTTTTATGATGCAGATTTTCTTGATTTCTGATGTGATTTTTATATTACTGTTACCGATAGTATGATTACCTAAAATTTTCGGTCTTGTCTTTTATACCATTCCCATGAATTCCTAAAATTTTGGAAAAGGTGGTTTGAAAAATATGTTCACAGATCAGGCTGTTGTTTGATTAACATTATGTCATGACTCTATAAAAAGTTCAAGACAAATTTAGAGGCTTTATATTTTATAAGACATATATATTCAGGAAATACTTTTTATTGTATGTGTCTTATTTCATCATGAAAATGTTGCTGATAGAAAAGCATGTAAGCTGGAAGATATATACATGTTAAAAAATAAAAGTACAGTAATGCCTATGAAATGTGGAAAATGTGCTAAACTGCAATTCAGTGCAGCTACAGTTTGATCCATGTAAAAACTAAAATGAGAGAGAGAACTATCTTGAAAACAGAGAAAGCATACTTCCAAAAACCAGCTTCAACAGTGGAGAGAAAGGGCATAGGTACACTGGTTGCCGAAGTAATTTTAGGTCATATTCTGAATGCTGGCATCCAGAAGATGAACAAACGCTCAGCTAAATTGTGCCTGTGCTTTTTACGGCCCATATATATTCGAAGGAGCTGAAATGGCAGGTTACTTTAATGCCAGCAAGGTAATAAGGAACATGTTTTACAGTTTTAATTTCCTGATTTAGAAATGTTATTTCTAGATTTGTAATCAAAAATTTCAACTTTTGCATCTCTAGATTAAGCTTGCATGCTTTCAACTTTAAATTTCTACACATTTTCTTTTAAGACTGAAGTTGGGGAGGCTGAAAAATACAAGGATTTCTTTCTTTTACTTCTGCTTTCTGCAGAAACAAGGGATGTACATGCAATGAGATACCCAGACAAAATCTCAGAAGCCCACAAGCTGAGATGAATCCAGGAATATCAGGATTTGTAAGTGTGCTTCCTGTTATCCTGCTGGGGTCAGTTGAAGGATAAAGTGGCAGTTTACAAGGCAACTTTTCCCCAGAAAGATGTTGCCTAATCTGGTGAAAAAAGACATCTTGCAGCTCTTCTTTCTCCTTGGTAAATCATGCACGCCCAGGTGCAGCCTGGAAAAACTGCAATATTATTGGTGGCTGCTGAATCAAATATTTTGCTGGGGACTATGAGAAGTCCCTCCCAGCTATAATTTCTTGACTTAGACTGAACAATCTTTGAAAACAGAAGCAGAGCTTTCATGTCTCTTGCTTTTAATTTGTCTACATTTTAATCCTATGATAAACGTCAGTCAGAGTTCAAAATCTGACATTATAAAACCGACCTTAGCAGTTTCTGAGCAAGGAAAAGGAAGACAGACATGACTGATTAGTTGTTAGAAATCGCTTGATGGCTTTTGTTTTTCATTACTGGTGCTCTTCTGCTATCTGTCATCCTTTCAAAGATCTTTCTTCTTGTGAAATGCATAGAAACGGTGGCTGTAGCAGAGCAAAGCAGTTAATCCAAAACCATGGATGACATCTGGTCCTTGTGCTTTCCAGTTCTTTGTTTTTAAAGGTTGTCTTAGTCATTTTTGTTATTTGTGTTTACATTTTCCTGTTATTGAATCTCTAGTTGAATTCATTTGAAGTTGTGCAGGTCAGCTGGATTCTCCTACATGTTTCTCCAGATCTTGATAATGTATTTTGGTTCTGTGAGCTGGGGTTTTCTGTGACTGATCTTCTAGAGATTTCTTGAAATAATCTATTTTGGCTAGCAATACAAATAGTGTTATTTTTATTTTACCCCGCCTTTTATTTTTTTCTGAGACAATGTTATATTGTTTTAGTTCTATGGATGTTTTGTTGTCTGACTCCCATACTAATTTTGAGCATTTCCTCCTCGTTTCTGATGTTACCACCTTTGTAAATAGATGACATCGATTTAACCTCCCCTCCAAAAGAGTTTTCTTTCAAAATTTTTTTTATTTCTCTGTGGAGGATGCGGATGTTTCTCAAGGGAAGAGTGAAGCTGATGAATTCACCACTGTTTTCAGAGACTTCTTGAGCAGTTTCAGCAATGCCACAGACTCCTCATGTCAGATATTGGCCTAGACTAATTCAGGGATTCCTGGTTTTGGCATTTATGCAGGGCTGGTTTCAGGCTTCTCAGGAAGATAGGTCAGACAGCAATCGTCCCAGGCACTGTCTTCAGCAAACAGCTATGCTGTGCATCTGCCTGGTCCTGTACGTGGTCTGTGCCCGGTCCTGTACGTGGTCTGTGCCCACTCTCTAGTCCCATCTGAACAGCCTGCCTGATCCCTCTTAAAAAGGAATGTTATAGCCAGTTTGGGTAAGACAAAATTGAGACAGAGCATGGACAGCTGCCAGTTTATTCCTTCTGCTTAAACAAACCAGTGCCCTCACTGTATGTGCCCCCTCCGCACCTGGCAGCAGCTGGCAGAGTCAGAGTGCTTTCAGAGCAGGGCCAGGCATGGACTCACGAGTGCACGCTGTTGCTGGGGTTAGGCAGCCTACAGCACCCTGAGGCGCTCAGAAGGGTTGAAGCCTGGAGGACCACTTCTGTCCCTTGAAATCCTGCAGAGCCTGGCCTGAGACGGCTCACTCCTTCTATTTCTCTCTCAAAGCAATGATTTTGCTGTGCTCCCATCATCCTGCCTCAGACAGCAGCTCACCCACCTGTACTACACCTATCTCTGCCTATTATTTTAATTTTTAAAATTCTTTTTAACAACCAGGTGCACAGTGAGTATCAATGAACCATTTTGCTATAGATGCTGTACAAACCACAATTAAGCAGCAAAGATTCACCAGAGAATTTATAACGATATAGGAAGCTTGTAACAAGAGGTAGATACAGACATACAACAGAGCCTTAGGGAGCAACAGCAGTCAGATTCATAGGCAGCTTTCTACCTACCAGCAAGTTAAACGTGGCTAAGTTTATAAATTTAGTTCATGTTTGGTTTTTTTCCCCTTGCTGATCATGTAGCAAGTGTGTTGATCTCCCTATCAGAACTTGGCTCTCTCCGTCTTAACTCTGTCTCCTGCCCTGTTGTAAGGTGGCATTGCACGGCACTGAGCTGCGTTTGACTCTGACAAACGTTAGTTAGTGTTTTCTTGGAAGAAGAAGGTTGTTTTCACTGTAACTCTCCATATGGGCAGGTTCATATGAGCAGAAAAATGAACTAGCGCATTCCCAAGAAAAAAAAAAATTCTCAACAATCCAAGTTCCGCTCCTATATTTTCCCTGTGGTGAGCTTCTCACACAACCAAATACCACATCTAGTGCAAAGCAGAGATAAACATGATCCTGCTAATGTCTGTAGTGCTCTGTTCAAGAAGCAAGGCACTTTACCTATTAACTTGGAATTATTATGATTAAAGCCACTTGCTTTCAGAAAAAGGTAGAAGAATATATTTTTTTGAAGTAGATCAAAGGTAAAATAACATTAAAAAGCACAGTGGCTTAGTTCAGTTCTACCATAGTCTTTTGTAACCAAGTTAAATGAAAAAAAAAGTGAATTAAATATGGAATTAAGTACTCAGGTAGAATTTATGTGTCATTAACCTCAGATTAAATTCTATTACCAAGAAAATAAAGCTTCCAGAGAACTCTGTACATTTTTAAAGGGGAAATGGAAGGCAAATAATATTTCCATAATTAAAGTCTTAAATCAAGTTAGAGAGACTGATCCAAATAAAATTACCTGCACATTGCAATATGATTCAGAAGTTGTAGAAAACACCATTCAATTTAGTTACTAATTGTAAGAGATTATTGCTTGAGTGATAGCGTTAAATTCTGAAGTTAGATTAGAGGTAGAAAATTTTAAGCTTAATGTTATGGCTAGGTGACAGATTTTTCACTTGCTCTGTGTGACAGCACAACTACTGTATTTAGCGCAAGGGTTTGAACTTGCATCTGCTAATTTTAAAAGAAGTTAGTAGCAGAAGCAAGGCATTTTCTGTGAGTGACCCTTCACACACAAAGCCATTCTCTACTCCCCCTCTCACGATCCACTGAAGGCAGACTCATTAACCTTTCTTAGAGTTTATTAAGGATCTGCTCTTATTTCTCTGGCTTATGATGAAAGGGATAGGAAGGAATGTCTGTTGGTTACATACAAGACATTCTTATTTATCATCACTAATATTCTATTTATCTAGATTGAATGGATTTTATTTTTCATTCTTACATATTTCAGTAGAACAAGGAAGCAACTGGAACAGCACCATCAAAGAAATTTAGATTAAAAAAACCCAATTTACTAAAAAAAAAAGTGTTTTTTTAGACTAGTAACCTAAAGGTCTACTAGCAACTGTTCCATTTGCAAATTACCATATGAAACTAATATTACATTTGCAAAGAGAAACCTAAGTACCTTCTCAGTAGGATGAATGTATGAACTTCTTATGAACAGTTCCTGTGCTTTCAAAGACTTTCATGTCATGATGGCAAAAATACATACATATATACATGCCTGTGTGCGCACCCATATGCACACACTGTCTCAAATAACTACAGAACCTCCCTTATATTTTCAAATCCTGAAAATGTATCCTAAGCATCTTATGATATTTATCTCCAAAACTTTAGTCCTGTGATTAGGTTTATGCACCAGAAACCGCTTTCTAGATTTCAAACACAAAATAGCTGCTCTTCATAATTTTAGCACTAAAAAAAGAATAAGTCAAGTAATTAAACTGATGCAAGGGAGGCAAAAATACAGTGTCTCCTAGGTTTTGTTCCAGTCTCTTGAACAGGACTGGAATGCTGTTTTGTAACAAGAAATAATGTAAACATTGTTTTCTTTCTTTTAATGGACATGAAAACTGTTTATTAGCAACATTCAGTGTATAATACTATGTATACACCTACATTGTGATATACTGACAATAGAAGCCTCATAAGCGCTCTCTTCTGTTGTTCCAATAAAGGTTTTTACTTCTTTTTTCCTTCATGAACTAATTTAAACAGTTACAGATCTCAAATTAAAGCTGAGTCAGAGTTTTTGATACACAGGAAATTTGTAACCCCTCCTTCAAAAAAAGAAAATAAAAACTTTTGTGGGGTAGAGGAAAAGCACATTCATAAACTTCAGTCAATCCGAGGTCTCACATAACATAAAACCAGAAAATATAAATATAAATATTGTAACACTCTAGAATTTTTTATTAAGCAAAATAAGATTAAGATTTTTCCTCCATAATTTCTTAT
>VZSC01008471.1:118350-160836 GCA_013398225.1 Steatornis caripensis | reverse complement strand
AATTTCTTACAAGTGATGATTATTGAACTTTTATTCAATATATTCTCTTAGGGAGGAAAGGGTTAACTATCATACAAGAGTAGAATTCTAAGTAGGAAACTTTAGCATTACTCCTGAAATTTCAACTTTAAAGTTAGGTATTAATTTTATTTCAGCATTAAACATTCAAATTATTGTATTGATTGACTTGACCAAATTACCTAATTAGAATTCATAGCCAAGTAGATAGCACTCTTCTTAAAATTTATAAAGATGAATTATTTTTTTATAATTAATCTGATGTTTTAATTTTAATTCTATATTGGGTCCACCTTGATTAATTCAATTTTGATATGATTTTGATCTGACAGTCCTAGTGAAGCTTAGCTTTGGGGAGATATTTTTGAAAGAAAGAAAATGAAAAGGAAAGGAAAGAAAAAATCCCCACACATTTCTTACAATGAGCAGCATGGGTTCATAGATGTGCAGGAACTGGGAGGGTACCAGGTGGCCAATGTAAAAGGCTAATCTGTTTTCCCTAATTAGGCTTTGGTTCTCACACATCTACCTCCTGTAATGCAACAGAGTGCAGCAGAATCGCACAAGCACATGTCGGAGCAGAATTAGTTTCTGTCACTTGCTCTTCTTAGACATGATAACAACTCACTTGTTACCTGTCTGTGCTCATCTACTGCAGCATCCTGACGGCAGCTGCTGATCCTGTCTAATCTGTATTTGAAATCATTCTCATTCCTAAACTCTCCATTTGAAAGCAACCCTCTCACAGGGGTTTTTATTTTGTGGTGGTGGTGGTTTTTCACCTGGCTTCAAAAGTCTGATGAGAGAGAGATAACAGAAGTGCCCACTAAAAAGCATAATGGATGTCCTCAACACTATTGACAGGGCAGTCGTTCTGTCCCATAGGTATAAATTCCCTATCCAACCAAATCCCAGAATTTCTTTGTAATCCAAGTGGATTCATACACTTAGCATACACTTAGTATCACTTAGTACACTTAGTTCAGACCTGACTTTAGCAGTAGATTTCCTTTATAAACTGTCACACTCATATCTTCAAGGCATCTGTCCTAAACTGTTTTGACCTGTGAGACCACCTGAGGAAGCTGAGACTGTGGGAAGTTTAATCAGCCCCTTGATAGTCCTACAACAGGAACAACTTCCTGAGCACCTCTCACTGGCACTTCTCCAGGCTTAGCATTTAGACCTTTCATGAGCTCTTGATCCACTTTTAACTCCTTGAGTGTTGAACTATGAAGTGGGGGGTTTTTTTGTTTTTTTTTTTTTTTTTAATAAGGCACATTATTGATTTAACTTTTTGGCCACCCGCTCTTTAACTGCATGTGGAGGATTTCACTAAATCCAAGTTCTCATTCAAACTGACTTCTTCCTTGACATCTGACATGACTGCCCAGACTTCTTACATTTAATTGTCCAAATGCTCAGCAGGGATGAACAGGAATAACCTCTCAGATTTCAGTGGAATGGTATGAATTTAGACCAGCTGACAAAACTGGAATTATATGGGCATTTTAAGTCGTTTCACTTTATCTGCCTCATATGTTGCTTTTTTGGATGAGCCCATTCTACATGCATTCTTACCAAACTCATACATAATTTTTAGCTCAGCACAGTCCTAATAAATAGTAAAATGGAAACATTTTTTTTCCTTCAGTCAGCAGCAGACATCACAGTTTTGGATGATCTCAAGAAGTAATTCTGTCCTTTTCTTTACACATAACACATTCACACCCCCATGGCCTCATCATCTGATGTAGGGCAGCCAAAGGATTTCAGTGAGATGATACTCTGGGATGTTCTCCAATTTTGACTGATTCTCAGTGGAATTTTTTCAAGGGCACAGTCAGCTCTCATATCCTCAGCTCCCAGAAGAAATCAAAGAGACTTTGCTGTATAACTTCCTCTTTAGTCTTTGAAACTCTTCTTTTAAAATAAAGTTTTAAAAAAGAAATTATGTTTCTAAGCTTTTACCTTGACCAATAATATCTACGTAGTCTTCAGATGAAAGTTACATGAAGGAAAAGACTGAGCAGTTTTTATGACTTTATCAAATAGTGAAGATGAGAAATCAAGATGCTTTTAGATGAGAACTCAAGACACTTGTTTGACACTTTTGAAAACTTTGGTTTCATCAGGTGAGTCCTGAACAAGGCTCTAATCATTTTAGTATTGCAAGCTTTGCTTGGAATGTGAGATGTTACAAAGTAGTTTCCTACTTGCCGGCATCGTATACTCAGTGATTTCAAATCCTCTGTTGNTCCTTTTCTTTACACATAACACATTCACACCCCCATGGCCTCATCATCTGATGTAGGGCAGCCAAAGGATTTCAGTGAGATGATACTCTGGGATGTTCTCCAATTTTGACTGATTCTCAGTGGAATTTTTTCAAGGGCACAGTCAGCTCTCATATCCTCAGCTCCCAGAAGAAATCAAAGAGACTTTGCTGTATAACTTCCTCTTTAGTCTTTGAAACTCTTCTTTTAAAATAAAGTTTTAAAAAAGAAATTATGTTTCTAAGCTTTTACCTTGACCAATAATATCTACGTAGTCTTCAGATGAAAGTTACATGAAGGAAAAGACTGAGCAGTTTTTATGACTTTATCAAATAGTGAAGATGAGAAATCAAGATGCTTTTAGATGAGAACTCAAGACACTTGTTTGACACTTTTGAAAACTTTGGTTTCATCAGGTGAGTCCTGAACAAGGCTCTAATCATTTTAGTATTGCAAGCTTTGCTTGGAATGTGAGACGTTACAAAGTAGTTTCCTACTTGCCGGCATTGTATATTCAGTGATTTCAAATCCTCTGTTGAACAACACAATCNGAGAAATCAAGATGCTTTTAGATGAGAACTCAAGACACTTGTTTGACACTTTTGAAAACTTTGGTTTCATCAGGTGAGTCCTGAACAAGGCTCTAATCATTTTAGTATTGCAAGCTTTGCTTGGAATGTGAGATGTTACAAAGTAGTTTCCTACTTGCCGGCATCGTATACTCAGTGATTTCAAATCCTCTGTTGAACATTGTGTTGATTTTCACTTAATGTTCTTATTTTATGAATCTTCACTGATTTTCCGAAGTCTGTCAAATATTCAGTTGCTTCAGACCTAACTGAAGCGTTCTTTCCTCTTCTTTTCCTTTAACTGTGCTGCTAATTATTTTTGATAATGAAGGTGTAATCGGGGTGTAGAAATGGAATTTTATGTGGGGTTTGATGAATTTTTGGAACCTGTAATAATAAATTTCTACCAGGAATCTGGGATTCACAGTAAAAGGACAAAAATTATGTTGGAAGGTCTAATTATGGTCTAATATGGTCTAAATAAGGTCTAATAATTCCCTAGACTGGGAAATGTAATTAGAATGTACCAGTCATCATCTCATATCACTCATTAGTAGTGACAAAAAATGTTAAATAAATCTCTTCACATAAGCTGAAAAATCGAACATTGTAATTGTGAAAAACTTTTTATTTCAGACATAGTAAGTTTCATAAAATCTGGAGGAATCAACGAAAATGACCAAAAGAAACTGTTAGAGGCCTCCTCTGGCAAACCTTAAAAGTACAAGTGACAATTCCTGATGAACCGTAAGAAAACTGATCGTAGCAAACAACTTATACTCCTACAGTAGCCTGAAATGTCACGTGCACCACATGATGCAGTAAGGCTGAGTGGTCTTTCACACAGTACCTAAGACAATAAGAATAAATATGGCCCAAGGATTTTTAAATAATAGAATCTCTTTCCTATCCCAGCATAAACTTTGTATACTGCATGAGAATCACCTGTTGGCTGTGCAGAATTCTCTCATTTAACCTACACCTAGACATGACAAATCTCCATTCTATATTGCCAGTACCTCAGCGAGAGGAAGGACTGATGTGACAAACGTGCTTCCAACAGACTGAAACCCTTCTGGTTTTGCCCCATTTCACGGATAGTTTTCTCTACTTTTTCTGTTTCCATTCTTGAACTACAGAATTTCTAATTTGTTATGCAGCATGTGTGATAACACCTACCAGGACAGGCTCATCCCTACTGGCCTACCATTACAGCTTAAAACTGATCATTTTTACTGAGACTCGCTCATAAATCTCTACACATAAAGAACTATATTCTCAAGGCCACATAGGTTTGTTCTTCAGATGTTGTAACCGTAAAGATTTGTGCATTCTAGAAAAAGACACAGTGAGTGGCAACCTTGCCTAGTATTTATGGAGGCTTAGATAAGCTGAACTCTGATGCAAAAGAATCACATAAGTAACTGTTGGCATCTAAAAGGTACAAAAAGACTAACAGAAAAACTAGTTTGTCATCACTTATCAAAAATACGGCAAGCGATGTGATGAAGACTCAGTTATCTGGCATACAAGTGGTCCTGGCCAGATCGCCTGAATTCACATCTTGTGAAGACAGTACCGTGAGAGTATGAGTAAGTGAAACCACTCAGAAACTTTGCAAAAATATAAATTCTTACAGTGAGTTTTGTTACGCTAATTTCCTATACCACAGATACCAAGAAACTAGAAAACTTGGGAAGGGCAATGAAAGGGGAACTATGTGAACTGGGCAGGCAGGTTGATGCAGAGATGTTGTTGGGCCATAATTAAAAGTTGCTGTGTGTGTCTGACACCACAATTAAAAGAACGCCTAGATCTGTCTAAGATTCTTTTCCCTAAATCTTCTTCTAGAGTTAAGCAACATGATCTGCTTATCTTTTACTTACTTCATATTAGCAGAGCAAGAATTTATCTTCTCACATGAGTAACAGGCAAAGAGCACTGGGGTCCCTCATTTACCACGTTTGGGTTGGTCGTGTCTGGTTGCTTTTTGCCTGGGGCCAGCTGTAGTACATAAACCAGAAGAATTTCTCATAGAAAAGATCTTTTATTTTGAAATAATCAAGCATTCTTCACTGGTATGGTGATCAACTGGCTTAGTCATCTGGCAAAATAAGGACTTGAAAAATGTCCACATATTACTAAAACCAAACTAATGTGTCTAAGGATTTTAGGTATCTGAAACACTAGACAGAAAATAAGCAATGTTTCTCAGGATCTCAAGTGGCACATAAATTTCCATAAATTCCATTCTCCTTTTCAAAAAAAATCTGAAGTTCTTGCTAAGCTTGCATCTCCTTATTATTTTGTAATATTTTCTTCATTTTTAAACGCATTTTCCAATTTCGTCAAAGATAGCAAAGGAGAAGTGGGGCCAAACTCTCTTCAGTGGTGTCCAGTGACCGGACAAGGGACAATGGGCACAAACAGGAACACAGGCAGTTCCATCTGAACATGAGGAAGAACTTCTTTACTGTGAGGGTGACAGAGCACTGGAACAGGCTGCCCAGAGAAGTTATGGAGTCTCCTTCTCTGGAGATATTCAAAACCCACCTGGGCGCGTTCCTGTGCAACCTGCTCTGGGGGCACCTGCTTTAGCAGGGGGGTTGGGCTGGATGATATCCAGAGGTCCCTTCCAACCCCTGCCATTCTGTGATTCTCTGTGATTCTGTGAAGTAGTCCTAAATATAGTTATATTTCTGCAAGCTTTGTAAAGTAAACAGCCAATTAGAAGAGTAGTTAATCCTTGACTCTCTGACAGTACGGACTTGCATCTTAAAATCTCTTCAACCTAAAATTTTCACTCTCTATCCTAAGTTCCGAAGAATAATGATTGACTTGTTTCATAGAACCTTACCTTTTGTGTTTAAAATGGGAGAAGTTACAAAACTTTCCAGACCTATTTTAATGTTTGTTTGTTTCAGTGACACATCTTTCTCTTTTGCACTGTCGGTCTGAAATGATCCCAGAATTCTGCTATTCTGATTTAAATCACTAAAACAAAAATCAGAATCTGCTCTAAGGTCCCAACAGTGACATTTTAAAAGTATATTTTACACAAGTCTCTGTACTATGTAGAATAAATTACTGGTATTGTCTCTAACTATTTGTATTCAATTTTGAGACTTATATATGTTTAATCACTGAGTGACTTTCAGGGATTCTTTCATTTATTATAGTAATTTTTTACTTTTCTTCAAAGAGAAAATATTGAATGTAAAATATAAAAATAAAATCTTAGCAAGAAATTAGAAGCCCTATCAATTCCTCTTTTTTAAAAAATTGGCAGAAAACAGTGTGCGATTTCAGATAATTACATGTAATCCTTAGTAATCCTCTGCAGACAGTGTGAACTGGCAGTGATTAGTATGCTTTGAGCCTTTTATTTTGCATACACACCAGGATATGCAGAACATTAGCATCCTAGCTGAGTTTCTGACTAAAACATGGAAAACAAAGTGGGATAAAATCAAATCAAATAACTGTTCAACTTCAATTGAGAACTGGGAGAAAAAAATTACTAAGTAACATGAAGCAATAACTTTTTTTCATCTCACAGACTTAAGTAAAAATAAATGCAGAGGTCTGTTCTGAGGGATTTTCTTTTCTATTTCAAATCCAATGGATATTTGGGTCTTTGCTGTTGTGATGGTTCTAAAAGAAATAATTCAGTCAAATATACTTGATTCAGTTTGGGAGTTAGTTAGTTTATTTACATTTCTTGAAAATCACAGAAGTTATCAATATAAAGAGGAGGCTATTGTCTCAAGTCCACAAATTTTGAAAGGAAATTTTTAAAGGAATTAATATACATTTCAGCATCATTTTTTCATGCCACCTATCACAAACCTTGTGATTCAAATACTCATCTGGGAGGAAGGGTTAGTGGCTATCAGATTCTGAATTAATAAGCATTCAATTTATACAAATTGGAACAGCTTTGCACTCTGGGCTGTTCTATAACTTGCAGACTAAGGCATCTTGCTGAGATGAGATTTTCCCCGAGACAGGGAACGTTTCTGGGAGACTTCTGTTCTGAGCTAGGCAGAGACAGAACTTGACAGTATCCTGCCCCTTACATTGAATTTCCTTCCATCTTTCTTAGTAGCTCTGGCTTGAATTTGTGGAATTACACCTGGATCCCAACATGCCTCGCTGCAGATCAAAATCAGACTAAAACACCTGGGAACTGCTGAAATTATCTGATGTTTTTGAATGTTTAATTTATTTTTGTTCAACTCAAAGTATTTCCTATATTCAGTCTGAATTTGTGAATAGTTTCAACTACTAGGAAAAGTTTGGTGAACAAGCTCTTTCCAAAAAATTTTTTTAAAAATATTATCTTTATTACACTGTGCTATATAGTCAAGGAACCCAGAATTTCCTGATACAAAACTAAAACCTATTTCAGTTGCTGAAATGCTTGCAGAGACTTAATACTGCAAAAGTCTGTTGAGGTAAATCTCTTCACCCAATCAACTTTACCCTTACGGGCATTGTGACTATTCTATTCTAATAAATTAAGTCTTGCCAAATCCTCCGTTATACCATTAGGTAGTTAGACTAGTCCTTGGCACGATTTAGTCTGATCAAACCAGTACCCTCCCAGATAATTCCTAGGCATGGCTTGAATTGAGTATGGAGGCCAATAGAATCTCCAGCTAACTTGAATGTAGATGCCATATTCTGAAGGGTAAGAAAATTTAGTAATGGCTAATTAGATATGGCTTATTTGTGCCAGCTGACCTCAAGGCCAGAGGGCAGGTCTTGACCCTGTTTAATTTACTGATTTACTTCTACTGATACAGCTATATGTCCTGGTTTCTCTGAACATGCCCTTTTTTTTCTCCACATGATGTGTGCAGAATACGATAGGTTCAACTGATCAAGCATTGCACAGTTCACAAAGTTTTCACTCATATTTTTGCTTGGAATTTTGGAGATAGCAGAAAAAAAGAGGTTTGGTATTTGCAAACTGACCTAAACATTTAGACTGCAGTTTACAAGCTTGATAGTGAAATCCGGTTCATGGTGCAAAAGCTCTCATTGACTTCAGTGGGACCCAGATTTCTCTTTCTGATATTGTGACAACTGTTGCTGCATAACTATGGTAAAGTGTACAAAGTGCCTTGACTGTGGAAAAAAAGGAAAGCAGATTGTGGAAGAAAGATTAGATTAGAAGGGTATTCAGACTATGCCACTGGACAAATGGTAGAGACAGGTGTAGTGTGGAGAGAAGTATGCACAGAAGAAGAGATGAAATGTCTCATCTCTCAGAACATCTTCAGAGTAGCTTGCTGTGGCACAAAGGTGAAAAAAAGATTATGGCCACTGGTATATGTCTTCACTTTAGGGGTTCTTGAATAGATTGACTAAAACAGTGGGAAATAGAAAAGTATGTTCCCACCTGCATATAATCAGCCAACTAGACTTTCAGAATATTTGAAGCATATTATTTTAATACATTTTTACTTGCTGACCTCTGGAAAAAGAGGTCATTCACTGTGATACATGTATCTGGTCTTATTTGTGTGATTCAGCTGTGTCGCAGCTTAGAAATTGAAGCCACTCTGACATCAGTTTGGCTTTCCTTGCAATTTTCACTCAGAAATAGAGGTTTATGTGGAATGTGCCAGGTGCACATGCAATATTTGTGTCTTGTGAATTTGGTAATTAAATCATACTTACATTGACTTGCAGTGCCTCGCTGTGTTCTGACAATGTAGATCATTTTATCTTTGTTCCTATGACGAAAATTTCAACAATTCCTGGACCTACCTATTGTGGGCTACCTATTTTAATCAACTGAGTCTGATGTTCAATAAACAATTTAAAATAATCAATCCACATTAGCCTCCACACGTATTATAGCCATGTGTGATATTTCAGTAATTCACCTACTTATTTTGTTTTCCAGTAAAGTACCTGGTTTGTATTGCTATAGGAATGACCTGACTTGTAATACTGGAAGTTCAACACTGCAGTTCTCCATCAACTCAAATTGAACTTAATTGCCTGTGACCTCAGCTCATTATCACCTTTAAGGTCCAATAGTTAACAAACAGTAATTCTTGTTTCATCACAGTAAAAAAAAAGAAAAAAGAAAAAAACAAAATCCTGAACAAATCCAACAAAATCTCAAAGAATCTAAATTTAGTGTGGTTTTTATAACACTTTGGACTAAATTCTCTTCCAGGAATACGGTTGTTTGAATAAGGTTGTCTACCCCCACCTAGTGGGCAACATATTTAATGAAGCGGTGAAAAAGCACTGCGTACGTTTAGCAAAACTGAGACAGTAATTGTTCCTATTGTAATTAAATAATGAATACAACTTACAACATCTGCGTGGATTAAATAGTTGAAGCTCATGGGTTCTGTGGATAGCTCTGATTTAAAGCGGGCTTTAAAGGGTCCTAGCCAGCTTTATTGCACATTGTAAGTGTTTCAGATTTGCGGAACCCATTGCCTAAAAAAACTTTGTCTAAAAAAAGACCAAAGTCTTTCTCCAAAGACTTATCACACTTCTACAGTCAGCAAAAACCTATAAATATTCTTCACAAGCTGTGTCATTAGAGGAGGATAGAAAGAAGATCTATCATCAACATCCATCAAGAATTCTTTGCATCTTTCTATTATTTAAATTCTGACCAGAATAACAGAATCAACCTTATCTCAGTGATTGCCTCTCATCTGGTCTGGTGAATTGAGTGCATAGTTTGCAGTACAAATGAACTAGGGTTTAGGAAGAGCCTTGTCTATTAAAGCGGATCCAATCTGCATTACAGACTTACATGAACAGGAAACTGTGGAGATACAGGCATCTTGAATTCTTATTTCTGTCTCCTCAAGCTGGAGGTGAATTCATCCACTTTGAATCCACAGGATAAAACACGCTTTCAAGGAACTGAGCAGTTCTTATTCTCTTATCTGAAATAAAGAGAAGGAAATAAATTGAGGTGATATTTGCTTGTTCTACATTGCATTTAGAGCACTCAAGCAAGTAAGACTCTCAGATTTGTTTTTCTCATTGTTTACAGAGTGTTTTAAACTCCACTGACAAGGTCACTTGTCTTTTACGTGCTCTCTTTCTGGGCTTTTGAATCAAGTATTCCTGGCTACAGAGCGGCACAGTTTCAAAAGGAGGAATGATGGGGACATGTATTACCCCATAACCTGGTGATCATGGTATTCATTGACTATGGCTATTCTACTACGTTAAGCAGGGCCAGGGCACATGGACTAATACTGGCACTTTCTCATCCATACTGTTCTATCATCAGCATGCTTTCAGCATGGTTTGGCCCATACCAGTCCATACCATACTAGCACTCTCCAAAGCACGATTCAAGACACATCCAAACCAGGGTTTATTCCAGTTAAACAGTATGAATAGGACCACAAGGAGAGTTTCGCCATAAGGACATGAGGTATGCCACAACACCTACCTTTTGGGTCCTAGTGCATTTTGTTTACTGGTATAAAATAGATGGAGGAGATGGAAGTTCAGACCTTCCCAGGTTAAGGAGACCTGAACCAAGTACTATGCTGCCCTCAGTGTGCTCCTACCACTTAATTATATTCCAGAAAGGTAGAATTTCTACCTACTTATATTTTAAGTGAAAAGAGGGACCTGTGCATGTAAACCAAAGTGAAAGTTGAAAATCCCAAATCCCAGCTGTGCAGAAGCAGCTAAGCAAGATCCTGAAGAAAGGGACTATCAGATGCATCTCTGACTTTGATGCTTTTTATTCTTTCAGCTAAAACATCCCTTCATCATTCTGGTCAGCCTTCTCTGTATCAGCCTTGGTCTAATTGCATCCCATCCTGGAGGTGTAGGTACAGGGATACCTGTAAAACCTTAGCAAATATTCTGAATTATACTCTCAGAGTTAGATGCATAACTTAAAGACTTTATATCTCAAAGTGTCACAAGACCTGAGTCTACTTATTCAACTGACTGGATATCCTAAGAATAGTGCCAAGATACAATCTTGAAGATTAAATGGTGACAATATGAAGATTTTTAATGTTTGGGGGTTTTTCAGTATTTAGATGTTTGATGTCTACTTGGGATATTAAGTGCCTAAAGTCTTTGCATAGTGAGTGCGTACTCCCAGCATTAACGAGCCAGTCTTAATTTCTAATATAGGAAATGTTTTTAAAAGATCAGCAAAATGTTCAAGGCTTTCATTTTTAAAAAAAAATTGTTTAAAATTTTTAGTTTTATATTTCTTTAAAACATAATAGAAAACTGAAATAATGTATTTAGCCAGATAGATAGGGGTAAGCAATCTGAATATCAGTTGCATTGAATCTATTTGTGGTGATGCCTTTATGTGTAACAGATTCATAGAATAAAACAAACCCTAAAATACGAATTTTGCTGTTGCAACAGCAGCTGTCAATAGTCACATGACAAGATACAGATTTTCTTCTATATTTCTCTTGCTTTTACGTTTTTACATCTTTAAAAAAGTTTAACTGCCAAGTGTGACAGGATTTTGCTCTGGAGCTCTGCCCATCCATCAAGAAAGACAAACAAAGTTTTAGGGTTGGTTTGTACCTGAAATGTGTCTTTAGTATAAATACAAATAAGTTTTGTATTTTTTCTGTCACTACACAAAAAAACCCCAAAACTGTAAAATAGTTGCTAAGGATTTTTCAATTGTAAAAATGCTGTATCCCTGTTCAGGGTACAGGATGTATATTCTCAGGGGATGACAGGAAATGTTCACCAGTGGAAGGATAGCATAAAATCTCCAGGTGAAATTTTCACTAAATACCTTTTCTTATGTCTGGTTTAAAGAACTGGCATTCCCAAATGCCCAATTACACTCTAGATGCAATCTCTGACCTTTTAGAATTGCAAATCATTTAACACTTGAGGTTTAACCTACTGATCATTAGTAGATGTCATACAAAATTCTAACACATATAAGGCGTGTTATGTTAAATTTGTAGAGATTTGGATATAAACACAGTATAAGTAAGTTGAAAGTATTAAAAAAAGCATCCTAAAAAATTACTTAGGAATTTATTTTAAAAGAATAAAATCTCATTTATAATTTGCCAAAGTAATCTGACACCGTGGCAATACAGCAACAGTCCTTTTTAATATGGTGTCTGTAAACATTAGAGGTCAAGCTACAGAATATTGAGGTTTTTCCATGTTACCTCTCTCATCAAACTGTGGACCATTGTTTAGAAGCCATGAAATGATTTAATCAAGAGATGCTGAGTCCTCCTTTCTATGAAGGGGAAAGGGAATTTGACAAGCAAAAGAAATGTACTTTTAGTAATAATAAAGAACATCTTTCTGCTGTAGGTAATGAATCTGAACTTCTCAGTTTCATTTTATCCTTTTTGTCATACATGACTGTGCATTTCAAGAATTTTAATTATTTTGCAATGTGCTCTTTAAGGAAAGGGAGGTTTGTTTTAAAAAATAACAATACATAATGTGAAAACTTTATACCACTCTAATTATTTATTGACCTAGAGACAATGGTAAGTACTTGTAAAATAATATTCAATATCACATACAGGATCACGAGATCAAAGATTCGGAGATTTTGCCTTCGTAAGGATAACACTCAAAGACATTAAGTAGGACTCGGGGGTCTGGTGCATGGGCACGTAATTTAGACATTATTAAACTTCACTTAGTGAATGTTTTACCTTATTATAAGCTTGCTAAAAAAGAAACAGTATAATTCTTAAAATCAGTCAAGAGCACTCTAGATTGAAAGTGCTGTAACTGGCATATGAAACAACATAAAGAACGTCTATTTTACAAATTAATAAAATGGAGTGTAACTCTCCATATTCATTTGAAAAATCAGCAATAGAAAAGTTTCATGTGCACAGGTCTTTTCGTGTTGCTCCAGATTCCTACATCACTAAAATAATGTCACAACAATCAGCATCAGGTCCTCCTCTTTTTGGGGGGAGAAAGATTTATTTGATTTCCTACCTAATAAAAACTACTACTGAAAACCTTATCAGAACAAGAGGGGTACAAAAAAGCCAAGTGCATCACCACAGCCAGTTAGAGAGGATTATTTTTTCTTCTATAAATGCATTAACTTGCTATTATGGCTGTTCTGCAAAAGTAAACAGCATATTGAGGTAAAAGCACGTTCAATATAAAGAAGAAAGGCAGGGTGCCAAGTTATGAGGGATAACATTAGTAACAGTTTTTGTAAATATGAACAGCTAGGTTCCCTGTGCTGCATTTACTGACTAGCAGAGCCACAGTAACCTGAGGGAAAGATAGAACCTTCTTCCATGTACCTCTAAAGAGATGTCAGTGGAGAGAAACTGGGCTTTGACCTAGATGGCCGCCACCAGCAGAACATAAAGTGATGGGCTGCAAGGCACTCTTTAGAGAACAAAATGTCCAGCAAGAAGCTGCAGTGACTCAAAGAACTCTAAAAGCAGAGGACTCAGGGAAGCAGATGAGACAGCTGTCTTGCTTCAGTTCTGATGATCTATATCTTCCTAGCTGATAACTAAATAACAAAGGAATTTGGGCATCACCAAATTAAATTAAAATAAATGTGAATCATCTTGTGTGTAAAGAGCACTTTTGCAGACCTGAAACTTATTTCCTTGTCAATAAATACTGTTCTTCTCTGTGGTAAATCTTTAATTTCGGCAAGCAAAGACACAAAGAAAACCTGCACCAGTGCTGCTGAGGTAACTGGGGAGGGTGAAGGTGAGTGACAGTGATACTTAACCAGATTTATCTTTGATACATGCTGTGATGTTGCATCAGAGTAACCTGAAGCCTGGATTTTCTGTTTGAACAGACGTGAGACCACTTCAAAAGACAATAATTTTCAGTCAGTATTCTGACATCCACCTGAACAAGTATGGTATATACACCTAAACAGCCAGACAGAAATCAGACATTTTTCCTGACTGTGCGATGTAATGGCACTATGCCAACTGTCCATTAGGAGTCCTTTGCCCTGAATGTGTCAAGTACTGTTGCGCTTCCCCCATCATCCCCATCTTTCACCTGGATCTTTATCTAACCTACTGATTTTCAGCTCTTGTCAGTGGCCACCAATGAAATAACTCACTGGTATTTTATTTGCACTATCTACCAATCTGTTCTGGAAATATAAATTAAGGTTTTTAGGAGCTGTCTCTGTTGTTGTGGTTTTTGCATGTATCTCATTTTAAACTGCACATTGCTTCTGATATTTCTCAGTTTTCATAGTCATATTAAAACATTCATTTTTTCCATAGTTTTTTCAACACATACGTACCATGGAACACAGGTGAAGGGAATACGTCTATTTTGGACTACGTTAAGGCTGAGCTAAGGATCCTTCAGTACAAGGGTAGCTTGCTTCCACATTGCTGCTTGGAAGTTGGAACCTAAATCTTCATTCACAATAAACTACCTTTATCCATGCACTTTTGGAAGGTCACATGTCAAGAAATCACTCTGCATATTAAAAATACATATATACATAATCTGAAAGGCTGTTGTACAATTAAGTAGTTATTCCCTTATTCATTAAGTAGGGAAAGCATGTTGAGTACTGGGTGCTCTGCACTTCAGAGGTAAAGCAAAAGCAGCGCAGTACATATTTCCATTGTTTTTTAATAAGTATGATGAATCTGCTCACTCACACATACCTTCATAACTGTTTTTCATGTTGCTCTCCTATCTTTATGTGACTTTCGTTCATTTATACCCATTTACCATAAGATGATGTAACCTCTTATTTAAGTAGTCTGTGAATCTTCTCATGAACGTTTATATTTGTAGAATCACGATTAATATGTATTAATAGAATCATGGACGAACCCAGAGCTCTTAGAATGTCTCAAGCAGATTAAGTCATTTTAAAACCATGCTGCTGCAGCTAAAGATAGACCACCCACACTCTGCAGTTCCTCTCGGCCATACCTTCCTCCCACTCCTTGCATGCTGAAAATAAAAAAAAAGAAAAAGAAAAGGTTGTCAGCATAAGGAAAGCAAGAGAAACACACAGTCAGGGTAAAAGATACAAATTGAGGAACAGTTGGGTGGACAGTTCCAGCCCCACTGCAGAGCAGGATTGCGGTAGCTCAGAGGTTGTTACAGCTCTTTATGCAAAGCTATATGAAGTTAAAGATAAGTAAAAAAATTTTAAGAGAAATATTTCATCATCCAGAATTTACTAAGTAGTAAGTTTCACAATGTAAATTGCAAAATGGCTGAAATTTCCTTTTTCATGAATTTTCCTTCTGTTTTCTGCTCACTGTCATGGCCAGCATCTCCCAGGGGGTCACCAGCCAATGCCCATCCCACCGGCCCAGCCAGGAGCAGGGCAACTGGGGGGCACCAGGCACCTTACCGGTGATGGGGACAGGCCAAGGCCAGGTTGGGACATGGGCCCATGAGTGGACCTGGCTCAGGAGGCCTGGGGGTCATGCAATGGGGTTGGGGGCTGTGGTCAGGGTGGAGGGAGCTCCAGCGTGTGGATAGGGACACCAAGGGCTGGGAGTGCATTCGAGGGCCCTCACAGTTAGCAGCTTTGTCTGCAGTAACTGTTCAGTGTGTGAAATTGCAGGCTATGCATTTCAGAAAGAGAGTCGCAAAGGAGAAAGAGCAGGCAGGAACTGAAACACGCTGTGGGTCTCCTCGCATGTTAGCTGGATTCAGGTCTCCACCAGTGTGGGTTTTATGAGGAAACGCATTAACACAATCTTTCTTGCCAAAAAGAATTTCAGAGTTGTTAAAATATTGTAAAGACCCGAACAGTAGCCTTTTTGGTTTTTCTCCTTTGGCATTAGAGATAAGGAAGTTAAAATTTACACAGATCTTGATGCTGTGGGAAGTTTCTGAAATGCTACTTGTCCTTGGGTTAAATCCAGCTGTTTATAGACAGATACACCCGCAAAAGCCTTACATCAGTGCTTGCGAACTGCCCTTGTTAAGTCTACCTCTGTGGGCAAGATTACAAAACGGTGGCACTTGAAGCTTTTGGGCTCTGACTGATGAACCAAGTTAAATAACCTGATGTGGGACGACATGAGTGACCATGCACCTCCTCATCCATCTCGGACCCCGGAGACCCTCTGCATGACACAGACTGTCCACATCCCTCTTCCTTCTCTTCCACAACTGAGGGTAATTTTTTCATCCTGGTAGTGAGTGCCGCTGCACCTGGGGACGCTGCCTGCTCAGGGCTGAACTGGCGTCACTGGCTGCGCAGGGTTTACTGAATAGGTTGATTTTAAAGTAAATGTACACATTTGTTTGGGTGGAGGGAATGTTAGACAGTTTTATTATAAATGTTAAAGGAGGGGGGAGGAATGTGGGGGCAGAGCTATGCTGTTGTTGGGCAAGTTTTGTTCTCTTCTTTTTTATCCCTACTTGGAAAGGAATGGAAAAGGACAAACAAGCGAGAAAAGGTGGAGACTCCTTAAATGCCCACCCAGAGGGAAGATGGAAAAGAGAAAGCAAAGAGCAAGTAAAGTATTAGCCTATGAATTTCTTCTCTGCTTTTTCTCACAGAAAGGGAGCCAGATGAGGTAATGTGAAAAGCAGCAGCACCAACTAATCATAAAAGAAAAAGGCTTGTCTGTAGTTTGACCTGAAAATAATGACAGGTGATGTAGACAGAGTTTAAGGCACAGAAACAGCAACATCCTGGAGGTCTAATGTGGAATACCACCATGGGGGGAATGACATAGGGGAGCATATACAAATAAAGAGAATCAAGATTCTGTGGTCATGACAACTTTCTTGGAGCATGTCCAGCAGCCTCCTTGGGGCTCAGTAAGTTCAAATAGTAAACCTTGCTGTGCCTGGACAGGCCAAGCAGACTCCCAGGGGTTCCTTGAATATGTGAGACATAGAGGAAAAACAGAAGCAATGGACAGCTCATATAAAATTACAGTCACTGTCAAAATAAAATATCAGCATCTCTTCTCCAGATATTTTACTCTTATGAGATAGCAGTGGGCTGGTATCCCAGTGCAGCTAACATACGCAGCTGGAGCGCTGAAGACCCAAGTTTAGATCCCTTTTCTGAGACAAAGACAGATGTTATGTCAAAGTTGGTCTGGGTATCAGCATGAAGGCTAAGCACCTGCCTGTTGAGCATTGCATCGGCTATCTTTCCTGTTAGAGTGAGTTCACTCTGTAAGGACTGTTTAAATATTCTGTGAGTCAGACTCATACACTAGAATGATCTTTTCAGTTTTATCTGATACATTTACTAGAAAGGGCAGTGATATAAGTTAGGAAGTTTTTTTCAGTGACTGTCCAATTATTTATATGACATGAACAGTTTCCTTTCTCCACCTCACCATTCTTCAGCCTTAACATAGAATTACAGGTAGCATTACAGGTGTCAGTATGGCTTCAGATCTATTCAGACAAGGTAGGGAACTGAATCCATGTCTCACAGTCTTAGGGGAATGCTGTAATTCCCAAACTGCTGGAAGAAAATATATATTCAGCTACACTTCTCTTCACATCTAGATTTCCTACAAAAGCCCAACACCAAACATTTTATTTTCAGTTCAAGATGGAACAATAGCTTCAATACCAAACCAAACAAAATTGTACGTCTCTCTGCATGATAAACAGTGCTTTTTGCTATGTTTAAGGAAAAAATAATGTGACAACTGAGCTTTAAATAACAAATTGTGGATGTTTAAAAATAGCACACTGAATATGAACAGTATATTCGGTTTTTACAGCATTTAAAAGATACAGCAGGATGTGCTGTTTTGAATGTGTGCAGGTGTGAATAATTAAAAAAACACATTTATGTGTCTTTGATTACACGATCCTTCTCATAGTTACAAGTGATTCTAATTAGCTACACTGAGAGGTGATGGGACCTTTATAAATAGCATATACAGCAATTTTGTGTAACCTGTGTAGTTTGAACCTCTTCTTAGCATGCATATTGCTGAACAATAATAAACTTATAACAATAGATTTCACACATTTTCAGAACCTCTTTTCCCTCTCATTGTATTGCAGCCTTCAAAATAACTATATTTTCAATGTTAAATAGTTGTGCAATAGCAATTTCCTTCCTCTAAACTGATCCAAAACACACACTGATGTTCTAAATGTCTTGATGACAATTTAATTATAACAAGCCAGCTGATATCTATTATTTTGATAAACAGAAAAAAACCTTCACACTGAATAAATTCCCTCTATTTTCTGCTCCTTTAAAAAGGAAAGCAAAACCCAAACAAATCTGTAACACAATTTTGCATTTTTTTATGTTACTCAATTCAAAGAACAATGTCTCGTTCATAAACGAAAACCTCCTCATGGACAATACCTCTGGTGACATGCTATTATACTCACATGCAGTAAACATTTTGAGAGCTCTGGAGAATTAGTCTTTGCCTACCCACCTTTTCTTGGTTCTCCTACTGCTTCTTTAGTGAAGTAGTGGCATGCTGATCCATAAACCTTTTGTGCTTCCGATTGGTATACACCTACCTGTTGTGTAGGTGACCTTATCCACCCATCTACCACTCAGCTGTTTTTATTAATGCACCAGTACCTCGAGGGTCTAAGGAAATAAGAGATCCAATGTCCCAACCAGTTTACAAGTTGCCCATGCCTCAATGAATTAAATTGTCTCAGCACATACGACAAACATAGCAAGTAGAAAACTATACAGGTAGGTAGAAAGACAAATTACCAAAATTACTCATTTGAGATCTTTTAAGAATCGATTGAAATAGAATTTGGATCTCAGGATACCTGTTCAGTGCCTGGTCCCATCAGTAGAGTGCTACAGTATAAGCTATCTGTCTACATTCAATTCATTAATCACAAGTCTTAAGGGTCAACAAGGTTTTCTGATATAGATTTATCACATGGGAGTTAATAAAGCAGATGATCAACAGGAAAAATAAGCTACTTCCTCACAAAAATCAGGATTTGGACTCGTCCTTTTTCGCATCCTAATTCTTGCAGGGACACTTGCTTTCTCCTGGACAGGATCTTTTTACTGAAGCAGTAAGAGTGGGCTTTGGTAAAATTTGAAAATAGGACAAGACACTTGTATGGGAAAAATCAGGCACCGGTAAGACTGGCAGCCACTTTTCCAAACCACTTTGGTAAAGAGGTCAGATGATTGCCTAAAGACATGAGGTTAAACGTAAAGGTTTTGACTCATTCCAACACAATCTAAAAGATGCGAAATGTACTACTCAAGCTTTATACCCATAAAGTAAGTTACACTCAAGGGTGTTCAAAATGCAAACCTAGTCTGAATGTGAATATTGATTTTGATTAAATACACACTAGAAATAAATATTTTAAAGGGAAGAAAAGTTAAAGGCTCTGAGGATGGAATAAAATTGTTATTGAACCCAACAGTAAATGAATTTAACTTGTTACCAAAACTATTTAAAAATTAATTTTTATATTACTCATTTGATAACATATTAACAATCTATTCTATACTGCTGCAACTGTGATGCAGCTGCTTTCCTCATTTCACAATACTATATAACTGTTATAAATAATATAACAATCTGACTGTTCATCTGTGAGTTGTGAAAATAATGTTTGAGTCCCATTTGCATTAGCTCCAACCTCACACAAGCAGAAAGCACAAAGCAAAGCAACAGGGCCTCAATAAGACATTGATATGTCCAAAGTGTTCTTCTATCTGTGGGCAAAAAATTTCTTGGATGGTAAAAGGAGGAAGATAACTGATGAGAAAAACTTGTAAAGTGTACAATGACACATTTGAGCCCACAATTACACATCTTCTACATGTAAGAGTTTAAGATATAGCTGTATGTTTTAAGTACCTGTCCCCTTAGTGTTGGGTAACAGTACTTTATTTTCATTAAGTGTGACACAGCACTTTGGCAGACATACTTCCCCATCTCCTTTCCTGGCTTCCTTATCCCCTTGAGAAAATAATTACTTCAAAGCCATAGGTGCAGTATTGAACCTTGAAATTCTTACGCTGGCCTGACAACATTCAGCTATATACAAATTCACAGAATTGTTTCATTCAAAAATATTTTCTTGTTTTTGAACTCACAATAATAATTCTTATTTTTCATTCTTATAATATGAGCAATTGTTCTTACGCTGTGGATCCCAAAGGAACTTACAGGTTCCCTATAAGGCAGAACTGTGACAGAAATAGCATTGTCATTTCCTTTGAAGTGGTGTTCAGGATTTTGAAATTGTCAACAGTGAATTATAAGCCTGCTTCTTTAATGTTCAACAAAATTACTGAAATAATAATAGCACTGGTTTTCTTTAGAGAGAGAGAGAGTGTTCTCTTATGCCTTTTTTTAGGTTAATAAGAAAAAAGATATTAGTGATATGTCCATTTAAAATTGTTTTAAAAGGAATATAAATATCAAGAGTCATGTTCATCAAAATCTTGGCAGAAAATAAACCAGAGGATATTCATATTAGTGGCAAAAAGTTCTATCTTGTATCAGAATAGTCATTTTACAAAAAAGCGAGCGGTAAGGTTTGTGTATATTTACATGTAATTTGTTAACACTACAGTTTAAGTTAACCTTTTCTTAAGTTTGAAGGGGTTTTTTTTCATAACTTCTAGGAAATATAGAGCATTGCCTAGTAATTCTATGAAAGTACTATAGAAAAGATGGTAGTTATTTTTCAGCTGTTCCCTCAATTTTCAAATAATGTGTATAGAAGTAGTTCATGAAATACATATACGCATAAAACATTAAGCATTAAAGAACACTCTAATTGCACAAGTTATTGCAATCACATCACAGAGTTATACCTAGAGAAGATGAAATTTTCCCAGTAACATGTATCTTGAAGAAAAATTGGTTTTATCTAAATTTCTTAAAAAACATTTTTCTTTGAAATTTCCCTTTATTTTATAATTTCTACTCTATCAAAAAGAATTAAAATACAAAAAATATTTCTGTTGGAGAAGCAGGAAGGGTTATTCTAGAGAAAGTAAGTGGAGGTGAAAAAAAAGAATAAAAATGGAGGGTATGGAATCTTAAAAATAAAGTTAGGTGCTGGTTTGATTTTTTTCCAGAAACAGAAAAAAACCCAACCCCTATTTTTGTTTATGTCTTCTGGATTTTGGGGGGGTTTATTGCTTTAATATGTGAAAAATAGTTACTGATTTTCAAGTTGTTCTGGTCTGACTCTCTGTTGAGTTGATCTGCATAGATGAGGAAATACTAGCCTAAGCAAAATGTTGTGATAACCTGGATATATTTAGTCATTATTCTTTGCGTGGTTGCACAAGAGGCTTGCTCCTCTGCCCCTTGAAGTCAGATTCAGAAACAGAATCAGGTGAAACAGCAATTTAAAATCCTAACTTCTGAATTCAAATCCTAGAGCCTTTGAAGTGTTATGGTTACCCTCATTTCCACTAACTATGTCAATAAATTGCATATGGTCCTTTACCTCTGTCACTGAGTATGCACTGACATTACTCCAACTCTTGCAGATTCCATAATCACAGCAAGTGAGCAGAACCCTACAGAGAATCAGAAAACATTGGAGCAATAGCATGGAGTTGTCTAAACAAATATTCTCCAGCTGCCACCCCAGAAGGATGTGGGCCTCTCACAGAGCCTGTGAGAGCCGTAAATCCCAAGCAGATGTCTTTAATACCCCAGAGCATGTAAAACAGCCGATGTTTAGTCAACTCAGTCTCTCCTCACTAGTCTGAGAAAGATAGACCAGCCATATAAGAAAGCAAACAACAGGACAGTATGTTTTCACCAGCCCTCTTTTATCTGACAGCCTTTGGCTGGGCGGTTAAAACTTTGACAATGTCAGGTCCCAATATCTTTTGCCGTCTGGGGAAGACACACACCAACATGCTACACAGAAAACAGCCCTTCCAACAAGAAATATGCCTGGGGCTAAGAAGGGTCTTTCTCTTCCTGCTATGAAAGATCCACCATACTTGTGTGAATTAAGTAAATATTCACTGTGTCAAAGAGAAAATTTAGAGATCAACCAGGTATGCATTCAATTTTTCTTTATGCCAGCGACTAGTTCGTTAGCTTTATAATGCACTGTGACTCCACAGCAGAGACTGAAGTGCATACAGTCATTCAGAGCTACCAGTAGATCAGTCCCAGGATGAGTTAAAGCTGAGTCCAAGTCATTTTACTAATGTGAAATCAGGTTCCTTTAGGGAGTACCAAACTGAAAATGAGATGCTTAGTAAAAAGAAACCGAGGAAAAATAGGGTCCCAGCACAATCCTTTTCTGGGACTGCCTTTTGTCCAAGAAGATCTCACCTGGTCTGAATGCTTATCTCCTACTGCAGAGTAATGGAGATTACCATGTTCCAACAGGAATTCTCGTATAGGCGACGTTAATTACCCCTATTTATCAACTGCTGTTCTTTACGTGAAGATCTGGGTACTAAATATACTTTTCCAAATATAATTGTATATAAACCAAGGTTTAGGCAACTCATTAATAATGCTTTTTTCTTTTGTCCACTTACATTCTCATATTCTATGACATCTATATAATTCGTGAAGCCTGTAGCTTTGAGTTAGTCACAAGTGCTCAAAGATGAAAAAAAAGGTCAACACGTTTTCTACCACCTGTCATCATTATGTTCCGTTACTTCTGATAGACTCTAAAGTAAATGCAAGCATATTATATCATTTACAGTTATGAAAGTAGATTATCTACATCAGCTACTTTAATGTTATCTATGCCTGGTATCACTCATCACAGGCAATCGTGTGTAAGTGAGACAGTGTTTAATCTCATCTTTAGTAGGAAAGCATGCTGGTACCACAATAAATTCTCCCTTATTGTATCTTGGAAATAAACTAACATGTATGCTTTTCATACAATCTTGTACTGTGCAGAAAGCAAATCAAGCAAAGCTTGGAGTCATTTTAATCTTTTAAAAAAGACATAGAGTGCCATTAATAGAAAAAGACAATAAATAAAATCCAAAATCAATTAAATGTTATTATTCTAATGTTGTTATCTTTAAAGACATAAGAAAGGTGCTTTAACAAAAAAAGAAAAGTGCTCATGGAGAATATCTGTCCTAAGATTACCTAAGATTCTCTAACAGACACATCCAAGCCAAACTCAAGTCTGTGTTGCTGAGCCAGCTTACAGCAGAATCGAATTTAGCTCATTTTATGCATAACAGTTTGAACTAATGGTTACTATATTGGGAACGCACTACCAAAGACCAAATGAAACATTGAAAAGATTCACTCCTCTGTGCTATAAACAATTCTTCTTATAGCTAACATTCTTGCACCTTTTTCAGTAAAATGTAAGGACATCAAACTCCTGAAGATATTGGCAGCTTTGTGACAAGACTGATTGTCACCTGTACACATGAATGGTACTCAAGTCCTTTGCCATTCATTAGCAGATTATCAGAGTCAGTGTGGGGCTTCCTACTTCTTTGTCATGCTTAGCTCTAGGAGATGCATGGTCTATCTCTGCATTAACAACCAGCTACCCAATGGGAGCAGAACCCTATAGAGGAGCAGTTGGTGCAAAGGATCCAGTGTGCACAATACATTTTGGGAAAATTTACTTCTGACTTGCTGCTTTGTGAACTGAGCAGTCAACTGGGCATGAAGTATATTAGGTGGCTCCCAAAGTGAATAATCTATTTTAGTTTCAGCAGAAAGAAGTCTACCCTATAGGCCTGTCATGGTTTAAGGATGGGCTGAATATTAAAAGGACAACAGATGCTCTCTATTAAATCTTTCTCTCTCCAGAAGGGGAAGGGAAAGAGAAGGGAAAGAGGTTTATGGGTTGGAAAAAGTACAAGTTTTAATGAAACAATAACAGAAAAAAAATAGAAAAAACAATTAAATATATACAAAACCAATGTCGAGCTCCCCCAATGACAATGACATCATCCCATGTGCTGCAGGGCAGTTCCTGTGAAAATCCCAGACTGGACTCAGCAGCAGGCAGGAACTGGATTCAGGAACGCATGGATCGGGATCAAAGGCAGAAGAATGGACAGAGTCCTCCTTGGAAGTCTTCCTCCATAGAATAAGAGAGCTTGACCCTCTTGATCCCTTAGCTTTATACAGAGCATGACACTTATGGGATGGAGTACTGTATTTGGCCAGTTTTGGGTCATCTGTCCAGCTCACTCCTCCCCACAGGAAGGTCACAGGTATGATCTCTTTTCTACTCTTTCATTTCTGGCACGTAAGAAGTTTAGTGGAACCAAAAAGTGACCCTAGTTTCTACAGGAACAAGTAAAACCAAGAGCCTTTTTACATACCATTCATACCATTACTCCAGCACTAACTATAAACATAGAGCTTTATCACTCCTAGAAGCTGACACTGTCTGAAAAAGATGATGTTAATTTCAGAAAGTGCAGGCACTTAGAAGATACCTAACTACAAAGTAAAATTACGAAAAAGAAAATTGTTTCTGCCCTATCTTAAACCAGGACAGTGCCCAAGATCTTGTTGAGTCACAAATCAAAGCATAGCATTAGATACAACTGGGAGATTTCCTTCAAACATATGGTCCTGATCCAACCTGAAATGCTAATACAGACTCATCCTCAAGCTAATTTGACCCTCAGCAGGGGCCTCTTTCCCATTTACACGTAGGTCAAGTTGCAACTCTATAGCTCCCCTTCTCTGCCCTGGTAATCTTGTTGAGAGCAAGCCAAAAGCAAATCATCTTGCAGCAACTGACTTCATGAGTACTTCTCACCAAGAAGGGACCTTTTTATAGGAAGGGACTATCTGGACTACTGAATCCAGCCCCATGAAGGCAATTACATCACGGATTATTTGGGCATGAACAAAATACCATTTATTAATTAGTTTTTGTCCTCCATATTCCCACTGGAAGGTTGTGACACTCTTGCATGGTACAGGATAATAATTAATTTAGTACCAGCATTGTCCACTAATGAAAGCAGCAATGCTTCTGATTCCTTCTTTATGATTCATTCCCCATACCCCTGCCCATACACACTGACTACCATGTCCCTCTCTCCTTTTTTTGAGACCTTTTCTAAACAGATTTACATTTTGTACACCATGCTTACATACCTGACTTCCAGGCACTTCAGATCATCATAGCAGTTGTTATTTGCATTTATTGAAGTCAATTTTATCCTTATTGAACATGAGTGACTTGTGCGACAGAACTGCTCACAGTATCTGTTAAATTGTAGGCTCTACATTTTGATAATATTTTCCAAACCTCACTGGAAATATTTAGACTGACATTATCTAGGATCACATTTCCATTTTCACAGCCATATGATACATGTTGCTATAGTCAACCTGTAAATTCCAACTGCTGACGTTTCCAGAGTAACACTTAGATTGTTATTATTAGTTCCTAAAAGTCTTCCAAAATCCTTACTATTAAATTTCATTCATATTCATTAGACAAATTCTCAAGATCATATAATTTCTCTTGATATTCTGGCAAGCTTTCATTGTAGGTAGTGGTATCTCTGAACATTAGGTTGTCAGCCAATTTAAACAACACATTGCTTCACTGATTTTAACATCTATCCTATTCTGATCCTTAGGGAATCTTGACAGTAATATTATGGTCCTGACATCACCACTTGTTGTAATTTTCCTTTTACCTAGTAAAATTTACCTTTTACCTATCTTATGCATTTTTCTGGTTTAATTAACAATGTTCTGTCTCTCCTATGGAACTGGTATTTTACCAAAAGTCCATAAACATGGAATCTACCCTGGTTTTTCGATTCAGAAAATAAGTTTATTAAAGAAAGTTGCCAGGTTAGTTTGTCAGTCACCCTCTGCTAAAATGATGCACCTCATTTCATCTGACTGAACTGATTCATCATCAGCATCGTCATCATCGTAACATCCACAGTACAAATAATAATCAATACTTACATAGTACTGTGAGTTGTTTAAAAGTAATAACAACAGGGTTTTTTTGGCATAGAAAAAAAGGTGAACACTTTTTAGATATGGTGGACTTAAAAACAAGAGAAAAATTACCTAAAGTTGGTGTCAGCACTGGGAATGTTTCTTTTGAAGACTCAAGTTGATGTTCAAATTTGCATTCCACAGAGGATACAATGCACGAAATTTAACTACACCTTATGAACTTTATGGTAGCTTATGCAGTGATTTGAGATTAGGATAAATTACAAAAGTCACCAGATATTCTTTTGGTAGAAGACGTTGAATCCATACCCTTTTATGATGCCAGGATGAAGAGGAAAATAGATAGAGATTAATAGAATTCATGGGTTTTCATGAATGCTTGCTAGTTGGTCTGAAAACACAGAACCTGTCAAACCAAATTTTTTTGGCCATATTTTACTAGCAGGGCTTCTGACAAAGCATAGATGTTTATTTCAATCAGTACTATAGAATTATGACATCATCCTATTTCTTTCTCTCTGAAGATTATCAAGATGAAGTGATATGAACAGTTATACAACAGCAAGAACTGGAGCTTTTTCTCTTTAACAGGGGACTTAGCTTTATTCCTCTTAAGAGAAGATTTTTTAAAAACCCTATACAGATACAACTGTAATTTCACAATATTCTGCTCAGCCATTCCAGCATGGTTTCTTTCTGTGCATATTAACTGGTGCTCTTAACATGTAAGGTTTTAAGAATCCACCCTCTACATTTCAGTCTAGCAAAGTATTTTATGATTTCATGTTCAAGTAATCATTATTTTGCAGCATATGGCCATGAATTTGTGAAAGATCATTTCATACGTGCACCTTTCACCATTGAAGCTCTTCAGGATGCTTCCCCCCACCCTGCCCCCTTAATATTTAGTACTCTGAGAGTTTGTTCAGAGGATTTACTGGCTTCAGACACAAGTATCATGGTTACCTATGCTCTATAATAATAATAAACTGAAATAATTAAGCTCCACCCTATGAACAGTAGTACAAGCCTGTCCAGGAACCTTGTCATTCTATAGATCTACCACTTTGTTTTTTAAAATTTCCAAGCATTAAAATGTTGAAGTATTAGCTTTGTCTCTGTTTGTAAACATCACAACATTATTAAACAAAGATTAAAAGAACTGGTAATAATCCTCGAACTAATGACTTGCAAATCTTGCTGGCTGCAATCTTGTACAGAGACATAACTGTGCATGTACATACATGCACACACATCATTAGTCCTTATTTCTGAAAAAAAATTAATCTGTTTTACCTTTTATTTTGGTGCAGAAAGTTATAACAGACAAGATCCTATTATTCTCAGCATTTCTCTCTGTCAGAAAAATCATTAGAATAAATTAAAATGCACTAACAAAGAAGCATAATCACCCATATTCCTATTTGTAAAGAACAGAAACTCAAGGTTACAATTGAGAAGGAAGTGGTCCACGAAGTCCTGTACAAGTTCTGTCTTTATCCAGCCACATGAGTGCATACATACAGCAAGCTAAGTAAGAAGAATCATCAATGTGTGTGAAATTGAAGATGTCCCAGCTGACTGATGGGCACGTAACCATTCTAGTTATAGTCTGGATCCCTAAGGAAACTACATTTATATGATCATTCTGGGTATGTGTGTCTATGGCTTTTGAATCACTGGCCAACTTCAACGGGTTCTCAAAGGGTTATAAAGGTTTTTAAGACATAAAGTTCCTACAAGTTTTATGAAAACCAGCTGTCTTGTTTAAGAATAGTGCTGTTAGTGACCTTACTCAGGGAAAGACTGTAAGTTCATATTAGTCTTATTACGCTCAAGATAATCCAAACATAATGCAGAAATCTATGGGGAACAGGCTGTTGCTGCTCACAGGATTATGTTATGTATAGGAAATTAGGGCTCAATTTACAATTCTATTGAAAATTTCCTGTATAGAATCAGACGGTAATTTAAGTAGGAGAGAACATCTGGAGATCAGCTACTCCTGCTCAGCTTGCTCAGGGCCACAAACTCTGTTCAACCCATTCCAGAGTTTAACAGTTTTTCGTGAAATTTGTTTTCTCCTACTATCCAATTAGATTTTTTCCCTTGATTCCAATTCTATCTACTCTTTTTCTTTTGCTGCACAGCTCCAAGAATAGTGTGACTTCATCTTCACTATACTCTACCACTAAAGAGTTAAAGATGGACACGAAGATGCCTATTTAGATGTTTCTTCTTCAGGCTTAACAGAAACAGGTGCTACAGCCTCACTTTGTACATCACATACATATAAATGTATCTACAAATCAGTGAAATGGCAAGGCTTCCTTTTTCTAACATTCATTTATCTTACATATTCTGATCTCCCTTCAATCACTAAATAAATAAATAACAGCCAGATATCAAGATGCTTAATCAGAATTATAGAAATTTGCGAGAAATCAAGGAAAGTGTGAGTTGCGTGGGAAAATGATATTCTAATTAAATTTAAAGGTGGTAATAAATCTTTTTTGTTGTTCTTTTGTAGTAATGCTGTAGTTTATTGACTACATCTGCAGTTTTTCTTTTTAATTGTAGTCCGACATAGTACATGATTCCTACTTAGCAATGAGCAGTGAATTTTACACATCTCTAATAATCACTCCCATCAATGCATGTGTGGTCACCTGAGGCACTGTCATGGTTTAAAGCTGGGCTGGCTATTAAACAAATGACAGATGCCCTTTGTTAACTCCCTCCCTTCCCAAAATGGAGGGGAAAGAGGCAAGGGAAAGAGACTTATGGGTTGGAAAGGTTAAAAACAGCTTTAATCTAACTACAAGAATTGGGGTCAAACCAGGACAGGCACATAACTTCATTCTCATCCCACACCATGTGAAATTCAGATGGAAAAGGGAGATGATGTCATTATTTTAAATCCTGCTTTGAAGTTTTCCAGAAAAAGATCCCAGTAAACCTTCCGCAGATCATCAGAGTAATAATGAAACACATTAAAACTAATGTTCATTTCTCTTTTGTGCTTTGAAGCTGGAGGGGACCCCAACTAAATGAAGATTTATAGCAATGACTCTCTGAAAAATGCAAAATGCATATGGCTTAAGCTGTACTTGATGGAACCCAGTATTCATGCCCTAGTAAGGGCACTTTCTTCTAATGTAAAAGTCAAAATCCTTTACACATAAGCTGTGAAACATAAGAACTGGCAAACGTCTTAAATATATGTCAGATGTATCATCATTTTTTAAAATGTAGAAAATGAAATACATGGGGAAAAGTATGACCAACAGACAGCAGCAGACAGTAGCGGACCCAAAGCTAAAATGGTATGTATCTAGCAACTGCAGTTGAACACACTATTCAAAAAAATTTGTGTAACAGAATGTGCTTCACACTCAATTGGAGTCACTCAGGTCACATCATGGTGAGCATAGTACCATAAGAAGAGTCAAGCATCAAGATTTTTTCAAGAAAATATACCTTTTTACTGGAGGGGAAGGCGGGGAAACAACAAATTAATCATTAACATGAAAAATATTTTTTTTCCTTAAAACCATAGATAAGGAGGAATATTGATTATATGACAGACAAAATTTTAAAAATATTTCACTATCCTCTTCCCATCTCAGCTATGTGCATGCTTATCACTCAGTTTAACATCTTAAAATTTTGTGCCAGTAAGATATTTTAAGCTGTCATTTAAGACTGTAATCTACCTAGAAAATCTAATTTGCACTATATTTAGTAGTCAGTATACATATCATCTATCAACTAAATGTGATCTTGCTGTGGTAACCCACCTAGGGAGCAGCCTGTGATCTTCTGGATTAATTTTGGTTTTGAAATTTTAGTCTACGTCCATTATATGAATTGTAGTGTAATAGTTTGGAAGAACCACACGTGTCTCAGGGCTGGTAGGACTTTACCCAACAGGTAAGAGCAAATGCTCCTGGAAAGGTGCAGGCAAAAAGTAAAATTTCTTTACAAGGATATTTTCTTGCTAACTAGAAATAATGGTAAAATCAGTACAATAATAACTCTACAAACTACTTTAGCTATGAGACAGTAGAGAAGGACACTCCAAGTGACAATCTGCCTGCCTTGCAGACATGTTTTGCATGCCTCAGGTCTGCCCCTCGATTAGTACGTACATTTGGTAATAAGAATTTCTTTATAGGGTTCTAGAAGAAGATCCAGTACGCTTAAGTTTAAGCAGCTACAAGGTTTTGCCATAACAGGCTTCAATCAAAAAGAAAGACACAGAACATTGCAGTTACTTATCTGTTAATAGCCAAGAACTCATCTCTGGTACGGAGAGAGAACTACATAGTATAACTTACATTCATAGAAGTAAATTCTCCTCCCTTCCAAACCAGCATGGCTTTGTCCTTCCTGATTGTTAATTGGGAAAGCCCCTGTTCTGTATGTAAGTGTTAATTAATCATTAATACAGTTCATCAAGAGATGGTCTTTGAATGAATACACTTACTGGGTTTGCTAAAACAGGCAAAGTCTATATGAGATTCTAGTTTTTGGAGTCCAGCTGAACATTTGCCAACTTAGGCGTGCCCAACGTGCACCTGAGTCTTTCTTGCTAGCTGTCCACTCTCTTATGACCCTGGATCTTGGATGTTTCACCTTCTCTTCCCTTCTCTCCCTTGTCTGAAGCCAGGGTCCCAAAGACAGTGGATTAGAAGTGGGTGAATTATAGCTTCTTACACCACCTTGAGATTCTCACTAACAGTGTAAACAACATTAGCCCATTTCTGTGGAAGTCAAACCAATTAGTTTGTCATCCCCCAAGGTAGTTCATACTCACCTGTTTTGATTTTGCAGTGAAATGGACAAGATATGCTTACATGGTTACTGACTAGCAGTTACAATTAGTATCTCACTTTGCAGAAAGTAGCTGTTTCTTAAACTGTCTCTAAGCTGCACATGAAGCTGTAGAACAGATGTCTTCTTTAGATCCAGCTGGCTCAGTACCTGCCATTATTCCTCAACACTTTCATGAAGCATGTGAGTACTTTGCAAATCTGCCATCATTGCAGCACTGTGAAACCAGGCTCTGTTATTTTTGACAAAAAAAAAAAAGGTATTAAATTGTTTCAGCAAATCAGAGAGTATTCACACAATACAATTCAGATCAACGAAGGCCAAAACCTTTTAGGAAGACACAACAAGCAGCTAAAGAAAGTAACATTTTCTACTGCCATAGATTGAGCCAGAAGAAGATACCTGTTTTCAGATTTGCTACATGAACTTGTCCTTTTCAATGCAGTCATTTGTTTGCTAAAACCAGCTGCACTAGTGGTTTCAACTAGCATGTTGGTTTTCTAATTGGAGAAATGAAATAAGAGAAATCACACTGAGATCATGCATCAGCTGGGAGACAGTCAACTCACCTGGGTAATTCCTATGTAAATGCACTTTTCAAATTATATTATGCAGAAAGTTCTAGGACAGAGATTTGTTAAGATTTGCTGTTAGCAGAGGTAACCTTCAGCTATTCCTTGAACTTTATTTCTTGAACCATTCAGATGGGCACTCACAAGTACTCAAGTTCCAAGTACACTTGGAACACAAAAGTGGCAGATCAAGAAATTAATCAGTCATAATCTTGCCCTGGACCAATGACATAATGTGAATGTACCACAGTTGCTGATCAAGTCCAGCAGATATTTTGTATTACTTCTACAAAGGTTTCCATTTTATCAAAAGTCAGTTCATCATGTGAAACTAGATAGAGAGTTCTGTTTTCAATCAGACTTCCCATTTCCTAGAATTTTCATTGAAAGATAAAAGAAATTTCTAGGACATCTGCTTTAGGCAACTGTAAGTTATTTGTCTTAATTCTTATGGTATTCTATGGCCTGTCATATGAAAAACCCCTAATCNCAATCAGACTTCCCATTTCCTAGAATTTTCATTGAAAGATAAAAGAAATTTCTAGGACATCTGCTTTAGGCAACTGTAAGTTATTTGTCTTAATTCTTATGGTATTCTATGGCCCGTCATATGAAAAACCCCTAATCAGTGGGTCTAAGGTCTCCTCTGGCTTTAAAAATCTATTTTTTGAAGTCCTTTAGGTTTATGGAGGAGAAATGTCTAAATATGATAGAAGACTTTACTTACATTTACCATAAATGTTTTGTATTTTACATTCTGGCAGCAAAATCTTTGCAGTCAGTTTTAAATGGCTGTTTGGACTGATATTTTCTGATATTCGAAATGTATTAAAGTGGAAAAAGATGTCTTACCTGACAAACAGGGTTCAGCAAGGTAGTTCTTTCCTCATTTCTGCTTATAATGGAGGACTGTAAACTCAGGAAAGCTATAAAATTATTCAGGGAACTAAGTGAGCATGGTAGTATCTAAAACAAACAATGTACTTTTGGAGAGATCATATGGCTTTAAATTATAATTTCTAGAGAAAATAACTAAATCTTTAGTACCTCATATGCTGTGTATTTGGGAATTGTTTTCCTACCTAATGGCGTATACTGAAAGTTCCTATTTTAAAACAGTTTATTTATTGTTAAATGACAATTTCTTGTTTGATTTAAGAGACATTTCTTAGATTGCCAATTGCAGTTTACGAAAAAAGTAGTTTGTGAAAAGAAGGAACAAGAAAGGAAGAAGGAAAGAAATAACAATCAGGGAAATGAGGAAGGACACAAGAAGTCTGAGGAAAGAAGATCAGTTTTGACTTGCACACAGACAAGAGTGCCTGTTTAACTTAAAAATTGTGTGCATAAATCACTTGCTTTTCATAGTGGTGGTACCAGATACTCAAAGTACTACTAAGATTCAAGGCTACTGGCTAGAACTCAGGAGCTAAAATGTATCCAAAAAATTTCCAAACCAATGATAATGAAAGTAATATGGTGGTTATCCAAGGGAAGAACAGACAGAAGCAGACTACCTTATTACCTGGAAAAAGATAAACCTCTCAAATATTTGTACTTCTAAGTATTTACATCAAAATTCAGCCAATTCTTCAAGCAGCAAAATTAACTTATTCCTCAATATTGTGATATGTCTCATTTAATTTTAGTTATCCATACATTTAGTATTCAATCTAAGCTACTTTTCCCAGTTCCCTCTAAGGCAATGGAGAGAGGCAGTCACTTCCTCTGCTGATTTATCTCCTCCTTTTTAAACATCCGTTTTAGAATAGGATGAAATGGTCTACAGAGATGCCTCTCTTGCTAATTACCTAGTTATACTGGAGAAACTGGCCCCAGCTTAAACACATGAATTGAGCAGGAGGGAAACCAAGGTTACACGTGAAATCTGCGCCTGAGCAGGACTCAATACGATACTCCTGAGTGCCACTGACATTCTCCATGTATTAGATCAACAAAATACAAAACTTATTCCTCAGTTCCTCTTTTCTCTCTTTCTTTTGCATGTTAACTCTATTTTTACAATATGTCTTTCTTCATATGAAAAAAGGTTTTTTTGTATGGTTGCCTGTATTAGAATCTAAGAAAATGAGACAATTCTTTAAAACAGGGATGAAAAGGATAGACCTAGCACTAGAGGAAGTGAATTGCCTAATGACTTAAGGACAAAAACAAGGAGGGAAAGGAATAAATTAATAATTAAACACAGAACAAAGCTGCATCCAAAGGCGGCTTGCTTGAGAAATACTTATGGAAAGACATGGAAATATGTATTCTAACTTTTTATGTAGACAGAATTAATATCCAAAAGGTACATACAGAAGAAATCTCTTCTCTAGCAGAAAGTTTAGCTCACCTGACAGATCTGTAATCCATCTGTCGCTGAAGAAACAACCAGAAATTTTCAACCAAAAAGACTCAGACATTTCTACGAAGAAGTAAAGTAAAAACATTTTCTTTGTCTATATTAAAAATACTCTGGCAGACTTTTCTTGAGAATGCTTAGCAATTCTTATTTTAGAGTGACAATATATGCATTGCTGACTGATGGAGATGGTCTTTGTGTCTGGGATGCATCTTCACTGTTGATGAAAATCCATCAACTGAAGTCAGAGTGCTGTGGGTTTTGGGAAAAGAAAAGCAAAGCTTGCAAAAGTTTCATATGTACTCTTTTCTACAAAGAGTAAAAGCATGAAGGTGAAGGAAACTGCTTGACATTTCCACACTGCAGTGTTTGATTTTGCCACGTGTTCTCTAATGTCTTGTCTTTGTATGTGTGATTGTATGCATATATATGTGTGTGTGTGTGTGCTTGTGCTGTGTATTTGACACTGATATTTATTTAGTTCTTTGGGAAATAAATCAAGCTTTCTTTTTCATGTCTACAGAATCAGTCATCTGAGGTGATATTGAGGCAAAAATATATTCAGGAGCAGTAGCATTTGCCAAAAAGGTATCTGTTATTTTTTATTAAAATTACCACGCACCAATTTCTTTACTCAGAGTGTACTCCTAAGTTTCTCTATTTACTTCAAATATTGATGGGACTACATTTTTCGTTTGTGCACACATTTATTAATAGGAAGTGAAAACCTCACCAGTGTTCTTGGTAAGCTGTTTAAAGCATTTAATATTCTATCCTGTGAGCTTAAAAAATGGTGTTTGAAGAGCACAAGAAGTGTTGCAGGTGAAAACTTGTCATATTGCATACAAACTCATTTTAAATCAAGTGGGTTGTGAAAGGATTTTAGAGCTGTCTGTTTCATAGTAAAGAACTGTAAAATTTTAGAATAAATATACCTCTCAATGTGGCATCTTTATTCTTCCTTGGCTAGAAACTGTAAACAAAAGTCACAAGCCAGTCCTGAACCAGCTTCAGGTAGGGCAAGTAGAAGGAAAGGAGCAAAAGAATTATTTAATTGTAGAAACACCCTCCAGAGACATTCTTTTTCTCACTGCAGCAGAGATCAAATAACAAGGAATTTTAGAAAAGGCCTTGTATTCAGTGGTAAGGCTGGTATTTGACAGAACCTATCCCTGTCATATTTTCATTAAACAAACTGAGAAGAGATTAGCAACTAGAGAAGAAATGGCAAAGCCATATTCTCCATTTACAGGTATCTGACAGGATTTTTTTCTCCAGTATTGGCTAAGGAAAAGAACAGGGAAATAGTTGCTGGCAAATCCTGGCATCACATGCATCTCTTCTGAAAGGACCAGAAGGAGACCAACGTCCAAAGCACTGTTAGAACACAGAAAACATTGTGTCCTGAGATAATTCAGCAGCCCTCTTGGTCCCTATTCATTCCAGGATGTGAAATGTGTTTACTGTACATTATCATTACTGCCACAAGGCCAAGCAACTTGCTCATTCACATCAAAACTGCATTCACTCCTCTTTGGGATGACGCACAGAACAGGTTCAAATAACAGTATGAACAATAGATTCATATGTAGTCATCTTACGTGTCCCACATTAATTGAATGGAGATAAAAAAACAATTTATTTATTTATTCTGATTGATATAACACTGAACAAATTTGGTGGTTTTGTTGTGTTGGTTGTTAATTACTAAAACACATGTTTAGCCTGGAGAAGAGAAGACTGATAGGGGATCTCATCAATGCTTATAAATATCTAAAAGGCAGGTGTCAAGAGGGTAGGGCCAGACTCTTTCCAGTGGGACCCAGCAACTGGACAAGGGGCAACGAGTACAAACTGGAGCACAGGAAGTTCCACCTGAACATGAGGAAGAACTTCTTTACTGTGAGGGTGACAGAGCCCTGGAACAGGCTGCCCAGAGAGGTTGTGGAGTCTCCTTCTCTGGAGATATTCAAAACCCGCCTGGACATGTTCCTGTGCAACCTGCTCTAGGGGGGTTGGACTAGATGATCTCTAGAGGTCCCTTCCAACACCTACCACTCTGTGATTCTGTGATTATTGAGTTCCCAGAAATGGTTTTCCTTTGAGTATGCTCTTCAGACTTTTTTTCTCTTATTACACTTATCCTTGTATCTGTTATTGTCCCTTTTGAAGATAATAAAAGCTGTGTTACTTACAGTCCTGGCATGTTTAAGAGAGCTCAGTCAGATTGTCCACTCTAGATGTGATATTTGCTTATCATTAGCCAGAATATATAATTAATAAGACTTTTTCAAGATTTTATTTTAAAATTAAAAAATACTCAGAAGATAAGACAAAGGACCTCTGGAAAGATGCATATGTCTGCTGAATTTCTACAGTCCTAATAAAAGCTGGTTTGGCATAAGTGTAGAATGATTGAATGAGTTTCCACATTTTCTTTTGTTTGATTGCTAAAGCAAACAATGCAGTCCTTTAAATGCAACATCTCTAAATATGTTAGGCTATGTAACCTTTTCCTGTTTCTAAATTATATTATTGCCTTATAATGAAAAAAATATGAAAACAAGGAGGAGAGATGTCATTAAAAGATAATTGTTTTATCTGCAGCTTAATCTCCTGAATATCAGGCTACAATTTCCCTTCAGGAGATGAAATACTTTGAAATGGCACTGCTAATTTCAGTGGAATATCAGGACATCAATCAAACATCTGTAATACTAATTTCATGGATAAGCATGACAAGCCTTTAAGGAATTGAGCTGGTAACCTGAATTTCTAAGACATCTGGAAACACAAATAATCCAGTGGATAGTTACAAGTCTACATGAATTGAGCGTAGGACCATCAGGTTTATATGCATATTTAATTCCAAAGTTCAATGAGTTGTGGAGGATTAAAGCAATTTTGGTTTTAGTTATTATGCTAAAAACAATATGCTTGAAGCTTCAACTAGCTATATTCTCTATAGTTTGTTTAATTCAGCTGTCAAAATAAAACTGTGCTCAGCATGTATAAAATAACTCACTGAAAGGTCATATTTGAATGTATTTTCATATTGCAGGTAATCAAAACAGAGTATAGCAGAATTTTGTTGGTAACTGATGACAGAGCAGATATGGAACAGGATCACTGGGATGTGATGATGTGAATAGTCCTAATGAAATGCCGCTAAAGCTGCTAACCATTTCGAATGGAAAATAGACTCACGTGGGATCTGATGTTTCACTCATGGTAAAGCTTGATTTTCTGGCTCAGTAGCTGCCAGCCACATGGGTAGTGTTGCATCTACCTGATACAGTGAATGAAACACAAAGATTCACTCTGTTCTTCCTCTCTACTCCATTTGAATTGTCAGGGTTATAAAGGCAGCTCTTTCAGGCTGCATAATTCACAGTGAGTGTTTTTCTTTGAATGCAACATTACATTTACATTTCCAGATTAACATTTGTGGTTTTGAGAAGACAATAATATTATTTAAAGTTTTCTTTCTCCTGACTTATTGTTGTATACTCAGTTTCAGATTAATTACATATTTTTGCATGTAAACAAACCGGGAGAGAATTAAAATGCTCAACATAAAAGGCTACCTGCCTCATAAGACCCTATGTAGACTTGGAAGACTGAGGATCAGGGCTCTAATGTAATGTGGCAAGAAATATGCATATCAGAAAAAATATCACAGTGGTTAAACTCATCAAGCTGTTCATTTGAGGGATTGTATTTATGCAATGATCTCTAGAGGTCCCTTCCAACCCCTACCATTCTATGATTCTATGAATCGCAGAATATGTGAGTTTGGAAAGGATCTCTGGAGCTTGCCTAGTGCAACCCTTCTGCTCAGACCATGGTCAGATAGTGCAGGTTGCTCAGTAATGTGTTCAGTTTGGTTTTGCATATTTCCAAGGATGGAGACACCACAGCTTCTCTGGACAACTTCTTAATTATCGTTATTGACCTGTAGTATTATTATGTTTGTCAATCAGTAGAAGTTTGTTCAGATCAAGAAAGCAGGATTTATCCTCTGCAAATAACAGAAGTTAATTCATCCAAACACATCTGTAATATCTCCACATTTAAACTTCAGGCTTGGAAAACATTTGGAAAATAATTTTCTTTTCTTTTCTTTTTTAATTTTAATCTTTCTCAACATTTTCACAGTTTAAGGCAGAAGTAGGAACAGAAATACACATTTCATCAACCACCACCCCGCTGGCCAAGCAACAGAGTAACAAAAGCAAACAACTTCCTCAACCTTACTGAAGGTCTAATCAATTAATTTGAGACTTCCAGTTTGATTTGCTAAGCTGGACAGCTCAAATTTGGTTAATACTTGCATTCAATAACTGAGATACATATCTGAGTGGAAATTTTTTTTTTAATTTGTTCACCATTTGTTTGTGTCAGTTAATGATTTTTTGGTTTTGTATTTAACTTCTGAACACAAGTTTTCTTCTATATTAGTCACTTTATTTATACCAAACACTCAGGAAAATACTTATAACATATTTCAAAATTGATCATATTATCCAGTTATACACATCTACTTTCAATAATAAGAAGGAATGGACAGTGGTAGTTGTGGAATAATTAGAGTTTAGTTCTGGACGAGATCAAAGATGGCAGTTTTTTCATGAAAAATAGCACCTGTGACTTAATGGTTACAATAGTTATTATCCTACATGTTCAAATAAATTAATTCTTTCAAACAAAAGTAAATTAGCAAGAAATGTTCTTGGAATTTACAGAATTCCACTTACTTCAGTGAACTTTTGATGTGTTTCCCATTTCTTAAGAAGGAAGAGCTTATAAGCTTTGAAGTAGAGATTCCAAACTAAAGCTTCTAAGCTTCCCATCTGTAGCTCTCAGACTCAGGCCGGCATGAATCACAAGGAGACAATTACTGCCAAGTGTTGCCATGCCAGCAGTGGCATTAACTTTTCTTTAATATTTTCACCAACCTTATTTCCCCTGTGAGCAAAATAGCTGCTGCTGTTTGTTCAGACTTGGCGGCCATGGTAGGACTAGCTGTCAGACAGCCTGAGCTCCTCTTGCTAATTTCAAGCTCCGTTGAGCAGTACTGCGGTGGCAAGACTATCACTGGGTGTTTAGGAACTGCCCTGGCAGGGTTGAAAAAAAGCTTAAAGAAATCTATAGATTTTCCTTATTAGAGAAAAGATGTTGGAGCTTTTTATGGAAGAATTCACTATTACTCACTTCTTTAAGAAAAAGTGACTAGAAGGAATCGTAAGACACTGGACAGCACCAGCTGTCAGCACATGCTAACACATGGTATAGGTTCAATTAGGATGATTAGAAATGTTAAGAATATCTAAATAAGAACCATTTAACTTACTGAAAGTATCCATTCTATAATATCATGGCCAAGGTAGCACATATCTGAGCAGCATAAGTACAGAAAGACAAAGATAAATTTAGAAATAAAGAGACAGGCATACTGATGTAGAATATACCTACACCAGACCAACAGGTCAAAAACATGTTGTCTTTCTTCTTCTTTTCACTTTTTATTTTTATGTGACATGAATTGAGTGAGACACTATTAACCACAGAGAAAGTACAAAGACCAGTAGGCCCACTTCCAGGCCTTTAGCAAATACTGCCATTGGGTGAAATAATTTCCTGGCAGGAGGATATCGAATTCAACAAAGGGCAATGCCAAGCCATGACCCTGGAGAGAAATAACCCCAGGCACACAGAGCAGGTGAGGGGCCACACAGCTGAAAGGCAGCTTTACAGAAAAGGACCTGGGGGTCTGGCTGGAAAACAAGTTGAACACGAGCCAATGAGGTGGCCCTGCAGCAAAGGCGGCCAAATGCATCTGGGCCTCCATTAGGGGAAAAGGATTGCCAGTAGGTTGAGGGAGGTGACCCTTTCACTCTGCTCAGCAAGGGTGAGACACATCTGAAGTGCGGGGTGGTCTGGGCTTCCCAGTACACGAGAGACTTGGACAAACTCGAGCTAGTCCAGTAGAGGGCCATGAAGCTGATGAAGGGACTGATGCAACTGACATGCAAGGAGAGGCTGAGAGCGCTGTGGATGTTCAGCCTAGAGAAGAAAAGGCTCAATGGGATCTGATCAATGTATAAAAATACCTAAAGAGCATGAGGTAAAGAAGACAGAGCCAGACTCCTCTCATTGGTGCCCAATGACAGGGCAAGAGACAATGGGCACAACCTAAAATGCAGCAATTTCTGTTTGAAAGTAACAGGTTTTTAATTATGAGGGTCACTGAGCACTGGAACAAGTTGGTCAGAGAGGTTGTGGAGTCGCGATCCTTGAAGATATTAAAAACCTGACTAGACATGGTATTGGGCAACCTCTTAGTTGACTCTGCTGTGAGCAGGGGGTGGAGTCCAGCTCCCAGGAGGATCTCCAAACATCCCTTCCTACTTCAACTGCTCTAGGATTCTGTGATTTTATAAAAGGCCAAAAATATTCAGCAGACAATATCTGGCTAGATAGAGAGGCATATCCTGAACCTCCCCCAGAACAGTCTGGTGAAGAAGTGACCAATAATGTAAGACAGATCTGTCAGATAGAAAGTTGTGTCTGTGATGACAATAATGACAGAACGTTGAATTAATACAGTGAAGAACCTCATGGTCTAGACAGTGCTAAGATGGAAACAATGATCGTGGCCCATATTTGTGCCATGACATGGGACAGGAGAGATTCTGGAGCCAAAATTAAATGAATGGGTGAGAAGTAAAAGACCAGGACTGAATTACACAAAGTCATGCACCAGTCTGTTCATATATAAGACAATTGCATGTGGAAAACTTAATCAAAATCATTAGAAACTGGAAAAATCTCCTGAAATAGATGAAGTGTCTATTTTATGAAACTGTCTATTATTTTAGATGAGCTTCACCTAAGTGAAAAAAGAACCATGATGCTAAAACTTAAAAGTTTATGAGGAACTTTTACAACTAATCACTCTGGGAAAGTCAAGAGCTGCAGAAAAGCACACAGATCACTCTTAGAATAAACTCTTTAGTAAAAGCAAAGAGGAATTAGGGGTTTACAAAACAATGAAGAATGAAAAAGCAAAGTTTGCTTTCAGTAAATCAAACTCCCTTTATGGAAGGCATATATAAGGAGACAAACATCCCAAGTGGAAATGGACACATTCCGCTATATAAATATTTGAAGTGTAAAGCACAAAATGGGTGAAGCAGATTGCCTGATTTTAAATAAGGACAGTAACTTAACAGACTTAAAAACTCAGTGGAAGGAAGCTAATCTTTCAAACATGTTATGTCAGGTTACAAATTATTTAAGCATGCCAGACAAAGGTTTTTGCTATAGCAAATAAAATAATAAGTCATATAGCTAAAAGTAAAAAAATAAAAGATTTACATAAATGGGAAGAGAATGATATTACAACTCTTGGACCAATTTTTGGATACTAACAGTGACTAAGAGGGACCAGGAAGGCTGTAAGAGTAATGATGGGAAATTGTAAGAGTAATGATGAGAAATTGTAGTTATTGCCATGAAGATTTGGATAAACATCTGAACAAGTGGTATAAGATCAAACCTCAGATGACAAATGCACAAGCTACTTTGTTAGACTTCAGCTTATTCTTGAAACAGCTATTCAGAAAGCCTGCTCTTGTGAGTAAACAGTTCTTGTGAAATATACGTTGGACTTATTTCAAAATTTATCTCTCAAAGAGCCTTTCTAAGTGTGATATACTCCAGTTCAAAAGTACTTCAGGAGTGAAACACACACAAAATAAACCACTATAGAGATGTTCACCTTCAAAAAGAGGAATTACATAAAACCAGAAAATTTGCTGAAAGTAAAATGAAAGAACAAACTAAAGAATAAAACTTCTGTAGATAGTATGGAGCTTCCTTCAAGACTTCTTATTAGAGGGGCAAACTAAGTATAAAACCAATTTGATTAAAGAACAGAAACAAAGAAAAACAACAATTAAACAGTAAAAATAAAATGGATAACAGAAGTGAAGAGTTATCTTTCAGAAAATGAGTACTGTGTCTAGATAAGGTCAATGGAAAAGAATGTAAGCTCTGACAAATTAAATCTGAAGCTTTAATAAGACAAAAAAGACTTCGAAGAAGAATTTGCTAAAGGAATGAAATTATTAATAAGATGTTTTCAAACATACTAGAAGCAAAATACTTACCACAAAGTTTGCAGAGTCAACAGATGCTTAATATAGGAAAGGAACAATACTTCATATAGGAAAGGAATAAGACCATGGTAGAAAACCTGAAACAGTGATTTGCATCACTTCCGCTACAAAAAAACTTAGGAAGAGTTCCATGTTGGAGCTTTTCTTCACAGGCAATGACTTGGAGGAACTGTCTCAAATCACAGTGTCAGTTGAACACAAGAACAAATATATAAAATAAATAGTAACTCCTTGCTAATATTAGATAGTGTTTAACTCCAAATATTAAAGGAACTGAAAATTAGAAATTCTTTTATTGGTAACTGAGTTATATAGACTAACATTTAAACTAGCTGGAGAACTGGAAGAATGAAAGTTTAAAATTATAACAACTTTGGAAATGTGCTTTGCCATTTGAAACGCTTCAGCCTTTTGCAAATGGCTGCAAAACAGCCAAACAATTACAAACTTACAGGTTTGATTTCAGAAATGGGATAGTTCTTTAAAATTTTAATAAAGAAGAGAATAGGTAGATATTCAGTTAAATAAGCTAATAAAGAGAAAGAATCAACACAGCTTTTGTAGAGGGAAACTATGTTTTACAAACCTATTGGAGTTCTCCAAATTAGTTTGAAGGCTTGCAGGGTGATGACCAATTTGTTAAACACACTAGACTTCCAAAAGCTTTTGATAAGCAAGTATCAGCAGCAAAACAGTTTGCTGATTATGCATAATTACACAGCATGGTAAAAATGAAATTTGATTGCAGAGAGATGTACAGAGATCTCACGGTGCAGGGAGTCTGGGTTATAAA
>VZSC01008471.1:101576-118208 GCA_013398225.1 Steatornis caripensis | reverse complement strand
TCTGGGTTATAAAATGAGGAATTATTATAATGTAAAAGCCCATAAGTAAAACAATATTAGCTATTGATGCACAATCATGGGCTCTAAGGTGTTATTACCACTCTGAAGGGAGAGCTTGGAGTCACTGTGGTTAGATTCATAAAGGTATAAGCTCAGTGCTCAATAACTAATTGTACTGAACACATATTGTGTTCTGAAAATTATTAGAAAAAGATAAAGAAGAAAATAGAAAATATCATTGTGTGGCTGTGTGAACCTCTGAGAGGTTTGAAGTCTGTAAAGAAATCTCAAAAGGGGTAGACCTTGAAAGGCCTAAAAAAGAAAAGACAAGATCATCAAGAGAAGAGTAGGTTTTGCATTTGATTGTCCAGAGAGTATTGCATATAAAAGCAAATGTATCTTTCTGTTGAAAAATATACGAAGTACACAAAGCTACCTTTATAGGCTCATGATCCCAGATTTTTCCACAAGGAAACAGACACAACCAAGCAATGAAACAGAACTTTTTTCTGCTGGACCAGGGTTGGCATTTTGCCAAAGCTAAGAATAAAAAATTTCTAACATGTCTAGCCATGAAATACATAACTTGCCCTGAGTAAGATGTAGAATGTCTGTCATTAGGGTTTATGCATTACTAGTCTACAGTCTAATTCATGCACTATTGTTAACATGCAAAGAGTAGAAATTTAGAAAGGTAATGTCTCAAAATAAGTAATAAAAGTTGAAATTCTTATTAAAGGTTTTGGAGAAGACCAGAATATTCAGAGTGATGTACAAAAACAGACAGGAGAAAATTTATATCCTAAACGGATATTAATTAAAAGAAGAAAGAACAAACAGTTTGAAAAGTAATCAGTACAGTGTCTTCAGTAGTATGATCCATTTGACAGAGGACAGACGGCTCAAAGCTCACTGACTACTCTGTGGCCTGGAATTCAACCATGCATTTTCCATCTCCTGGATCACTTTCTGTATTTTTTATGATCAAATGTGAAAAGTATCCAGCAAGAGCTATAAAACCATTAGACGATTTTGGTAGAAGGCCTGAAATGGAATGGTTGACATTCTACTTCCTGTGAGTAAAACACTTGTATGAAGGCCTATAACGTGTATAGCTGGGGATGTGTGACTTCTCTTGCTTCAAAGAATCTGTCCATTAAAAAACCAGTTTCTTAACTGTTTGAAATCAAGTTCACAGAGCAAAAAAATCCTTGTTTAGGACTAGTTATATGTAAAAGAGGAAGTTCTTAAGATCACATGCCTTTGAGTTAGTTATCCTTACAAAGAACAGAATTCTTGAATGGGATACATCTGCTGCAGTTTAAGCATTTAAAATTTAGTCAGCTGAATTTCAGGTAATCTCGAAAGATCTTCTCTATAAATAAAGGAAAGAATTAGACACCTCCAGAGAGCAATTTAAGTTCACACTTTCCTTTATTTTAAAAATCCTATTTTGGAATGAAATTACTAGATCTCCAGAGGTGTCTTTTTCTCTCCACTGAGAAGGACCCTTAAGTTATATATAACCTATATGGCTAACTTTAGATGCCTAAATTAGGGGAGAAGAATCCTATCTCTATTAATCTTTTTTTTCCCCTTGGGAAATATTTTTTGCCATTATGCGTCATTCAAATGAAGAAGTTATTTTCTATTAACTTTTAAAAGTAAAGTTTTACCTGAAAGTCAGACTTTTCCAGGAAGTTATGTCCAGGTGGAAATAGGAGTTTATTACTGAAAAAAATTTTGCAATCTTAACTTATAGAGTTTGACTATAATACACATGTAAGAACAAATTATGTTTTGTTGCCAAGACAACAAAAGTAAAAAGCAGGAAAACTAATGGAAGCAATTTACAGCTCTGTGGGACAGTCAGAGATACAATAACATACTGCATTTCTTAGAGAAGAAAACAATATGATCTATCAAAGTTCTTGTTTTATTGCAAGAAGAGAAGAGCACGACAGTAAGGAAAATCACATTTCCAATAACCCAAAGTAAGTTTTATTTAATAGTCTATCAAGTGAGTATGAGGAAGCATTTATATTTCAATCTAAGAATTCCATCTCCCTCATTCCTACCTATCGTGTCCCATACTAGGGGGACAAAAATGTTCAGTTTTGTTGTTATTGTTGTCATTGCAGTGCAATCCCTGTTCTTTTATTCTTTGTTTTTCCAAACAGTTTAATATTGTTTTCAGAAACATTTAAAAATTGTAACAAGGACAGTGTGATCCAACTTTTTTATTGCACAGCTACTCTGCAGAAGACATAGCCTGTAGGCCCAGAACACAATGAAAACAAAACATCTGTCTCAGAGAAAAATATAAACACTTTTGTTAAAAACCTATGGCCAAATTGTGGCCTCTGATTTTAGAACAAGTTTGCTATTACATCTAGAAAGAATTCCAGGTCCAATGAGATAGTCTGTCCTCCAATTGTTTTCATAGTCCCAATCATATTTAAGAAGATGGCAAATGTGGCAAAAATGTAGTTTGAAAATTTTCTTTAACAATTCTGGTGCAGCATCTAGAAACTTGACCTTGAATAATCTTGCCTGGGTTATAAGGCACTACCAAGAGCAATGCAATAGAATCTATCATTGAAAATTATGGGGGTTTTGCCTTTAGCTTCCTAAAATACAACAGATCAAACACAGCAGCAATAAAAAAATGGCACTAAGTCCATACATTTCCTCAGAGCTGACAAGAATTTTGCGTGATCATGTGGAAAAAGAAAAGAAACAAAAGAAGAAAGGATTTTCATAACTACTACATGACTGTAGTGGTAACAAACTGAGTCTCAGACATTTGTGGATTTTTTGGAAGGTTTGCGATTTAGTTTTATTTACACCTCCAGTGACATAAGATCTCATTGCCATTTTATGACTGAAAACTAAGTCATAACTAAGCCCATGTGAAGATGACATCTACAATTTGCTTTTAAAATCTCTGAACATTAGGTCATCTGAACTAAATCTGTTTAAACCTCAGAAATAATAAGATAGCAAAGATTATATAGAAAATTTAAATGCTGTTTCCATCCCACAGAGTTCAGAATTACATTACACACAGAATATAATTAACTCTACTGTATTCTATTCTAAATAGCAGGTTAAGAGAGTAGAATCCATCTATTAGCATAAACAGAATCAGAGCAATGGCATGTACTATGTTAACTAAAATATCATCAGAAATTGAGTTACATGGGAAAATGAGGATATAGGGAAAAGCACAGTCTTAGATCTAGAGAGTGATTTGAACTATAATTAAAATCACAAACTAGATATTAATACAGGAGTCTGGAAGATGATGAAGATTTTCAAATCACTGATTAATGTAGGAAGCAGCAGGAGAAGCAGTGAATGAAAAACTGTCTCTCTGTAAAGAATAGTACCTCACCGGGGCTGTGCAATTCCCAGGCCTTAAAATGCAAGAGATCAAAAGACAGAAAGAGAATGTGACATCCTAATGGTGGGATTCATCTCAGCTAACTTACTCATCTAAAATCCAGGTTGCTCAACTAGGCTAATTATCAAGGTTCTTGCTACTATTCACTGAAAAAACGAGCTACTCAGAGGGCTGATCACACTCTATTATTATATTATTAAACTGAATGGCACAGATGAAATTTATCGTTCTTTCCAACTGCATATGGAGGAAGCCTGGACAGTCCTGTGAAACTATACTTCTGCCTTTTAAATAGCTAATAATAATAATTAATCCCAAACGAAGTCAAAATACTTTTGTGCAAGAAAAACTTTCTTTCTAAATATTTAGTCTTAATCTCTGCACAAAATAACATTCATCATATTTAGTATCATCTGAGACATTTCTAGTAAAACAAATGCTATGAATCCATACCAAAACTTTAAATGAATTCCACAATGAAACTGAAAGGAGAATTTTTGCCAAAACAAATAAAAAAATTGCCCTTCTGAACAAATGTGGAGGGACATTTTTATAAATAGACACTGCAATAAATAAGACAGTATGTAACCAACAAATAATGATGATCAGAAAGGCTGGCTGTTGAAACTTCTTATCCCATTACTGCTGAGCAATAGAGAGTGATGGAAAGGCTATATTTATACTAACATAATCACGTTAGTGAGAGGAAAGCGGAAATGTTTACAGGAAACATTCTCACTCATTTATACAAATTCAAAATCATAGACTTGCACTCATTGTTCAAGGTCTGTAAAATCCATAGTAAGAACAAACATTCAATCCTGATAAATTTATTAAAAAGGTAACAAAACTTATTGTATCTTCTGGGGTTTTTTCCATGAAAGCAATATTTTGAAAGTGTAATTTTTTTTTATTCAGGGAACACAAAACACAGCAGTTCCTAAAAAGTGCACTTAATACCTGTCCAGTTTGTGCCATTCAGCCCAGCCCTGAAACTACCCTTGCCCTGTGCAGGAGGAGCATTTCTCTCTAAAAGAGGTTTTGAGGACTATTTCCTGTCATGCCATAATTCATACTCCTGTACTAATTAACAAGGCCACATCAGAATGACCTGTTGTGAACTACATCAGCTTAGTCGTGTAGTGTGACATTTACACAGGTATGCACCTTTCATTCACGTAGGGCTGGAGGTCATACAAATGCCTAGACGCTTTTGCATGTGGCAGTTATCCACTTCACCTGTCAGAAGTCCAAGCAGTGGAAAAATGTTTTGCAATATAAACTTCTTTACTACGAGCAGGAAGTATAACCTGAAAGCCTACTAAGTCTTCTTTCTTTCACAAGCATAGCTGTTTGAAGGCACTGTTAAAGAAGTGTAGTCTGACAGCCGCAGACTATATTAAAAGTACTTTTATTTCCAAATATAAATAATTAACAGCATACACTCTTCCATTTCCCTGATAAAATTTCTCTTTTGCAATATCAGGGGCCTCTTTCTTGAGATGCTGCATCCTGCCAGACTGTGAACAGACACATGCTGAGGTAGCCCCCATTCTAGGGAACCATGTCACAGCTGACAAAGTGCTGCACCATATTGCCGGTCATAAAATGTGGGATTTAAATCAACAGATGCAAGAGTGGTGTTTCAATCTCAATATTGTATGTCTACTCTATTCTCAGTTGTAAGACTTCATTCAAAACATATTAAAGTCATTAAGAATCTTTCATTTGTCTTCAGTGAGCACTGAATCAGACCTCCAAAAGCAAATAAATTCCTTCCTGGTACCGCCATCTTGCTTTTTGTTGTGGTTTGAGCCCAGTCGGCAGCAAAGCACCATGTGGCCACTCGCTCACTCCTCCACCCATAGTGGGATGAGGAGAAAATGTAATGAAACCTGGTGGGTCGAGATAGGGACAGGGAAGGTTCACTCACCAGTTATGGTCACAGGCAAAACCAGACTCAACTTGGGGAAAAAAATTCATTTTAATCAGTTATCAATCTAAGCAGAGCAGGATAAGGAGACATGAAAAGCCAGATCTTAAAACCACAAATAAACACCCTTTCTCCTTCCCGGGCTCAAGTCCCCTCGCCCCCGATGTCTCTCCCTCCTCCCCACTCAGCAGCGCAGGGGGATGGGGAATGGGGGGGTGCAGTCAGTTCACCAGAGATTGTCTCTGCCGCTCCTTCCTCCTCAGGCAGGGAGGGCTCCTCACACGCTTCCCCTGCTCCAGCGCAGGGTCCCTCCCACAGCAGACGGCCCCTCACGAACCCCTCTGATGTAAGTCCTTCCTGTGCAGTGCAGCCCCTCAGGAATGCACGGACCCAGCACAGGCTGCCCATACAGTNCCTCAGGCAAGGAGGGCTCCTCACACTCTTCCCCTGCTCCAGCGCGGGGTCCCTCCCACAGCAGACAGTCCCTCACAAACTCCGACATGAGTCCTTCCTGCACGGTGCAGCCCCTCAGGAACGCACTGACCCAGCACATGCTATCCACAGAGTCACGGCGTTCTTCGGGAACAGGTACCTCCCCTGGTGTGGGGTCCTCCACCAGCTGTAGGTCCATCTCTGCTCCTCTGTGGTCCTTCACAGGCTGCTCCACCTCGATCCTCCGTGGGCTGCAGGGGTACAGCTTGCCCTCTCTCTGCGGGCTGCAGGGGAATCTCCACTCTGGCAGCCTCCTCCCCTCTTTCCTCCTGGTATCTGCATAGGTTTTTCCTCTCACCTCCCTCTGCTGCAGGTCTCAACAACCACTCCTTTGTCCCCTCCTTAAACACGTTATCGCAGAGGCGCATCCGTTGTACTAAATGGCCCAGCCACAGCCTGAGGCAGGACAAACTTGGAGCTGAGGGAGCTTTGAGCAGGTTCTGACAGGAGCCACCTGCCCATGTAGTCCCTTCCCCTGCCACCAAAGCCCTGCCACACAGACCAAACACACTTTTACGGTAGCCAAATGGAACCAGAGATTACTCTTCTTCACCATACTCTGAGGTCCAATCACGCAGTGTTCACTCAAATTAAAATCTCACTGAAAGCACTGTGGATTTTTTTCCACCTTTCAAGTGTATGACAACAGGTCAACAGTCCAGCCAGCAAAATTCAGCAACCTCTAGTTAACTTATTAAAAAATGCAATGTCCTAATTAAGGATAGAATAGGTTCCTCTCTGAAATCTACTGCCAGTAGTTAAAAGGACAATAACACCTTTTGACAGTTAGACTCTACCTGTGACATACAGTAACTGACCAATGATCTAGTTTCTTTGAAAGTTGTAGACTACATATTCAGCTAAGGTAGACTGATCTACCTCCTTTTCTTCAACAAACCTATACCAACTTATATCAACTGGAATCTGACCCAAATTTTGTGACGTCACCAGTGCCCACATGTTCCTAATTTGTCTAATAAGCCCCACAGCTTTGCTGAGTCAGTAAAATATGAAATCCCTCTGCTCTTTTGCCCCTGCTTCTCTAAACAAACACAGTGTCAGCAAAGAAAAGTGTGCTGGTGCTGATTTTTTATTTTCATTTTTCTCTATATGCATGAACTATAAAAGAAACAAACAATAGATACAAAAGAATCATATGCTCTTTTTCTAAGGAATGAACCTCATCAAAAGATCAGAAATCACATTACATGCTGACTCCAGAGAAATCTGAAGTTATTAGCTTCTGCAGAGATGAGGTTTTGGGTTTTTATGGTTGTTTGTTTTAATTTCTTCTTTCTGGTTTCTTTCCTTTGTTTAACTTAGGAGAAATATATAACATAAAATTCTTAAAAGAAGACATGTACCTAAACAGAGCAAGACAATACTCTGACTAATGAGCATCTCTCTAAGTACATCTATATGAAAGAATAACTTTGAAACTTCTTTCTCTAAACATGTTCATTATATTCACCTTAGACCATGTAATTGTATGGCAAATTGAATCACACTAGTAAGCTGAAGGCAACTTAAGGAAGATCATTATTATTTATTTTTTTAATTCTTGTTATAGAATTAAACTTAATTTGAAATGTGTGTTATTGCTGATAGTGAAAAACACTGAAATCTTATCCTGGGTACATTACAGAGCATTTGATAAGAGTATCTATGTGTGCGTGCTTGTATATCATTCGTTCAATAAAAATAATTTTATTTGTCCTACTAAATGCATTTAGACAGTGATTTTTTTTTCTGGACAGCATAGTCTTATATTTAATATTTTATTGTATTTTCACTGTTTTCACTAAGCTTCGTTTCTGTAAAACTCTAACAAATGTAGGGAAATTTATGACAGTAAAAGGAATACTTTTACATTCCCATATATGTTAGCCGGATGTACAACATATTTCTCTCACACTAAAATGACAATACACCCAAATTTAGAACTACTTTTCCCTTAAAAAATCCTGCTTATTATTTCCCAATACACACACTACTCAATATAGCTGATTAATATGATTTTGATACTCATTTACACTGGTGTATATCAGAGAGAGAATCAATAAAATGTGCAGCACTATCCTGTTGTAAAATTATATGCAAATTAATCTTATAAACTTTAGAATATCAAATTAAGTAATGCATCAAATCTAGTATCCACTCCCTGGATGTGTCAAATGACGAGTGCTTCAGAGAAGGGCAGAGTTGCTCTGGAGTCCAAACATAAAACTTAACAGCCACGCTGTCCTGGTTTGGGCCAGGACAGAACCAATTTTCTTTTAGTAACTTTGCTTTTTAGTTAAGTCTCTTCTGAGAAGCTGCACTCTCTGAAATTAACTGCATGTTTTTCCAGACAGTAACTGCTTCTANGGGGGGGGGGGGGGGGTGCAGCTCAGTATCCGTTTTGTACATATTTGTGTATTTGTGTGTATTTCATTATTATTGTAGTTAGATTAAAGCTGTTTTGACTTTCCTAACCCATAAGTCTCTTTCCCTTTTCTCTTCCCCCCCCCACTTCGGGGAGGGAGGGGGTTAACAAAGAGCATCTGTCTTTCGCTTAATAGCCAGCCCAGCTTTAAACCGTGACAGGCGCCAAAGAGAAAGATCTGCAGGACGAGCAAAATAGGAGAGGACACTGAGCCCCCGTTCCTTCTGTTACCGAGCAGGAAGAGAAAGAACAAGAGAGCTGTCCTACAACAGAACTATGTCTATTAACAGCCTGAGAGTGCTCTGCCATTATTGTCCTGTCTGTGCAACGTACGGTCATCTGAAAGCTGAGAAAACATTCTAGAACAAGAAAATACTATCAATATTTTTTAGTATTAGCCTTACATATATCAAGCTGAATTAAAGAGTTTCTCAGGCCTTACTTTGCTCTCAGATCTTTGTTTGGAGAGATTCGCTGGCAAAATTTATTAATTGTCACCATTGTAACAAAAGAAAAGGGCAGTAATGACAGGTTTAGGAACAGCTGTGCATTAGCCACCGTGTGTGTTTTACCAGACAGCCCTGCTATGTAGTCTCTGAATATTAGTGCCCTGTGAAGGGCTGTGTCCTTGAATTTTCTTTGAGAGACTTATTGTCTGTGCCAGCAAAGGACATAGAAGCAAAAATCCATCTATTTTACACATTGTTTAAAAGCTATTTCTCAAGAAACAGTATTAGAGTCCTTTCCTTTTGTGCTGGTTAAAAGATGCTACTTTCCAAAATTTGGGCAGATGGATACCCTCTGCTGCAGCAGACTCACAATGATCGAACAGGTCAGCATTAAAACAAGGCATTAAAAGAAAAAATAAGTTTAAAAGTGGAAATGTGGCTTGAATGATTTGAAGGTCTGAGAAAAAGGGATTCTTCTCTTTTTTTTTTAATTTGAAAAAAAAAATCTCATCTGTTTCCTGTCATAGAGTTTACTGAAACAGATTGAATATATGGCAAAGCATCTGTCATTGCTGTTTAGCATAAACAGAAAAATGCAGTTAGTCACTTATTGCTAAGCTGCTTTTAATTTCAATGATGTTCATACTTTTTTCACAAACATGTTTGTTTGTTTTTATTTTGCTGCAGAAATATCGTGAGCTGTTTTCTAAATTAAAATCAGACATTTTAATAACATATTTAAACATTAGATAATTATGTCTTCCTCCTGTATATATATGAGTGATAAAAAGCAGGATTCGTCTATCTACTGTCAGTCAAAGTTAGTCCAAGCAAGAGGCTCTCTCTCTCTGGCTAAAAGAGGAAAAGAAACACATTTCAAAAATGTGTCAGGCGCCTATATTAAATATCTGTTGTAGGATGGAATTTGATTGTAGAATGATATTAGGTAGCATTGGTTATTTCCAACAAGAGAAGCCAAGTCTTGTCCCTAATGAAGTTAACTGAAAGTATTGATTTGATTTATGTATCTTTGCCTATTGATTGTCATTCTCTAGAAGTTTAGTGTCAGGACTTCTGATACCAGGAGCAGCTTCCAAAGTTGTTTTATCAAAGTCAGCTCCATAACTATGGAAAATTTCAGTAAAGGACAGAAGGATAGTTTGGATAGTTAGGAGAATGAGGACAGATGATCTATGCTAGATCGGGGATTATTAATTCACTGTTGGCTGACATGGCATGACATTTGGAAACATACATTATGTCCTAAACCACCGTACACATCCTTATTTCTTTTAAACAAGAAATCAAGAGTGATGTCTACAAAATTGTGAAGCATTTGGCCAAAGCCGTTCATCAAGATTTAGTAGCTTCATTAAGTGACAGAACCCTGAAAAACTGTGTAGTTTGTACACTGGACAACTCAGGAATTCAAGTGACATTATAAGAATTACAATTATGCTTTGCAATTCTTTTACATATATTTCATGCAGTTACAAATTTATACTATTAGGCAAACTTGTTCCCTGAAATCTGATATGCACAGCTAAACAGAGCATTAATGTGTTGGCTGCTATGAAGTCATTCATTTTAATTCTAAATCCCACAGTGCTTATTACATTTAATAAGTGACAAGTAAGGCAACAGCAAAATGTGAAGTTTACAAAATTATTTGAGTTAATCCAAACCAGAGGATTAAGTAAAATGTTAGAGGGAACTAAATAAAGTGAAGGGGAAATGATATTCAGAATAAGTGCAAAGCAATTCATACATGAAGAAAATCTTAAGTTGCTTGCTTACCTCTGTCTCAAGAAAGGAACCATTATTCATTGCAGTAATTGAGAGATATTTTCTTAAATTACAACTGCAGTCAGAAGGCAAACAAAACATTAGGCTGCATAAAAACTAAGATGATGAATAGCACAGAGTTTCAAAAGTTTTTTTACATAAATCAATAATTTGGCATCATCTGGAACATTATAAACACTGCGGCATGGTGCTGGGAGATAGATTCCACACAAGATCTCTCCCTGTATGTATTATTCTAGCTTCTACCAGGCTTTGCAAGATCAAGAAAGAATCTGTGCACAGCTGAATGGAATAGATTACCAACATAAAAATAACTGGGGATGAAGGTGAATGCTACCTAAATCTCAGGTTTCCTGTTCCAAGAAGGTTCATGGTTTTTATTGGTAACTTACCTCAAAAAACTATATGGAGAAGAGAAGCCTGGAAAGAATGACCATGATGAAGACAGACACTCGTTTGAAAAAGATTTTGAAAAGATTGAGATTTTTTTACAAAGAACATTCATAGAACGAGCTATGATGAATGCATATGAAACAATGAACGGCCTACAGAATATAAATGTCTGTTCTTCTGGTCTTACACCACAATTGGAAAGACAGCACAATGACAATGAAAGAATCAAGGATTTAAAAAAAACAATAGGAGAAAATACTTTTTCACATGGTGTGTAACTAGGCTGAGACTCATTTTCAACAGCTTAAGAATAATAATTAGGAAATTGAGAAAGACTGCTAAACCCTTTACCTCAAGATGTAAGCTGGACATTTAGTATGAGAGATCACTTTAGTGGAATGAAACCCAATTCGTAAGGATATCTGATTACTGCATATTTAGCTTAAGAGTCTAGTATGAGACACAGGAGAAGGAAAAAAATTAAACACCCCAGGTTGTCATAACGTTTTTGCCCAGGTTGTTGCCCAGCCTGCAACAAAGAACCACACAGCTGCTCGCTCACTCCTCCCCCTACACCGGGATGAGAGAAAACCTGGTGGGATGAGACAAGGACAGGGAGGGTTCACTCACCAGTTATGGTCACAGGCAAAACCAGACTCCACTTGGGGAAAAAAGTTCAATGTAATCGGTTATCAAACAAAGCAGAGTAGGATAAGGAGATACGAAAGCCAGATATTAAAAACGAACCCCTTCCCTCAGCCCTCCCTCTTTCCCGGGCTCAAGTCTCCTCGCCCCCGATGTCTCTCCCTCCTCCCCACTCAGCGGCACAGGGGGACAGGGAATGGGGGGTGCAGTCAGTTCACCAGAGATTGTCTCTGCCGCTCCTTCCTCCTCAGGCAAGGAGGGCTCCTCACACTCTTCCCCTGCTCCAGCGCGGGGTCCCTCCCACAGCAGACAGTCCCTCACAAACTCCGACATGAGTCCTTCCTGCACGGTGCAGCCCCTCAGGAACGCACTGACCCAGCACATGCTATCCACAGAGTCACGGCGTTCTTCGGGAACAGGTACCTCCCCTGGTGTGGGGTCCTCCACCAGCTGTAGGTCCATCTCTGCTCCTCTGTGGTCCTTCACAGGCTGCTCCACCTCGATCCTCCGTGGGCTGCAGGGGTACAGCTTGCCCTCTCTCTGCGGGCTGCAGGGGAATCTCCACTCTGGCAGCCTCCTCCCCTCTTTCCTCCTGGTATCTGCATAGGTTTTTCCTCTCACCTCCCTCTGCTGCAGGTCTCAACAACCACTCCTTTGTCCCCTCCTTAAACATATTATCGCAGAGGCGCATCCGTTGTACTAAATGGCCCAGCCACAGCCTGAGGCAGGACAAACTTGGAGCCAGGTAAGCTTTGAGCAACTTCTGCCAGGGACCACCCACCCGTGTAGCCCCTTGCCCTGCTACCAAAGCCCCGCCACACAGACCCAACACACAGGTATATAAGCCCTAAGGTACAGGAGGTAAGAGACAACACCAGAGATCAGGACTCTTAGGTTCCTGATAGATGGGCCATTGAAGGAATCACCCAAATCCTTGTGCAAGTTCACACTCAACTTTCCAACTGATAAGAAAAGGGAAACAAGATTATCCTTAGCCTCATGGGGAAAAGCAGATTTATTGTGGGATAGTTGAGGTGTCATGTGGGATTATATAAAACTTTCTACGGGACATTTAAAAGAAGAGTAAAAGGCATAGAAAGGAAAGGAAACAGGTGATTTGGAGAAGAACAAGTGTGGAAAGATGGAGAGAAACCGGGATAACAAAGCTGCCCAAAGATAAGCAAACTGTCACTGTTCTTGTATGGCCTAACGGCACCTGACTGATGTCCTATCTCCAAGCAGGACAAGAACCCTGGGTGGCAGCAACTGGAGAAGGGGCTGTGGGCCACAGGGGCTTGTTAGTTGGGGGACCACCAACTGTACGGACCAGGATCTGAGGGCCAGCCTTGAACGAACAAAGTGACCAGGGCCAACTACTGGGTGAACCTCTGAGTATGTGTGTGTGTGTGTGTGTGCCAGACATCAGCAAAGCCCGATCCTGATCTGCAGAGCTGGGGCCTATGCTGTCCACATTTATGTAAGTGCTGTTGGTGTTTTTGTGGGTGCCAATAAGGCACTGTCCTTGTGGCTGCGTTGTGTGATGGTTTTGGTGTTGTGTGTTCATCTGCATGTTTGGAGCTCCTTGTTACTGGTCAGACCTGTAAATGTGAGCAGCGTCAGACACTTCTATCAGACTGGGACAGGAGGAACCTGCAGGTCCAAAAACCTGCTAGATTTTGAAAGTGTTAACATTTAGAGAACAACATGAAAAAGACTTTACCCAATTCGGCTTATGATGAGGAACTTGCACTTTTTTTTGAAGGCTCTGGAACTGGTAACTTTGTAAGTCAGGCATGGGACCACATAGCCCTCAGGTATGACAATATATATCAATTTATTTTTGAAGACTTCCTGTGTGAAAAAAGCTCTTCTTAACTACCAAAATTTATATGAACAAAGAAAATACATAGTACTGTGTGAAAAAACTAAACAAGAAATTATGTTGACTGAATTTTGCTTTTTGTAATGAATAAAAAGAATGCAAGAACAGTTTGTGCTTAACATTCGTACCATCTTTACCTATAAAATTCCCAGTTCCATTTCACTGTGACAAGCACCCTGTAAAAAAAGAGATTATATTTACTATGGTAAGTACCATGCATAAGAATCATATTTCATGCAAGTTATTTTTCAAATTTAATGTTATGTAGGTAGCAATGTTCATGGTCGTAAAATTGAGTTAACTTAAGAGAGACCTATAAAAATTAGACTGTGTATATCAAATACAGTGGTGAAATGTCACACTGAAATCCATTGCAGTAGCCTGTGTAACTGTGTATATTCAGAGCATTAGTTCAATTCACTTTGGAATAAATACTGGAGTGTACAAAGAGGTGCAACTTCTATTGAATTTAGTGGTCATTTGACAGGAATAAAATAAAAAGATTAATAAAGATTTCAAGTTTTGATTTTTTTCTAATGTATCACATGTTACTACAACATCATGTTCCACTTCAGCTAGGCACCTGGGAAAATCATGATCTATTTCTATGGTTTTTAAGCACATACTTAAATGATGTACTGACAGACCATCAAACAGCACAGCACTGTCAGGATTGTATAAACCATTTCTTTTAAACAGGCAGAAGTAGATTGTCAGAGAAAGATGTCCATATGCACATAACAGGTGCAAAAGTGGCAGCTGCACCAGGGAAATTCAGTAACGTATTTGCACCATTCTTTACCCTGATACCATCGGCACCACCTCCCATGAAACTATAAAGTTTTCAATATGCTTTAATTGCCTGATTTACTATTTTTGTGAAGAACAAACCTCTTTCTATAATGTATGAACAGCTACTGAAATAAAAAACTATGAGCCAATAGTGAAGAGAAGAGTCTAATAGTGATAGGCTAAAAGTTGGGGAGTGGGTTTTAGTTTGGTTTGGGTTTTGGGTTTAGGGGTTGGGGGCAGGGGGGTGTCCCAAGACATTTTAGTCCTTATTAGAAGTCTGTGTACTGGAATGTACAATTTGATGCAAATGATGAATGGCCACTTTTGGCTTCAATCCAGCTGCCAAATGGCCACAGACAGAAATACAGGAGTTATTTTCTCTAAGATCTTTTGCAATCTTTGGTTTCTATGTTAAGATCACTTAAATAATACTATTTGTGATGATCTAAATTGAGCATTTTTTTTTTGTGTTAATCTGGGAAAAACACCCTAGAAGACAATCTGCAACTGTAAAGTTGCCAATGCATATTAAGATACAGAAATATTGGTTGCTGTAATAATACACAGCCTTAGACCTTTTTACATATACAGACCACCTTGTCTGTCTCTTTCTCTCTTTTTAAATATAGCCACCTTGCAACTGCAAATAACTGCCACAGACTACTATAAAATAGTTCATCATAAAATCAGCCACATTCAAGCATATGAATAAGATGTGAAATGCTTTGCATGCAACCCATCAATTACACTGGTCCTCAGTATCTTTTGAAAGACTAACTGCAAACATCACCCACTTCAGCTTTTGTCATCCTCAAAGATAGCAATGCTTATTCAGATAGAACACATTTAATCTAAAACATTAGAAATCTATATTTTTCTGTATAATGATAGCTGAGACATCAATTTTTTGTGCAAGTAGTAAGATTTACTAATTGCTGGTTATCTCTTCCTCTCCCTTTACTTTTTCAGACATCATCCCTTCAACGTATATAACAAGAACCAAGGCTTCTGAATATTTGAGGTGAGTCTACTCATTCTTAATATGAGGCCTTCAAAGATGATTTGGAGACTTACAAAAATCAGGAAAAGCACACTTTTTTGTATAAAAATTGAAAACTCCGTGTGGTGGGTTAATCTTGGCTAAGGGCCGAAAGGCCACCCAGCTGCTCTGTTACCCCCTGCTCTGCAACAGGACAGCGGGAGAAAATAGCATGAGAGTGCTCATGGGTGGAGGTAAATACAGGGAGATCACTCACCAACTATCATCACAGGCAAAACAGACTCAGCTTGGGGAAAATTAATTTATTGCCAAGTGAAATAGACTAGGGTGGAAAGAAAGAAAGACGAATATTAGAATAAAACCTTTCCTCCTTCCTCTCCCAAGCCCAACTTCACTCCTTCACTCCTGCCTCTGCTCACACCCAACCCCTGAAAGAGTCCATAGCATCTCCTCTCTCCCATTCCTTCCCCCTTATACTTTTCCCCTGCTCCTGTGTGTGCTCTCTGTGAGCTGTATTTCCTTCAGGGAATGCTCCACCTGTCCCAGTGTGATCCTACCCAGGTGTGGTCCACCACACTACCAGTGTGGTTATCTGCTTCACTGTGGTCTTCCCCATGGGCTGCAGAGGAAACTCTGCTCCAATGCCTGGAGCACCTCCTCCCCTGCTTGTCTCACTTTGGTGTTTATACTTTTGTTTCTCACTTTTTTTCCCTCCTCCTCTGTCTGCCTGATGTCTACTACCCTTTCTTAAATACACTTTCCCAGAGGCACCATCATGTTGGCCACTGGGCTCAGCCATGCCGTGTGGTGGAACCGGCTATGTTCAGCATGGGGTAGCCTTAGACTCTCCTCACAGAGGCCACCCCTGCATCCTTCCTGCTACTGAATCCTTGACACCTACACTCAAAGCAACCTTAACGGACAGGCTGTAGTCTGGCTTTTCTTGAAATCTGGAAGAATATCCCTAAAATTCCTGCTCAGGAGAAACAGAAATGTATGCTGGTACTACCAGGTACTGACTGACTGACTGCTAGTCAGAAATCCCCTCAAGGAACTCAGAGTGGCCTCTTTCTACCACCAGACTCTCCTTGCTTCCAAAAGAAATGCTCTCCTGCAAACTATCTTGGCTCTCATTCTAGTTATAAAAGATAAAAAAAACTTCTTGTTACATGGTGTGTTTCCTCAAAATCTTCGAAGCGTTTCCAAGTCATATAGTGTATAGACATAGCATTTTCATCCTTGACAGAATCATAGAATCATAGAATCATAGAATGGTAGGGGTTCGAAGGGACCTTTAGAGATCATCTAGTTCAACCCCCCTGCTAAAGCAGGTTAGCCTAGAGCAGGTTGCACAAGAATGCGTCCAGGCGGGTTTTGAATATCTCCAGAGAATGAGACTCCACAACCTC
>VZSC01008471.1:88136-98828 GCA_013398225.1 Steatornis caripensis | reverse complement strand
TCTCTTATCTTAGCTCCCGGAAGGGGACAAACCTCTCTCAACTCTCTGTCAGGCCGGCAGATGGGTGCCTCGGTGCCTTTTAACAGAGAGTCCCCCACTATGAGCACTCGTCATTTCTTTTTATGGCGTCCACCCTGTGAAGGTACAGGGTGTCCTTGCAGTTCTTGTTCACGAGCGTCATGAGCATCTGTAGGAGTTAAAGTTTCAAATCTGTTTTGGGTCTTGATACTGGAGGGTGGAGACCGAGGTGGAGCCTTGCTTTTGCGGGTCACCAGGGTCCACACCACAGATAGTGGTCTCATTTTTATTTCTACAGTAAGTGTAATGGCATAGTGAAGGTGTAGGCATTCAAGAAAGGAGTTAAAAGATTAAAAGTTTGGAGATCTTTTAGCAGATACTAAACCAATCACGTGCAGTTTGTTCACAGTTTGCAGTTCCCTGCATATGTTTAATAGTTTGTGTGGATTTTCTTGTAATGGCAAGAAATTTCAAAGGAAATGGATAGGCTTAGCTACCAAGTAAGAATCACTGATATTAAAAGTATTTTATACTGTAGGAAAAAACAATTTAGTGTTTTGTAGGGAGAGTAAAAAAATAGGTTTTAGTCTCATGAGCTGCATTTAATGTTTGAAGAATTAGTAATTACTTTAAATCATCAAAATGTGAGTTTAATCTGTGGGTATTCACGATTCTCTAAATATTTTTCTCTAGGACTGATTACATTTTTCACTTTCTCCCTCAGCGTTCCGCAACAAGGACATTTCCTTTGTATCACTTTTATTACTATTTAACCATGTTTTAAATAGTCAAAGATGTTTCTTTAGGACATAGATGCATGATAAGAAAGGCAATCGCATTCCTGAAATCATCAGGAAACTAGGTCATGGAATGTACAAATGTCCTGAATATTCTGTGTATTGAAAACAGGCTTAAAAATCAGCAAGAGCATGGAATTGTAAACGTCAATATTAAAAAATAAATTATTATAATCAGTCATCACTTCTGAATTTTTGCATGCAGGATCAGAAACAGCCATTCTTTATGATTAAATACACATCCACAGCAATCATTGTTCTGACAACTAAATGAGGGTATACGTAAATCTCTCTGCCGAAACTCAACAGTTATATAAACAGAGATAGTCCTTAGATTTATGAAAATTAGAAAACTTTTTTGACCCCTTCTTTCCCATCTGCTCATTCACTTTGTATTTTCCCATTCTCTGGGATATGCTGAGAAGTATTCAAATTTCAAAATAAGTGGAATTTTTATAAAACAAAACAAAAACTAAATTTCAGGCCTCAAACTAGTCTCTATAGATTAATAAAATTTTTCAGTGAAAAGCTGGAATACTGGTCTAGACTAGAAATAATTGTTGCAAAATAACGATGACTGCTGGAGAAATAAAACTGAAACTTTTGCTTTCTTTTATCTCATTCCCCTTTAAGAGACAGGCTAGAACTTCCTATTCCAAAACACTTCAAATTAAAATATTAGGCAGAAGGAAAATCCTTTAGGCATCTTTACTATGATTTCTTTTACTCACTCCTTCCAATCCAGCTCTTTTTCTGCCATTTTGCAGCTGGCTTCAAAAAATCACTAATTCACTTATCGTCATTTCCCATCTCCCAGTTTACCACTTTCAGTGCTAATAGTTCAACATTTCTTTCAACTCAGAAATAGCCTAGGTCCTCATAAACATTTCAGAATGCAGATATCCTGGATTCATAAAGAAAATTTTAATTTACTTTGACAGTCCATGAGAGAAGGAAAGTATTCTTGGAAAAGAGTATTTTGAGAGGTGTCTGCAAATAAAACACATTTAAAAGGACATTCAGGCCAATAATTTCACACAACACAGTACCATACCATCCAAACTTAGCAGCTCAGGCAAAGAGTGAATCCAAGTTCAAAACACTAGAAACAATGTCATTGAAGCTGAGTTAAATGTCAGACATGATTTCATTGCATGGAGGTATCCAACCAGCTTTGACGTCCACCAGAAACATAATTTAATACCCTTGAGGTCTACAAACAGCACAGTGATTATAGGCTAGCAGGACTGCCAAAGTGGCAAGGAAGACATTGCAATCAGGTGCAGAATACATCTTGTAACATCATTGCCATCAACCTACCAGTCACCTATCGGTTACTCTAAAAATAGTGGATTCATATTAGAATAGGTTCACAACTGATGAAAAGACACATTTTTCCTTTATAAAGGACAGCAGGGGCGTGAAGCGTAGTTATTTGCTTAACTGCTGTATCTATCAGTCTTGCTAAGATATTTTTGGTGGAATTATAGAAAATACAAGATTATGATATAACAACCACAACAATAAGAGGCACATTATAATATGCTTTTATTTTTATCTCAAATAATTTTTTCTTTGGAAACCAGAGCACTGACATGACATAGGATTGGAAATATCATCTTGCATCATCAGATGTTGCTTCTTATCATTGTCATTAGCTTTTCCAATTCCATCCAGAAACACACTTAATTTTCTACCACCACTATCATTTCGAAGGATGATTCTGATGGCTTCATAACCTAGGAATTCCTTCTAACTTCTACTCTAAATTTACTCATGGCCAGCAAACACACACTCTGTTTTTCTCTAATCTTTTAGAAACACCTGATATGTAATGCTCAGTGATAACCATTACCTTCTCTATGGCCATACTTCATGCATAATTATTAAACTTGAATTTTCATCATATTGAAGCTCGGGGGTGTCCTTTGACTAATCAAAATGGACAGATCTTCTTCCTCTGCCATTTTCATTTAGTCTGGCCAAGTTTATTGTGGATTTTCCTATTAACTCCTAAGCAAGTAACCTTGAACTTCGTTTTTTTATTATATTACATCCGATTTCTGTTTCTTAAAACTTGAAATTTGTGAAATTTTCCTGTATATCATTTTGATCATCCCCTATGTTGAAATGGCTTTATATCAGCACCAGATTTCACTAACTTATTACAACTTCTTCTGTCAAAGTCATCTACTAACATTGTTCAAAGATCAAGATTCAGACAGTCACTGAGTTTAAGAAATGCACATTGTCATGAAGGTTTTTAGGCCTCAGAGCTCTTCGTCTAAATCATATCAGAATTTAAAAAAAAAACTCCTAAGATTCAATATTTTTTGCTTTTTTAAGAAACATAATTCCTTCATAATAAAAAGTCAGTAACATTTTTCAGAAACCTGAAACAACTCTCATGTTTGAAATCCAACCCTAATATTTGGTACAGCTCCATTGTTGAGAGTGTAACTTGTCACAAGTACCATATGTAGTTTAAATAATTCCCCTAGTTTATCCTCTCAATCACGTTTAACTAATCTACAGTCTGAGAGGAACAGAGCTGTTGATAATTCTAATTTGTAACTACTTGAGCCTTTTATCACTAAGGTATTTAAAAATATGCATAATGGAAACATGAGTGTAGTTATCAAGGGCTTCTCTAGGAATGGAACAGTAATGGTACCTCACTATGTTTCCGAAGATTTGAGTCTGAGTCTCCCTCTGGAATCATGCTGAGAGCTGCCCTCGCTTAAAACAGCTATAAATGTTTTAGACATTTTGTCTAGAGTCAAAACTCCTAGATACATTATTAATTATCTCATTCTATGCCACACATTGGCTAGAGAATGTAGCATTCCTTAATCATACTAGCCCAGTTACTATTTTTGACTTAGATACTCTGCTGAATCAGGATTGATAACTCAGCAGGTCTCTTAGGATATTTTTTATTCTGCTCATGTTCTACACAAAAAATAAATCAGTACTTGAATTCTCCAGTCAGCACAAGTGGCTTGAACAAATACTAAAACATGTTTAATACTGTGGAAATGTATTATACAGTATACATTACAAACTTGCTCCAAAGCTTTAATTTTTTCTCTCAGAAAATAGTGTTCGTAAAGAAAACTGCACTCAGAACCCTGAGACAGATCAATTTTTATGGACATAAAATTATTTTGCTGTTTTATTTCCTTACTAGAAGTGAGGAAGACTTTCTGATTGATAATGTTTTCGGATGTTCAATTAATTATATACAAAGTTCAAGAGACAAGGTTGTTAGCTGGAGACCAGTAATACGTCAAAAATTTAGCAATAAAGCAGTAAAAGCAACAGAAAATCTGTAATATAATGTTTATTGCGACCTTTTTCACCATATTGTGTTTACAGAGAGATCAAAATTTGGGGGGCAAGTGACTTGTTTATCTAATGCAGCAAGTATGAATCTCAGTAAGCTTCTGTGCAAATTCTGCATTACAGAACAAAGTCCTATTAAACAATGGGGCTAGAGTATTTTTGCCACATGCCGCAGTCTGATCTATTTCTGGACATTGAGGCATCTAATACTTCTACATGATGAAAGGAAAGAATTTCTAGTATTTATGAAAGAGGTGGCAAGAATGTCCAAGTAAGCAATTTCTGAGAATTAATCAAGTACAATTCCAAATGTAGCTATCATTCAGCATGGTGACCCACTGACTGCATTTATGATAGTAAACAGTTTCATTTACTAAGGCCATCTGGCACAAAACTGCCAGTATTTCTGAGAGTAACTCTTTCTCCAGAACAGGGTGACTGCGTGAAAACCTTTTAATGGAAATGGTCCCTGGAATGCTCTGATTTTGGAGGAACATTTTAGACTAAATTTGAGAGGATTCATTTCAACAGCTTATTAATATCAACAATGACATTGCAGTGCAATCGAACATTTCAAAGTACTTTTTAATTTAACAGATGTAGATTTTGAATCCAAAGATATACTCTAGGTCAATTAACATCTAGGTCAAATTATGTCCAATACTAAAGAAAGTGACAGAGAAGGTGAAGAAAGAAATAGAACAAATAGGAGGAATTTTTCTGTAGATTTACTCCCAATCAGTAGAGAAGAGCTTTTTGAAGACCTGAAAGGCAATTTAGGAGTGATCTTCAAAATTTGTTATGATTTTTGAAGAAAACTTCAAGACAATTATTCTCAATAAATCAATCCAATTTGTAAGAGACACTGCATGTGAAGCAAGTCAAAGGGAGAAAAAGTGTCATAAGGAACTGACATTTTCTCAAAGAGATTACTTTTAGGGCACTCATGTAAACTATGACAGCTAAAAGTAGTAGAACGTGACCTACTTCAATGAATCTGGTGTTCTTCATTGATTCAAAAGCAAGGGGAAAACACAGAAAGAGTGAATGGAAAACCAATCCAACCAAGCTCCTCAGAACTACCTGGAAGTTGATTTGACAGGCATGAAATGAGATCCAAATAGGAAGAGACATCCAAAGTATCAAAAATCAACTCCACAGTAATAACAGTAAAAATAAAACCAAGGCAGTAATTGGTCACTACTCAACAAGAGGGAGCACTTGATAACAGGCAGGTGACCTACATATAATTTAGGACACCTTTGCCCAATTGAAAAGAACAACTTCAATTAATAGAACAACAAATACCGAGATCTTCAGAAAGAAAATGAAAATGGCAGCTAAGTCCATATTTATTTTTTTCAGATTGGCTAGGTCTGATGAATTGCATGATAGGGTAATGAAAAGGTAGCTGAAAAAAACTCTGAAATGATAGCAGCCAGGAGCCAGCAGCTGTCATGGGAAATGCAGAGGAGGCCTGGGCATTGCCAAAGTAACCATGGCCACCCCCATGCCTATAAAAAGCAGCCTAGGGAGCACTAGTCATGAGGAGTGCTGTGAACAGAGCAGGTAGCAGAGTGTGGCATGTCAGCCAGGGCATGGTGCTGCAGTTTGCATGGGAGGGTGTGCAGGAGGGTCGTAGTCACCCTACGGAGAGGTCTCTGCCATAATGGTGGGCAATCACCTCAGAGCTAAAATCAGTGTTCCTATAGAGGAAGCCCCTGAGATGTCTGATGCTTCCACCCAGACAGAACTGGTAAGGAAGGAGACTCCATTACAGACAGTAGATTGCAACGAATGTTTTTGCCAAGAAAGATTGGACCAGATGATCCTTGAGGTCTCTTTCAGCCTGAGATTCTAAGATTATATGATTCAGTTATTCTTGAGAATTTGTGGAGGACAGCAGATGGATCAAAAGACTAGAAGAAAGGAAAAATGCAGTGCTGAACTTCAACAAACAAAAGGAGACTACCTCAAGGATTGAAGATTCTACCTTCAAAAGAACTCCAAAACAAATAATCAAATAGCAAATTTGTAAATTTCAGGAAGATAACAAGTAACTGATGTATGTTTGTCAGACCAAATCATGTTAAGGAAAGTACACTTCTTTCTTCAACTGACCAATAGATCTTATGGGTAGGAAAGAAGTAATATGGATGTGCATCTTGACTTTAGGATGGCTTTTGACACTGATTAATATGATACTATTGTAAGCAAGCCAGGCAACAAGTATAAGATCCTCCACAGGCAGGATGCACTAATACAGGAGGAGGAAACCATAATATATAATTTATATTAAAGATGTAATGTTGTTAAGGCTAAGAAAAGAGAGGGAGGATAATACTGTTCAAGTACATGCTATGGATGAAGAAACTGCATTTTCCCTTTCTCCATGGTGTATACAAGGAGAAAACTACAGCTAGAAAAGATTCAGAGAAACTCTTGAGAAAAGGCACTGGTCCTTTGGAATAGAAAGTCAGACCCATGGTCACCAGGAGAGAAAGGCAGGGTCATCACTGCCATTGGAGGGCTTTACAAACAGAGAAGGTAAAGGTGTGTCGGAAATGGCATATGTACAGTTGATACGGCTTTGAGTGAGGAGCTAGACAAGCTTAAATTTAGCACCATACAATTCAATTTTCCTATGATAACTCCCTCACCAATGCCTACTGAGGTGTCTGCTGTTCACACAGCACAAGCCTTCATGTTCTTTGCTGGGTGTAGTAGGTTCACTTTTGAACATCTCTCTAGAAAAAGACAGCTAGAGCAGCTTCAAAGATATGATAAAGGATTTGGAAGCTGATACAGGCATGCTGCCTTTTTTATGCTTAACCTTAGTGCTGCCTGGCATGAACTTGCAAATTCTTAGATGTATGTGTGTTTGCAGGGAGCATACAATATCCCACTGTAAAAGCCATAAACCATTAAAAGTAAACTAGAACTTCTTTGTGAAGCAGAAAGCNTTGCAAATTCTTAGATGTATGTGTGTTTGCAGGGAGCATACAATATCCCACTGCAAAAGCCATAAACCATTAAAAGTAAACTAGAACTTCTTTGTGAATCAGAAAGCCTCATTTCAGAATTTGGAACTCCCTTGTTCACTTTATTCTGTTTGTAAAATGCAGGTGATTATATTTTCTTATTTCTTAGGCATTTGTTGTTGGGCAAATGACCTTATTTCACCAAAGTAGCATGACAAAAGGATTTGATGTGAAGACACACCTTAAGCAAAAACCCTAAAGTAGAAATGCTACCAAAAAATCAAGAAATGTTATAGTTCTTCTTTTCATAATGATGGGGTTTGTCTGGTTTTGTGAAAAATGACAAACCAATAAAAATCATAACTTTTTCAGCTAGCATAAAAGAATTTGAATTCTATTAAGCTTTGGAAACAGAATAATTTCTGAGTACATTTAAGCATTTATAAAAAGGCAAACCAACTTGACGCTTGACTGCAAATTATGCTAAAATGAATGACAGTGCCTTGGGTAAAAGAAGATCAGAAAATAAAAAATATTAAGTGCAATTCGCTGAGTGGTGTTCTAACTTGACTGATGATTACACAATCAGATGAGCTTGGAAACCTAGAGGATCCCTCCTTTTGCATTGCCTGAACCTCCTGTGGCTGTCTGCAGGGCTTGGCTTCCTTCTAGTCTGTCTCAGTCACCCAGTCTCTCCAACAGTGAGGCTGAGTGTGTATACATGACAAGTAGTTTATGTTCTCTACAATATAAATGCATACATACACATATACAGGTCTGGCCACAGATCACAGGCAGACAAACAGTGCACTCAAATGAACACCAACAGCACCAGTGGTCTCAGCCTCCTCCTCTCTCTGACTGAGCAGGATCAAGTTCCAATAGTGCAAAAATATGTATATGCATATGAACTAGGTGGGTCCCTCCGGTACCTAGGCCCAGACACTGCTCCTTGATCCCAGTCTTCCCATTTGCTTCTATACCCATCTGGGTATAGAAGCCCCCAAGGTCTCAGTCCCACTCCAGTGGCTGGTACAGACCTGCGCACTCACACACAAAACCGGCCTGGTCCCACAGCAGACCTGCCTGTGTTCTTGCCCTTAGAGACACAGAGGTACTTTCACACACAGAGGTGGCCACTAGAGGACCACTCACGTCCTGGCTCTCAGGCCATTTCACCTACTTTCTGGCTAGTCCGACTTGATCTTTGCTAGTGATCACACACTCACTTGCACATCTGCACTCACCCCATATGCACACAAACTAAAGACCTCCTTATCCGAAAATAGTTGAAGGTGGAGTTTAATAAGGAGATAGGACAAGCTGAGGTGATCAGGCACAGGGTACGGACAGAGAAGTGTACTGGCCAACAAACTATTTATATGACAGTGGGCCCATTTATTTCCTTATCCCTCTCTTTCCCACACTTGTTCTTACTTACATCAACTAAATCCATCCCTTGTTCTGCCTCTGGTTCCTCCCCTAAACATCCTATAATAAGCCCTGTACAGTGCCAAAAATGTTCTTTCTCTGCATCACATAATGTATCCCACACCCATGGGCAGTGACCCACCTTGTGCTGAAAGATGATCCAGAGAGCTGCTCCCAATGGGTCATTGTGACGAGTCTCAGGCCTGGACCACCGGCAGAGCTGATGGCTCTGCTGGGACAGCCCCAGGAGAGGCCTGGGCAAGGTGGACATTCCTCCAGAGCCCTTGATTTGAGTTCGTGCCCGTCCTTGTGCCCCTGTGCTCCTCTGGTCTTGTTGAGATGGTGGCTCTTTTGTTGTTGATGGCCTGGGAGTAGCCAGCGCAGGTTATTGAGTTAGTCTTCCTGCCATTGTTTCTCTGTTCTTTCTTCATGTGTGTAAATGAGCTTCTTACCACTTGCTTAACAAGTACTACATGATATTAAGTTATTTATTGACTTGAAATGATGTAGTGATCAGAATACAACTACGAGTGAAGGAAAGATTTGTGAATATATGTCAGTGTAGAACTCTCTGCTTTTATGAAAGGTATCAGTATTAACTTTTTCCTAAACTACTTTGATAGATTTTCATGTAAGTGAATAGCTTAACCCATAAATACAGCAGTACGTATGGACCTAACAGATGCTGTGTTTCCATACAATAAAATGGATTTTTTTTTTTGTTTGGACATAAGAAGACTTAGAGAAAAAATTATAGAATTAAATTGGCATTTAAAAAATATTTTCACTCTCCTAATCTCCATTCCACTTTAAAGAGTTCTCAGAAGATTCAGAAATAATCTGAGGCTTATTAAAAATACACATCAGTCTTCCTTTCCTCTTTGCTAGCAGCAATATTCCCAAGGAAACATTATGCCAATAGCTCCTTGCCCCTACTGGCACACTTGCTAACTCTCTGAAGAATTCCTGGAGTGCAGAGCATGAGTTATTTGTAATCTAATATCTTTCATTTATGCTGGATTTCACAGCAGAAAATTCACCTTGGTTCATCTGAGGAAAGCATACCTTGTTTAGCATCTGCTCCTTATCATCTATGCTTCTAAATCAAGATTGTCCCTGTGATATCGGAGATAATCACAAATGTATTAAACTAACAGAAGGAGATCTCTTTATCTTTCCTTCCTCACCTTCTGCATTTCTCTTGTAAAGGTTATTTTTTTAAAAAAAGGGAAAGTTCTGCTTTGGTTTGTTACTTGGTACATTAACTCAAGAGATTTTGCTGTTGTTGCTTGGAGACAGTTGGAACGAAGTGCAACTCACTGTGCAAACAGGTTTAGATACGACATCTTTCATTCTGCCTACCTTTCCATGTCACCTGATCCAAATGCTAAGTCAAAATCCTCAGGCACGTAATAAACATGTCCCATTTGCTACGTTTCCTTTTCCACGCGCTCAGATACACCTCAATTTTTCTTTTTTCCTTTCACTGCAGAGAGAGGAAATATCAGTACCAAATTCACTGTGAAAGAAAATAATTGAGGCTGTTGTCATTACAGTGATCACAGTACAGGGCATTTATGTATGGGTAAATTGAAATGTTTTTAGACACATCCACAGACAATACAAATGCTGTGTACAGCAACATTAAATAAACAAGTTGTTATTCATAATTTGAATGCTATGTTTTCTTCAATACCTGTAATTGATGTTTTCTTCAGCTTCATTCACCATACGATTATTCAACTCTTCCATATGAATGACAAATATATTACAAAAAGAAGATACTGGCTAATGTGTAACATTTATTGCATGGAGAAACTCCTTTTAATGCGTATAAGTGTCTCTGTTCTATGCTTACTGGAAAAAAATTATATAGTTCTGCAAAACTGGTTTTGATCTCAGTATGAGAAGAATTTCAGCAGCTCCATTCCCTTAATTGGATTTTCTGTGCGTTGTAAACTTGGTTACCTTTCAATTAGCTGCATAAATAAGATTTAAAAATAGTACAGCTGCAGATATTTACAATATGGACTGAAAGTCAGAAATAGCCTCATGTATCTTTTTTCTTCCTCACATAAAGGCTAAACAATGCATTCATGTCTGCTACGTGTAGAACATAA
>VZSC01008471.1:40615-87895 GCA_013398225.1 Steatornis caripensis | reverse complement strand
GATTACCAAATGTCCAGAGATATACGTGTGTGATTCTAAATATGTTCTTACTTCCATCTGGTTGTGAATTACCCTTTAAACTGAGGGATGTATTTAAGTGATTTGCTGGATGAATGTAAAGATTCTGACTTTTCATGAGATCAAGCCCTGGGAAAGAAACAGTAACTTCTTCCAGTTCCTTTTTCAACCAAGGAAAAGTGTAACATCATACAAACTTCATCACATAGAATGTAATGACATACCTAAGATAGATGCCTTATTTGAAGAACTTTGTGTATACATTAAAATTTATATCTATATACACTCTTGAAATATCTGTCTTTTAAAGTGATTATTCTAGTGTGATCTGTCATAGTAGATAGCCTGTCAGAGTGCTGGGACCCTTTAAAAAAAAATAAAATTGTCATTACTGTGACCAAAATGTTTGCTTTAGCAAACAGTACTCTATTAAATTTCAGAGTGAATTCTCTGAATTTGAAACTTTAGAGGAAACTTGGCCTGATTTCTTACAAGCGTTTTTGGTTTAAACATAAAAAGCTGATGATGGCATTGAAGACCTGAATTAGATGCATGAACTCTTGTACTTGCTCTAGATTTTTGCAAACCAGAGGACCTATTTGCTACTTATTCAGCTGATAGTCGGTTCTTTTCACCTTTGACTGATTCTATTTTAGCTAGTCTAAAACAATTCCTCTCCCTTTGCAAAGTCCACAGTCCTTCACCTATAAGCCCTGAGAGTTTTTACACTTTTGCATACAAATATCCTCACCTTCTCATTGCAGCATGTATTTGTTTTCTCAAATTGTGCTTAAACTACAAGATGGCTTTTGGTACTGCTTTTCCTTGAGATTTTTCCAGTCTTGTATTTTTTCGTAATAGAAAGAGTAAGATAAATTCCTATTTGTAGCATAGATATTTGCTTTAATGAGTATTTACTCGGATAAATGAGTGCCTGCATAATTAAGTAATACAGAGACCACATTAAATTAAGCATAAATGTAGGTTATGTCACCTGTTTACAAACAAAAGCCATTAGTTCAATGTTTAGTTTCTTGAAGCATCTTCTCAATATCAAACAATTACATTACTGTTCCCATACTTTGAGCTTCTCAAGATTCAGTTCATTTATACTTACTAGCTAGAATAATACTTGATAATAGTCAGTTTTATGCGGACAACAAAGTTATTTGTTTTAACAAGGAGGGGAAGTGGCTGCTTTCAATAAAGAAGAAACTTCAGGCTGGATTCTGCCTTAGGCTATATGTAATCTCCTGCTAATTCCACCATATTTCAGTGTTCATTGATGTGACTTCAGTGTGCATAAGTGCTACCTGTAAGAATGTGCGCAAGATTCTGTAGGAGACAAAAACATTACAGTATTAGCAAAAGACTTCTGGCAATTTTTTAAAATTCCTGGCTTCATCACAGACTTAAAAGGTGAGCTGCTACAAGTTATTTGGAGCCTAAGCCAAAACAAGAATCTTAGCTCCCAAAACAAGATTGTTCAGCCTATGTAACAAGGAACCTTCTGTGGTCCAGATTACCTCAGGCTAGCACCACCACAAATCTAATTTCATAACCTAGTGAGCAACATCCAACAGTCCCTGAAACATCTGTAGTTCTTCACTGTGCACATCCTGGAAACATTTTAACCTGTGTTCAAGTCCCATCCAAACTCCACTGAGACTAACAAAATAAGCAGACCAATACGTAAACCCACTGACCTGGTCAGTATCATCAGAGCAGCACTAACTCCCTCAAGAATAACGACGCTTTTCAGAAAATGTAACAGAAACAAGTCAGTAGAAAGGAAAAGGGTAGTAGTGGAGGTATGAGAACTCGAGTGAGGTCCTGTTTCCATTCCATTTGAATTTATCACCAAACCATGCTCCTGCATAGTTGTACAATAACAGCACAATAGGAGATGCATAGGATTAATTTACCTTTTTTTTTCTACTGGGTGCACTCCTGGGAGATATGTATTTGAATCCCTTCAGGCTGAGGAGAATACTGGATCTGTCTTTTCCAATTTCTAAAGTATAAATTCTTCCTTTTATTGATTTGTTAGCTTTTAAAAAGAAGCATGGCTTTTTAAGATGACATATTTAATAAAAGATTTTGGAATTTATGTTGTATCTGAGGCTTAAGGGGCATTAGGTAACCCTAATCCAGGAATCATAGCATTCTAAACTAGAGATATTTCAGATTATGATTAGTCAGAACATAAATTTTTAGATCACTTTTCTAAGGCATTTAAGGCAATATTTTGGATTCCAGTTTTCAAACATTATGACACTTTACTTGATCTAATACTTATATTAATTATTATTATCTATTAAATAACTGTGATATTCACACATTACAACATGAGATCTTTATTCTGCAAAAATCCCTTGATTTCCTTTGCCCTGAATTAAATTTTGTGCTGTATATATAACTTGGATTACGCAGCTGAGTGAGCTCAGACTTGGTGATTGGTGCAAGATGTGATGAGAAAAATTATTTCATTATATTAAATACAGAAAAGCTTCAATTTTTCTCTCATCAAAGTAAACAAAAATGAAAGATTTTGTATGACTTTAAGATAAACATTTTGTTCAACTCAAAAGGAAACTTTTTCATTAGAATGAAATTTTGTATCTTATTCTAAAATTAAAGCAACCAAACTTTTAAACAATACATCTAATAATGAAAAGTGGAAACAGTTTTGAACATTGTAAAACATACCATTTTGAGTATTTGAATGCTCAAAATAAGAAATGAAGATAGCAGAGTTGAAGAGAAGACATTTGCAAAACTGAAAGTGAATTTGTAAATAGTTCTGCATGTCACAATACTATATCTTTTACAATAAAAAAATAAATCACACAGTGCCCATCACAAGCCATTGAATGAAGAAAGACAGATTAAGCTGATGAGCAGGGGAAGCTAGTACTTACATGGCTCAGTACTTATTTATGGTTGAACCATAAGACTCAACAAAGGCGAATAACCTTACAGCCACAAGAATAATCCTCTTGGTTTCAGAAAATCAGTAAAATTAATTTATATTAGGCAAGGCTGCTTATATAAGTAGTAGAGTTACATTTTATTTTAAAAAACCAAACTAACAACCGAAAAAACAACATTCAGTAGTCAGTGCAGTAGAGAGCAGGGCTTATTTGCATTTTCTTGCCTTTCTGCCCTCTGCTGTTAAGGATCATTCTGCACAGCTCAGGAGCCTACCTGGAACTCCAGGGTCAGATGGTTGCAATATTGATTAAGGCATTTGCCTGGAGAATGAAAGCTGGACACCTGGAAACTCTGCTGTTAGTGGTAAACTTGAATTCAAGCCTCTCTTCCTAAGCATACTCTACTTGCATATTACACTAACAATGGCCACTGTCCCATCCATGATCTTGGCAACCTTCAACAGAAAACAACAGCTGACATCTGTCTATACTAATATTTTTGAGTTACTGTGGCAGATGCAACCGCCCTGACAAAGATCTGACAAACACCAGAGCTTCCCAAAAAACTTGACAAAGACTGGGGCTTTCCAGCTGTTGAAATCTGATCATGTTTTTTTTCATGGGCTTGCTTTGCTCTTCCCACCCTTACAGTGACTGTTGTCAGGCTCACAGTCCCTGGAGGATGGGTCCCCAGCCAGTCGGGGCTGACCACAGATCAAATTCGACTAGGATATAAACAGAGTCCTGCCGGAGGGCAGTCAAGCTGGCCCTCCTTGGAGAAGTGAGTCTGCAGCCAGGGACTTTCTCTTTGGGTCGGGATGTCACCCAAGGTAACTTCCCTGGGACTGGGAGCCCTCATCTTATATGTGAGTGATTGTGCATTTGGGGTCATCATTCTAAAGGATTGCTTGCAAAAACTTCAGAATTCTTAATTTGGCTCTGTAGTATTATTCCCACCTGGCATCTGAACTTGTGGTTTACTATAATTTGTCTAAGTGCTAAGGAATTTTGGTTAGAAAAATTCTCATTATGAGTGCCTGCTCTGTCTGTCTTGTGGGTGCCTCCACGACACTGACTCGGGGGAATCAATATGGAGTTTCTGAGAGTGAACCTTATTTCGTGTGGTCATTTATTCCAGTGCTGAATGCCTGTTTTGTACACACTTGAAGATCCTCCAAACCTATTGACATCATGCAACCACCTTTCTTCTAGGCAGNTTTGCCCTGAATTAAATTTTGTGCTGTATATATAACTTGGATTACGCAGCTGAGTGAGCTTAGACTTGGTGATTGGTGCAAGATGTGATGAGAAAAATTATTTCATTATATTAAATACAGAAAAGCTTCAATTTTTCTCTCATCAAAGTAAACAAAAATGAAAGATTTTGTATGACTTTAAGATAAACATTTTGTTCAACTCAAAAGGAAACTTTTTCATTAGAATGAAATTTTGTATCTTATTCTAAAATTAAAGCAACCAAACTTTTAAACAATACATCTAATAATGAAAAGTGGAAACAGTTTTGAACATTGTAAAACATACCATTTTGAGTATTTGAATGCTCAAAATAAGAAATGAAGATAGCAGAGTTGAAGAGAAGACATTTGCAAAACTGAAAGTGAATTTGTAAATAGTTCTGCATGTCACAATACTATATCTTTTACAATAAAAAAATAAATCACACAGTGCCCATCACAAGCCATTGAATGAAGAAAGACAGATTAAGCTGATGAGCAGGGGAAGCTAGTACTTACATGGCTCAGTACTTATTTATGGTTGAACCATAAGACTCAACAAAGGCGAATAACCTTACAGCCACAAGAATAATCCTCTTGGTTTCAGAAAATCAGTAAAATTAATTTATATTAGGCAAGGCTGCTTATATAAGTAGTAGAGTTACATTTTATTTTAAAAAACCAAACTAACAACCGAAAAAACAACATTCAGTAGTCAGTGCAGTAGAGAGCAGGGCTTATTTGCATTTTCTTGCCTTTCTGCCCTCTGCTGTTAAGGATCATTCTGCACAGCTCAGGAGCCTACCTGGAACTCCAGGGTCAGATGGTTGCAATATTGATTAAGGCATTTGCCTGGAGAATGAAAGCTGGACACCTGGAAACTCTGCTGTTAGTGGTAAACTTGAATTCAAGCCTCTCTTCCTAAGCATACTCTACTTGCATATTACACTAACAATGGCCACTGTCCCATCCATGATCTTGGCAACCTTCAACAGAAAACAACAGCTGACATCTGTCTATACTAATATTTTTGAGTTACTGTGGCAGATGCAACCGCCCTGACAAAGATCTGACAAACACCAGAGCTTCCCAAAAAACTTGACAAAGACTGGGGCTTTCCAGCTGTTGAAATCTGATCATGTTTTTTTTCATGGGCTTGCTTTGCTCTTCCCACCCTTACAGTGACTGTTGTCAGGCTCACAGTCCCTGGAGGATGGGTCCCCAGCCAGTCGGGGCTGACCACAGATCAAATTCGACTAGGATATAAACAGAGTCCTGCCGGAGGGCAGTCAAGCTGGCCCTCCTTGGAGAAGTGAGTCTGCAGCCAGGGACTTTCTCTTTGGGTCGGGATGTCACCCAAGGTAACTTCCCTGGGACTGGGAGCCCTCATCTTATATGTGAGTGATTGTGCATTTGGGGTCATCATTCTAAAGGATTGCTTGCAAAAACTTCAGAATTCTTAATTTGGCTCTGTAGTATTATTCCCACCTGGCATCTGAACTTGTGGTTTACTATAATTTGTCTAAGTGCTAAGGAATTTTGGTTAGAAAAATTCTCATTATGAGTGCCTGCTCTGTCTGTCTTGTGGGTGCCTCCACGACACTGACTCGGGGGAATCAATATGGAGTTTCTGAGAGTGAACCTTATTTCGTGTGGTCATTTATTCCAGTGCTGAATGCCTGTTTTGTACACACTTGAAGATCCTCCAAACCTATTGACATCATGCAACCACCTTTCTTCTAGGCAGCCAGCATAAATCCCAGTAAATTCAAGTTAATTCCTAATGATTAAACTACAAAGAGTTTTTCAAATTAATTTATTAAGGAGATTACCATAAAGTAAAATAAAATTAATTAACTGTTTCCTAACTGCCAAAAACCATAACAATAACCAGCTTCACTCTCATATTTGAAAGAAAGCTACTTTTAATGCCTAAGATGTGCTAATGATTACTGTAATCATCATAAATTTGAAGAAACCTGCAAACCTACATCTAATTCAAAGCCCATTGAAATCCCTGAATGATTTCATTTCCTTCATTGATATTTGAATCAGACCTCCTGACATGAGGAACAATCATAAATAATCAGTAAGAGAACAAAAATAAACCTGCATCGCATGAATACAGGGTGAAATCTACCGTGCGTAATGTGAAAATGCAGGTAGGAAAAAAAAACAACCCACAAACTGGAAATCCTGAACAGCATGCCCAATCAGATCATTTCAATGATATGCTTGCTGGTGACCTTCCACTAGGTGATAAGCATAATTGGAAAATGTAATGCATTATGCATTCTAGTTTATAGTCCAAAAGCTTAAATTTCCTCTTTGTCCATCAATCATTAGTTCATATGGGGAAAGGAGCAACATTTCATAGTTAATGTGCTAGTATGCAATTCCATATGTACTTCAAATCTGTGAATTTTACCTTAAAATGTATACCCATGCTCCAAATAACAACTTCTGGAATTTGTAAACCTATTATTTCCCCTCTTCACTCTAAATGTGTGCAATGCTCAGTAGAGATTTCAACTGTGCTTCTATCCTGATAAAAACAAAACCTTTTCTATTACCTCAAACTCTTCCCTTAGGACTCAAAAGCTGCCAGATTCAGGTTTTTTTTCAGACTTCATTGTGATCTGGAAACAACTTTATCCATGCCAGTAAGGTAATTTTTCCAATAACTACTGTTATCACTACTACTACATCTTCATGCAGGTCCTGGTTTGACCAAATGCAGTATTCCATCGCATACACATCATGCTCAGTATAAAGCTGAGGGATCACAAGGGTCACTCCCTCTCCTCTCATGGCCAGGGGCCTGAGGGCACTGATGGGCTTTAACAGCCCTAAGCAGCCTCACCTGGTGCTGCTGCCCACACCCATGGCACAGGAACCTATTTAAGCCCAGTGTGGGACTGTTAGAGGGAGCCTTGCTAATGCAGTAGGATACTGCTCTCCAGCTCTGCTCATCTCCTTGCTCAAGCAGTGGATAAATACTCTGCCTGATTTTTCTGCCTCTGATCTGTGCATTCCTGAATCCAGCGCCTGCTTGCTGCTAAGTACAGTCTGGGACTTCCCTGGGCTGTGCCCTGAGTGTCTGGGTGACATATTTGTCATCAGGGAGGGGGGAGCTTGATATTAGGTTTGTGTATATATTTCATTACTGTTCTTCCTGTAATACCTTATTATTTTAGTTAGACTAAAACTGTTTTAACTTTTCCAACCCATAAGTCTCTTCCCCCTTTCTCTTTTCTGCCTTTTCAGGAGGGAGGGGGTTAAAGAAGCGCATCTGTCTTCTGTTTAACAGCCAGCCCATCTTTAAACTGTGATGATGTAAGATATGATAACATTGTAGTACATGCTTCTCACTTAATAGTTATTTTTTGCCTTAGATTTTTATACCTCTCACTGAGTAGAGATTTACTAGTCCCTGTTAATTTAACGTGACTTGAGACATCTAGTTAGTCATCTAGCTTTATGACTTAGGTTTACTGACCTTTAATTGCTAGATAATGATACCTTTCATCATAATTTCAGACATTCTGTCCTGTTCTTTAAATAGATATTCCCATTTAAGTAACCTACATGAAAAGGAATGAAAAAATCAGTCTAAAAGAGAAGATTAGGAAAGAGAGTTATGTCACAAAAAAACAAATTCTATCATGTTTGCATTAACTTTCTTAAATTCGTACTTGGCTACAAAAGTTCACTGTTTGCTAATTTGTAGATGAACTGAGAGACTAAGCTACAATACTTAATATCAAATACCAGAAGGAGGTACTCCTACCTTAGATGCTGTCTATTTATAGTTTCAGACAGATGCTAGGTGTACATAGGATAACCTAGGCATGCTGCTATTCCGTTTTACTTTTTTCACTCTGAGCGACCTCAGCATTCAAAATTACTCAATAAGGCCAATGATTGTTATCAACCACAAATATTGGGAAGTATCAGTCATGCCATCAGAAGAAAGATATATATCACACTGCAAGGTTTTATTAAAACATATTCTGAGAGTGTCTTAGAGATATTTCCCTTATCCTCTAAGATGAGAATCACTTTCCCTGTATTTAGACATAAAACCCCAGTTATTAGGATTAATGTTTTAAATAGTTATCTGTTAAACAGTTTATGATAGTAGCTACTAATCTTGAAATCTATGTGAGTAATTCTTTGTGCTTACTGATAATTGTGGAAGTGATATAGTTACCTACTTAGATCAACTATGCATCACTAAGGCTATTTTGTAAAAGGATTCAAAATAAAACTTTTGTGTACATGTATGTAAGTATATATAAAAAGTAGGTGCTGGAGGTAGGTGCGAAGGATCAAATTATACAAAACAAGGCAGACTGCAATCAAATATCATGACTCTGGCTATGTACAAAATAATTCTATGTAACTGTAGAGACAGAGCAATAAAACTTTTACCTGGGCTATGCTTCAGCAGAAAGTGCAAATGCAAAAGACTCTATTGATTCCAGTAGTATATTTTAAAGGTCTGCTCAATACAAAGTATTGTAGTCCCAGAAGATACTGTCTAGCATACTCAGGATGTAAAACTTGCGCATGTTGTGGAGGTGTTTGAAAATACTTATTTTTTTGCCTGACTATGAGAAGAATTTGTCAGCATTGTGAGCAATTTATTTTGGCATTATCTGTAGAAATTAAGCTCTGCAGTTCAGCAAAGACTTGGTCATGAATGTCTCATGTAAGTAATCCCATCTATTTCAGTGGAACTGTACATATACACAGTTTGACTATAACGTAAGAACTCAGGATCATGAATCTTAACATGACAGGTGTTTTGAAAAATCTATGCTAATGGAAGCAATATTATGACACTAGTGTACTTTAATAATTTCCTGCTGTTCATTTAGCCTCATATTTCATTAATCCACAGTCTAAGATTCCTTTAATTCTTTCACAAAATGTGAGCTTTCAGAAGGGCTGTGGTAATTTCATGTACCTCATCCAAGGGCCTGACTCTGCAAGGTACCAAATGTCTCCTGCTAACCAGAAAGACGATCAGTATCTGGCTGCATAGTGAACCTTGCAAAAAAAAAAAAACTAAAAGAAGACAATGTTGGTCAGCAGAGATCTCAGAAAATGAGTCTTGCCATACGTGGTATAACGCTTATGTTGGTAACAGTCAGTACTGGGGAGAAGGGAAGGATTTGGGAAGAGCATAGTGCTGCAAGGCTGCAAATCACGTAGTTATTTGTCTTGGCAGTTTGCTTGGGTTTTTTTGATGTGTCACATTGCTAATTTTTAATCAGAAATAAAAGCGCTGTCATTATTTTACAGCGACCTAATTGACATAAAGGCCAAAAGCATAAGTACATGCATCAAAAACTTAATATCTATGCAAAAATACAAGAGCTTAAAATGCTTCAGTATCCTTCGTTCAGGTACAGTACAGTGAAAAGAATAACTCTTCAAGAAGTACTGTAGTCCTACATTAAAATATAGGTTAATCTTAATGTAAGAGACTGACCCTGTATGCAAATACTTAAATTCAGCATTATATAGAAGTCTGAAGTCTATTATAGCTTTAAAGCTGTCTATTGGGATGTATGTATATGTGCACATATGAACGTACATATGTATGTACATATTACTTTACTGCATAGTAATTAAATAGAACTGGAAATAGAAAGAGAAGTTGGCTTCTTAGAAACACTACATTTGATGAGGTGTTGTGTTCCTACTACTGCTTTCTGCAGGATCATATCAACACATTATTTTCAGTTTTAAAAAGAAACAGCACCACCTTGTATCCTGAAGGAAAGCTACAGCTATGCAATATCTTAGTGGCCATACAATACATACACATGCATAAAAACATAAATATTCACAAAAAGTAAATGTTTTTGTATGAGAAATGTCAAAACAGAACATTAGATGTCTCTTGAACCAAGGTTTATTTTTAGAAGAATATTATTATGGGGTGTTGGATGAGTATTTGAACTAAAGTATGTTTCTTCTGATTACTGAAGGTCCTTGAATTTTGTTGTGTGTGAAAGAAAATAGTAAGTTCAATTTGCATTATCAACAGGATCATAGTATTTGGTTTTGTTATCTAAACAGTGATAAATGTTAGTGAAAATGCTTCCAAAAAGGCCCATATATATTATTCATCAACTATACTCATTAGCTGATACTTGCTTTGCTCCACTTTAAATGTTTATCATTGAAAGCAGAGATAATACAATATGACGTAGGTAGCTAGCTGGCCATCACTGAGTAAGAAAAACAAACCATTATGTAGTTCACAGCTGAAAAATTAGTTGTCCAAATTATATAGTGAAATGTATTAATATATTAAAAGTAAATTATGATCTACTTGTAAACAGTATTTAATAAAAAAAGAATTATATTTGGAATGAGAACTGTTTGCAACTAATCTTTCAAAGTACTTGTTAGAGAGACAGCTATTCCTCGCTCATCACTAGTGTCATGGTTAAGACAAGGATGGTTGGAAAACTGCCCTTCAATTAGATACACTTTTTAAAGTATTGCATTAGTCAAACAAAATAAAAAATCCCTTACAGAAGTGAAACTCATTAAAATTGCAGTCAAGTACTGTGTCATGTCTTGGTTTGTTTCCTCTTCGTTGATTACAACACCCTGCAGAAGGCAGGAGACAAATTTTCTTTCACTACCAATTTTGACTTTTCTACTTCTAAATACTGATTTTTCCCCTGTCACTCATCTTCCAATCTCTAAGAGCAATATTTTGCTGCCATTAGAGCTGACCGAACTACTGAAAGAAAAATTTAACAATTTCTTAGGCTAAGAGAAGAATGCAGATCTGACCTCAACTGTTGCTAATATTAACATTTTAAAATCTCAGTATATGCATCAAAATGTAGTTAATCTGATGCTTGTAAATGTTCTTGGACAAACTCTTAGGTACAGGATTTTCCAAAAGGTTCTTTTCATGGGAACCTGTAGAATATGTAAGTTTGAACTCGAAGGAAGGTCAAAGCAGCTGGAATAATGATATCAGCATAACTGCAAGGGCTGGCCCCTTTTTCAGAATGCAAGGACTGGTCAGAATTAATTGAGTAGGAATATTGCTGCATTGGGGATCTGTGTGACTCACTACAAAAAGAATTTTGATTTCCTGGTTTGTAGAAATTGAAAGAAAACTGTTGTGGTTTATATGCAACCAGTTCAACTGAACACAGAAGATTCCTGGAGGACTTGGCATCATTTGTAAGTCATTCTGTTTAAGAGATCAGTGGGAAAGAAACAGGCAACATGAAAAGAAAGATTAAAGCAAAGGAGGCGAAACACAATGAGAGAGGTGACTGGAGAAGAAAAGGAGAAGATATGTAAAACAAACATTTCTATTTGAAATAATCAGAACAACAGTTGTGGCATTATCTGAACCAGAGAATGGTTTCAGACCCTTCCAGTGTTTGTTGGCACCACAGATACATAGAACTCTCCCATGTTTTCTGTATTTTTCACTAGCAACTTTCTTTTGATATTTTCACATGATGTTATCATTTTGGGACGGACTTTTTTTTTTAAACTTGCAAGCATTTTAAGAAGGCTTAGGCTGGCTTTGAGGCAGCTGTGGCTTAACTGGAAATGCTTGAATTTGTGCTGCCCCTCAGTGCTTGGCCTTAGGACCCAGTCATGAGCTCTCTCATGCAGAACTACTTGTTATGAGCTGCTCCACTTTTGTTTCCCATGGAAATTGAAGTGCTGTCCCAAAACAATACACAACTTTATTCAGTCTCCATAGACTTCATAGCTGTTGCCAAAGCAATCCTAAAACATTCCAATAGGAGAAAAACATTCACCAAATATAGTGACAATGACAAACGTAACAAGGATACAAAAAGCTGCTACACAGGTCTTTCTCTCCCTTTTTGTATAAAAAAGCCAGGGAGGGAACACATTCATCTGTGAGAAGAGGGTTATGTTCCTGATTCCAGGGCTTTTCACACAGTGGATACACTTGCTGTTGAACAATGTTTAAGAGAGTTAATGGGTAGATGAGAAATTTATTTCCTTTAGAAATATGAGAAGGTGGCTATGAATAAATGCAGATAGTTGCTGTCATGATGGAAATACGGTTTTCCTATCGTGCCTTTTCGTAATATTTTAATCTACTGATTTTTTTCTTTTTTTTCTCTGAGAACATGGTAATAATGTTTTTCTGTTTCTTAGATATCCCTAGCATCTGGGACAAAAAAAATCTATAAAGTATGTATGTATAAATGTATCTCCAGGAGTAACTGTTGAAGATACTTACTTCGATTGTGCCTATTTCATAACATTTTTATAAAGAATGCAATGCTATTGGACAGGTTTAACCACATTTTGATTTACACATACTGTGATATTTCTACAATTCATATGTAGCAGTAGCAGATCTCTCAGCTTCATAAAGAGCCCCACCCTGCCTCTTTCAGTTAAAAATCCCAATTACAGGGGATATATTAAATCCCTTGGCTGTGTATTCTTTCAGAATTCTTGTTAATGACTTCTTCCATGTATGCAAAAGCATACTTACCCATAGAATCATAGAATGGTAGGGGTTGGAAGGGACCTCTAGAGATCATCTAGTCCAACCCCCCTGCTAAAGCAGGTTAGNAAAAAAAAAAAAAACAAACAATTAATCAGGCCCTGAAAAATGCAACATATGCTTTTATTTGTATGTACCTATACAAAGAGCTACGGGCAGTGGCATATTCTACCTCTTCTACTGAGGCTGAGGCATGAATCTTCAGTAGAGGAAGGAAGGTGAAAGAAATCTATTTCATATAGTCCTTGCACAAGAATCTGTCTTTCCCTGGTGAAACGAAATGAGTAAAGGGAATAATGGTGGCTCCAGATGCCCATAATGACTTAAGAGACTGATTGACTAGGAAATACACAGGCCTGGTGAAAGCAGTGACCCAAAGGAACTTCATGCAAGTGAAGGGAGGCATTCTGCATTCCTTCTCAGTACCTCCTCTTTGACCAGCAGAAGATGATTTTACAGCTATTAATGCGTGTGGCTTCACTTTTCTCTCTGTGTGCAGTTCATTCCAACATGAGCACTTGACACAAGTGATAGCTGCTCTTCTGTTTTTTTCTCTACAGTACTAGACACATAAAGAGCGTAGGAGGAATAATTAGAAATTGATGAAACAATAATTGTCCTTGGTAGAGATGTTCCTCTTTCTCACTTCTTATAAAGTTATTATAAGTGTGACTACTGTATGAAATCAAATCACAGTATGTGAGAATAAAAAATAAATACAAATTTAAAATTGAAACGAGCAGCTTACCAGCTTTCAGAGCTGTTTTGTGTGCTTCTGGTATTTCTCTCACATCAGGCTCTGGCAAGAAGCCCAAGGCCTGAATGGCTTTGTACATTTTATTTATTAAAATACTCTGGAAACAGATTAACTTCCTTTGTGCATTATTTATTATTGTTTCACCTGCCATCAAGAGGAATAGCATGCAAACTGATGAATAGACTGAAGGTGGCCTACTTTCAGTGTAATGAAACCATAGATATTTCTATTTCTATTAGACTAGATATAAGGAAAATTTTTTTTTTTTACAATGAGGATAGTGAAACACTGGAACAGGTTTCCCAGAGAGGCAGTAGATGCCCCATCTCCAGGAACATTCACGGTGAGGTTGGATGGGGTTCTGAACAACCTGATCTAGTTCAAGATGTCCCTGCTCACTATAGGGGGGTTGGACTAGATGACCTTTAAAGGTGCATTCCAACCCAAACTATTCTATGATTCTTCTCTATGATTCTATGCCAGTCATTCAAATTTTGCAATGAATGAGACCTTCATGAAAGACACCTTTTTGAACTCCTTTTTGAACTCCTGTAGAAAAATACAGTAGGGAGGTGCTTACATGTGGAATCAAGAAGCTATTACTCCATCTTTTCAGTAAAGCTCATCTTTTCCCCTGGGTTGATAGTTGGTACTGCTCTTGGACTCAATTCTCTGTTACTTATTTTGAGTGAGATCTACAATATAAATATCAAACTACAAAAGAAGTTCAGTTAAAGATATAAACCAATGCAGAGGTGAACAGTGTTAGTATTTCTATTGGAAAAGTTTTCTATGCATTTCCCTTTTTAGCCTTGTTCATTAAGGAGACTTCTGAGACATTAATTTCTGCTGCCTGGTTCTCTGATTTTATGCACATGAGGTAGATAAGGAAAAGTTACAAGGAGCATTTGTATATTGGTGGAAAGTCTCCACTGACCACAGGGATTCTGCCCTTATCCAGAGATTAGCAATACTTCTTACAGTGCAAATTCCAAAAGATATAACGTTGACTGCTGTATTTGAAGTTATTCCAAAAGTCAAGTCACTGCCCAGCATTTGTCTTGACAGTAGGTTTAGATTTTCTCTTTTTAGTATCAGATAGATGTATTGTACTTTGCTTAAGTAAAAGAAAATTTAATAACCCAAGGTAAATTAAACTTTCTTGTTTACAAGCAAAACAAAACAATGAACAAGGAATGTGACCCCTAAAAGTGATGAAGCTGCATCCCAGTAGTAACAAATTTGCTCCTAACTGATTTAGAGCGTATGTGTGAATGTTTCAGATACCTCTTTACAATACATATGCTGCTCGATTTTCACACTTGCAAATACATATCCTTCTCATTTATATACAACTGCTAACATGCTGTTTACTTCAGGTATCTGCCTCAGTCTTTGCATCTTTGCATCATAGTCATCTAAATATGGACATATTGGAATTAAGTCCTTTTTAAATTTCCATGATAAATATTTTTCTTTCATGGAATTTACACCCTTCAAATATCATATCAAGTCATAGCTATTGTGGCAGTTTTATGTGTGCAGTGTATTTAGCTTTTTTTATACTGCTTTTTCTATTTTTCTCAGAAAACAATCCAACCTGGTTTGCAATCATTTTAGTACTTGTCTCTCTGAACTATCTACCTAGAAAACCTCTCAGAGCTGTCCATACATTTCAGGTGTTGAGACGCCTGGAACTGAGCACAGAATTCCTGACACGACCTCATAAGAGCTATGCGGAGATTAACACTTCATTTCTGCATGACTTCATGCTTTAGAGCAAGCAGGCAAAAAATCCCACTTGTCATTCTCCCCTGAGATGCACTGAATGAGTTCATTTACAATTTACTGTCCACAATCACCCCAAGGTCTATCTTACTATTAGTCCTTTTCAAGTTTATCCTTTGTAAAGAATATTGCGATTCAGATTAATCTTTCCTACATAAAAGGACTGAATTTTCCAGAAAGTCATATTTTTCATCTAACTTCAGTATGGCTTTAAGAATACTTATTTTTCCTTATTTTTGTGTAAGTACTGTGACTCCGCACTGTCCTTTAACCGCGCAAAATATCACATGCATGTCATAAGCATCACCCCAAAACTGGGCCCATTATGGAAGATGTGGTACAAGCACAAAGTAGTCAATAATTTCCACCTCAGTTACCTGCAATCTACATGTAAGATAAGCTAAAAGAGTTAATAGTCAAACTAGGTGTGATAGGTTGACCTCAGAGGGCTGCAAGATGCCCATCCAGTCACTCTCTCACCCCCCCTCCTCAACAGGATAAGGGAAGAAAATAAAATGAAAATGATCATGGGTTAAGAGAAAGACAGAGAGATTGTTTACCAATTACTGTCATGGGCAAAACAGACTCAGCTTGGGAAAAACTGATTTAGTTGATTACCAAGTGAAACAGATTTGGATGGTGAGAAACAAAAACAAAAACTAAACCAACTCCATCTGCCAAACCCTTTTTTTCCCAGGGTCAACTTCCCTCTTCTTTCCCAACTCTTCTACATCCCCTCACCCAAGTGGAGCAGAGGGATGAGGAAGGGGGGGCAGCGGTTAGCTCATAACAGCACCTCTCTGATGCTCCTTGCTCCTCAAACTTTCCTCCTGATCCTGCACAGGTCCTCTCCACAGGCTGCAGTTCCTTCAGGACATACCCACCTGCTCAGCATGGAGTCCTCCATAGGCTTCAGGGGAATCTCTGTTCTGGCACCTGGAGCACCTCCTCCCTCTCTTTCTTCTCTCACCTTGAGGCTTAGAGGTTTGTTACTCAAACTTTTTTCCCTCAATTCCCACTGCCATACAGTATTTTGCTGTTTCTTAAATGCACTTTCACAGAGGCAACACCACCACCTTGGCTGCAGGGCTCAGGTGTGCCCTGTGGTGGGTCGGCTGGAGCCAGCTGGAACTGTCTATGCCAGGCATGGGGCAGCCCCAGCCTCTCCTCACAGTGGCCACCCTGCCCTTGGCACAGACACCTCATACACTGTGAACCAGGGGCAGGTTAAAAATATATACAGTATAATGACAATGAGTGAAATATTAGTGTCTAGAGATTTTGATGGGGGTGGGGTGGGTGTTGGTGGGTTAGAAGATTAAACTAAGACTGGAAACAGAAAGACTAGTCAAAGAAAGAGGGCAAGGGAGAAAAGAAAGTAAAAAAAAGTAAAAAGAAGAAAGATAATTTAAGGGAGAGCTTGTGAAGGTCTGAGTAGACAGGATTTGGACCAAAACGTTGATCAGTAAAGGACGAATGATACATTCACCTCCTTTCAGAAAAGACAATGGAAAACTTTATCCCCAGATGTGAGTGTTAGAGAAAGCAGGAGGTGGCAAAGAAAACTGGTTTGCATTCTTAAGTAGAGCAGCTATGAGCAAGTGCTTGCTATAATAAGTAGAATAAATAACCTTCATTAAAGAAATGTATGTTTTCCCTGCTGCTCTACATCACAGTTGATAGCTGTTCCCTTTAGATTTTCAAGTCTTTTTAGCCTACACATAAAACCAGGCACTTTATTAAATTTCACCTGTTTACTCCCTTTTAAAAGTAAAAGTAAATGTGCTTTGCTAGTATCATTCATATTAGTATGCCCATGTGTTCATGAACCACCTAGGTATTCCTTACAAATAAGACAAATGCATCTCTAGGGGGTGTTCTCCAGATAACTAATGTGTAAACTATATAGAAAACTGTATTACAACGTCTTTCAGGCATGATACTCCCACTCTCCATAAACATTTTCAGCAGTTCTTTTCCTTTTATTTATTGTTCTTTCCTAGTCCTGCATTTCTTTCTGCTCTGCTTGCTTCATTTGAAGAAGACTTTATCTCTGACAGCTATCCACTTCTTGGTTCTTTGTGTAGGCAACCTGAAACAGGGCCAACAGTTGTTCCAGGCTTAGAAGATGTTTGTCAGGACTGGTTGATCTTCACAGCTCCTCAGAAGTAGGTGTTTCTTGGATAAAAAATCATATAGGAATATGAAGGTAGTGAGAACAATATCATAGAGCTGGTTTATGTCAGCAGGCAAGAGTACACATGCAAACTCACAATTTGAAAGATGAAATGCCTTACAGATGGAATTTGACTACGAAGCCTGGAGCATCATTCTTACTTCTGATTCCAGATTTATAAAAGTTATTTTGATCTGTTTAATGATAAAGACAGTAGTATCATATTTAGAGTTAGATTGTTCTAATGGTTATAGAGAGAACAGTGATTTCATTGAACTAAATTCTTTTTCCCTCTCACTTCTTTATTGAGCAGAAGTCACCTATGACTTTAGTTATTATCCGTATTTGTTTTGGCCTATGAGCTAACATAATACGCACACTTCTTTTATAGTAGGGAATCTTAAAGCAATGAAAAATTAATTTTTCATATCCCATTGTACTGGTGAGAGAACTCAGATATACAGTATGGAAGGCATACATGCAAAGATAAGCAGTAGAAGAGTATCACATTGAGGCATAAAAGTGCTTAGGTATAATTATAAAAATAATAACACAGGTCTATTTTCCTCATTGTCACCTGCTAGAACTAATAAAAAAAAAACCCAAATAAACAAAAAAGCCCCACAACTGTTATTTCGGAATACACTATCAGTTTTATTACACTTTGCCTATATTTTCAAGAACTGAGATCAAATTAACAAATCACATCTTTCTGGGGAAGTAAAAAGCTCAAGTCCAGGAACAAGTAATGCATGCCACAGTGCTGCAGGCTGTGTATGTATTTCTCTACACCATGAAGGATTAATGGTATTATTATTTATATTCAGTGTAATAGTAACTGTACATCAATATAATGGTGGATAAGTAGCCATTGGCTTCTTCGTAGTAAGCATTAAGGATGTTGTTTACCATCTCTCTTTTTCACACAGAGTATTGCTCTGTAAAACAAATAGCGTAGACATGAAAGATATTTTGAAATATATACATGTATTTTCAAAGTACAGCAGGGAGAGGGAAGGTCACTGAACAAAGTAATTGATGGCAGTAGCACAATGTTACCTAACCTGCAATGTCGCTAGACTATGTTGATCACAAATGCCAAATCAGATCAAAGTACAGAAATGCAAGGTAACACCCTCTATTGTTCACATTGATTGCATCAAAGGAAATAGAATGTAAATTAGGAAAGCTTTGATGAATGGACAGGCAGCCAAAAGAAGTACAATAAAGTGTTTGGTTTCTCCTTCCTAGCTCCTTCCCAGCTAATCAAAATGCACAGTGCATATTTCAGCAGATTGAAATCAATTGTAACATGAGATAGCCTTTTATTTTATTCATCTTGACTCTACTGAGTGATTACTTTACCTTCTCTGTTGAGCAACTTTCAGAATAATGCACAACTCAGTGGACTTACTCAATGCTTGTGTGTTGAATCTTTATTTAATGTATTTGCCAGAGACTGGTGGTGCAGAAGGTTGCAGTCTCACATGCTTCCTTGAAGGATACGTGGGTCACAGCTTCACCAGAGGAAACTGATTTCTGTACCTAATATAAAGTTTACATATTGATGGAATCACATTCTTTATCCTTACAGTAGAGAGAGATGGCTATACCTGCCAGTCAATTAGTGGAACGCTGTTGATTGTGAAGTTTCACAAAAGGCCAACAGGCTTCCCACATTGTAAAACAAATAAAAAATCTGTAAAATTTATGGTCAGATTACTGGTAGCTGAGGTGCACAATGAAATGTAGTCAATTAACGTGATCACTGTAAATCATGGTTACAGCTTGCTGTGTAAGTAACAGTTTATAACAAACATAAATAACAACACAAGTGACTCAGTTTAGCGGTGGCACAAACTGTTGTTCATAGTCCACATACTGAAGTACGGAAAAGAAAACAAGGTAAATATACAGAAAAAAAGTTTGTTTAAACAATAAGCCAATGTTTTAAGTGACGTACAAACAAATGACAAGGTACAAAGAGGCAGGTTGACAGAACATAACCAACAAAAGAAATTCAATGACAGAGAAAGAAGAAATCAAAATATGTACAGGAATTAGTATTAGATACGTTTATAAGCATATTTCTAACCAAATGCCTATCACCAGTCTTTTGAGTCGTACTCATGGGTCTCATACTCTCTTAAACTTACTAGTCTCTTTATCACAGTAACACCTTATAATCGAACAATTGTGGTCTGCTTTTTCTTTCCCACTGCATACTACCCAATGAAGTCAGCTATCAAAATTCAGAGGTTCAAATTAAATTTCTATTTTGCTCTAATGAATTGAATGGAATTTCCCTAGAAAAGTATGTCCCTATTTTTTTAAAGGATAGCATGCCCAATATCCAAGCCTCTCTATGAAATCAATGTATTTTCTTGGACAAATATTACTCATCATGAAACTTAGCAAGGATTGATTTTTCACTTTCATTGAGGGAAGTGTAATTATGCCTTTTTAGTAAAAAAACCCCACAGGTTTATCTAGTTTAATAAAAGTTATGAACCTTACAAATATTAATGGTAAGCAGTTTATGCAAGTTGTAATGTTACACATCCCCAAGTTTGTTTTAAACTCAATACATAGGGGTTATTAACTCTGGTCTAGGGTGGAAAAGTTTTGAAGTCATAGGATTGTGTTTCAGAATGCAAAAGTTCAGAGTTCTTCAAAGCCAGCTCTCTGGTAAGAGCTATTGTGAGGAAAGCTAGAGCAAGTCCAAGCTCAGGGTCCACAAACAACTCTTCTTAAAAGTCTCAGCAAACTCTCCCCCATCCTTTACTTCAGAGCTGCTTTTAAAGGAGGATTTTGCTATTCAGCTTCCATCTCAGTTGTTTTGCAGCTGTGCTTGTGCTGTGCTCCACCAGGTATCCTCTTGGTCCAGACTGTGGTCCTCACCTGCAGGCTGACATCCCAGCCTGGCTTCAGCCCCTTCTCACAGCCCTGTCTGGCAGTCCTGAGACTGTGTCTGACCCTGGGTCCCCTCACCAGACCTGATCCTGACCCCCACCCATGGGCCAATGCACCAGCCTGGCCTCCACCTATCACTGTCCCTGGGGAAGTGTCTGATGCCGTGGGCGGGAACAGCCCCTGGTGCCCCTTAGCTGTCCTGGCTGGGATGATGGAATCAGTGCTGCCTGTCAGGCGCCGCTCTGATGGACCCCAGGGAGCCCCTGGTGTCCTGGCTGCAGGGAAATCCTGGCCCATGAGGCAGCTTCACAATTAGACGCAAGACAAAATTCTTCAGCAAGAAGGTAGTAAAACATCATGGCAGGTGTTCTGTTATTCAGAAGCACTGGAGAGCCGGTTAAATTTCCATCTTCAGAGATTTTTCAGACCTCAAATGGACAAAGCTCTGAGCCAAGGACAAGGCCATGTGGCAACCTGGAAGCTGACCTTGATCTGAGTGGGTTGTCAGAGGAGATGACCTCCAACCACACTGAGAAGAGGAAAAAATTTTGTGTGTGTAAATTAAAAAGAAAACTCAAGACATCTTTCTTTCATGACCACAATTTCTAGCATCTGGTTTTAAAAGGAACAAGAAGTCAGCTGATAATGCCCTAAGAGGTGCACCCAGGAATCGGCCACGGTTGTCTCTTCGGTGGAAATGTAGTGCTTTAAGCACTGCAGTGTAGGAGATGACCCAGTATTTAAGTATAATTAGCTAGATAATTACATCAGGTTTGTAAGTTACAAACCCAGAGCACGATACTTTAAAATCATCCTTTGCTATACCTAGGTCTTTTTGCGGATCCGAACCTTAATGACTACTGATATTCTAAAGTAAAGTATAATTAGTAACACCAAAACTAATGAATTGGCTCCAGAACAAAAATCTACTCTGTTTAAAACCATTGATGATTCTTTGTGTGTTGAATGTAAGATGTATGAATTAAATTCCACAGAAGTGAGCAAAACAGAACTCAAAAAGCCTTAGCTGATAGCAGGCATCAAGCCCTGCTATCAGAGATACCACATTTTATAATCTCCAGTTTAAAAACAGCTAAATTTTTTCATCCTAGTACTCTCAGAGAACAGATCCAAAATCTGAGTGCTCCATTGGTCAGCAACATTAATCTGTTTTCAGACTGTATTTATTCATAGCTAATTTATACCAACCTGTTCTTATGCCAAAATGATTCTTAGTTTAAACAGCATTTCTTCTTTCTTTGGATATTTTTAAACAAACTCATCCTTTTTCAACTTTGCTTGGCTAATCGAGCTAAGATTTTCTGTTAAAAGGTAAGCTCTTCCAACCACATTAGCCACCCTTCTCCTACCCTGTTCCAGTCTCAGTTTATCTTTCTGGGATATGCCTGATCAGGATTTTGCACAGGAGAGGTCTTATCAGGGTCTTATATAGAAGTGCTTCCACTTCCCATTTTTGCCAGCACTTTTGATTCAATTCAGAATCAAACTTTGCAATTTTAGAACTGAATAGCCTTGGCAGATCTAACTCAGCCTGTGGATCAGGTAGAACACCTCAATACGGCCCATTTGCCATATGCGGGTGATGCTCACAGAGGGTGAAACAAAACTGCCTGCTATGGATCATCAAGGGCCTGCCCTGGCATTTTGTGCTTTTTAATTTCATCCCTTTTTTAGTACTTCAGGTTTTAAATTTATTTGGGTTTTTTGTTTGTTTTGATTAGGTTTTTTTCTTTAATTTGTGAAGTCTACAATCTTCTGCTTGTATGACAGCTTCCAGTTTCTATGTTAGCATTTCATCAGCACAATATTGGGTCACAAAAGCAAATATTCAATATGAAAGAGCTGAAAGGCACTCTCCTTGGAGCTACCTCCAGCTGTCCTATGTTTCAAAGCTTTACTGACTCCAGAAAGACTAGTTCAACACTCCTAGTTCTGTTAGTTATCTGAATAAATAATCTATCAAGTTAACTACAGGTTAATTGGACATGATGATATAACATTGATAATCCATACATAAGTTGTGCCAGGGGAGGTTTAGACTGAATATTAGAAAAAATTTCTTCAGTGAAAGTGTTGTCAAGCACTGGAACAGGCTGCCCAGGGAACTGGTTGAGTCATCATCCCTGGAGATACTTAAAAGATGCGTAGCTGTGGTGCTCAGGGACGTGTTTCAGTGATGGACTTGGCGGTGTTGGGTTTACGGTCGGATCTTAAAGGTCTTTTGCAACCTAAATGATTCTATGATCTCTTTCTACCTTTACCATCAGGACTTTAATTATGTTTTTAGTTTCCTTTTCTTTTGTGCTGTTCTTTTTCATACGCATAAGAAAATGCAATTCAGTTTACAGTTCAGCAATTCTCTTTTTAATCCTCTTTCTTTCTGCTCCCAGGACAGGTTCTTGCTGATTTGGTCTTTCCAAAGATGTATTCCAAACACCTTTTTTCCTCCTTAAATGTGTATCATTGGTTGGCTGACTTCAGTGGACTCAGGACTCCTACTGTAATCGAAATTCTTTCAATATTGTTATACCAATTAAGAATAGAGCATTGTTGTGATCTTATATTCTTCTGAGGAAAGAGCTCTCCTATGACCTCAAGTATATGTTTATTTTCTCATGAAGTTCTATGACATTCAGCAAACATTATTGTATTTTAATTGAGAAAAATAGTACTCTATTTTGAATAAGACTACTACTATTTATGAATCATGACTATAGGCACAAAACGTCCACTTATTTTTGTTAGTGCTAAGTGAGAGGAGAAAAAAAACCCATGTTTTTCTCAAGAAAATGTAAAAACGTGGCCTCTGTATTAACAGCATGTTTATCATTACATAGTTTGCCTAATGTCAGAAAAAATCTAAACAAATCTATCATTATTATGTGTAGAGGTTTACAGCTTAGGTCATCTGTCACAGTATGTGATTATTATACACCAAAGGTCAGATCTATCCCAAGAAAACGGAAAGTTTATTTTCCTCTCATCTTATATTTTTAGTACTTGGCTTGCTTCAGTCCAAAGTGTTTAATGCAAACTTTTGCAATGTAATTATTCATGGTAGAGAACACACTGTTCAGAAGTTTGCTAAAGGTAATATACAAACAATAATGAAAATCAAACTCAAGAGGGTACTTGATAAAAAATTACCCTCTTCATGTTTGTGCGAGGTGAGGGTAGTGCCCTGTAATGTTTAAGGGGAAGAAGAGGTATGTCAAGAGGCTAGAAATTGTCAATGCACTGTAAAAATATGCAGGCAATAAACAGTGGCTTCCAAGTTATTCCAAGCTAAGAAGAGTTCACTTCTGCTATATGACAAAGGACAATTAACGATTAAGTATATGAATAGCAGCAGACAACTGATCATGTTGCAAATCGAGATAAATGCATACTTTGGCAGATTTGTCAGCTGTTCCTGCAGTTGCTTGTTGCTTATGGGACTCCAGAGGATTAATTACACTATAGCAGCCGGCCTTTTCTTTACTTAGTTTTGTCTGTACAAGTAATTGAGTGTGCAGCTATGAACAGTGCATGCTGCTGTGACCATAATAAAGACAGACAGCAAGAGACAAGCATGCTATGACAACGCAGCCTACAGACCACAGGGCCATCCCAGGAAGGGGAAATGGGGAGCAAATCACGCATTTTTTCTAAGATTCACTTCTGTTGCCCCAAGACAAGTTGCTCTGGTTAATTGAAAGCAACTTACGTAAATGGAATAATAAAGAATTCTGGATAGTGCCAGAATTGTTACCATTTTCATCCAAAGTAGAGCACTGTAGGCCAGATCGTCAGCTGCAGTAAATTAGCACAGCACAGCTACATTGACAGCTACATGAACTTAGACAAAAAAAGAATGTGAGGAGCTGAGTTTAGGAGTTATGAATGTTTGAATCAAGCCCAGAATATTTTAAATTTTACTTAACTCTTTAACGAATACTTTTCATGAGGATGTTTGTAAGCTTCTCTGCACAGATCCAGGATAAATAATGCCTTTATCTGAAAAAGATAAGCTTTTTATTATTAATAATAAAAATAATATTTACTCAAATAATATGCAAATGTTCCAGCCCACAGCGTCCAACCTGTTGCTATGGTACTTGCTAGGTACATAGGATGGACTGAACTTTCTGGTGAATTTTAACATAATCATAGTACAGGATGACACATCCCTTCTGAGGTTGCTCTTTCCCCACTGCTCTTTGGATTGCCTTCTGGGTCCCCTCAAAAAAGTCACTGACTATTTGTGATATGCTTCCTTAATTGGAGGACCTCTGTACATTCTTCATCCAGATGCAATATATGTTTTCAGCCCCTATGCAATCATTTTAAAGACTTTGGTAGTAAAGCTAGAAAAAAATAGATGGTGTATTGGTTAATAAACTTTCTGTAACTATCTCAGTTTGCCTTTCACTAGTTCCAGTACAGGTTTAGATTGGAAGACCTTATACTCTTGGTAGTATTCACCTGGCTAAAGAAGTATCAATAAGAGCTGCAGAAAAAGTTTCTAAACATCCTGGAAATCATGGAGAACCTGAAAATGACTGGAAGACAGTAGTATTTTGGAGGAATAGCTGAAATAAGACAGGCATGCAACAGATAGTAAGAAACTGCTGGATGTTCAAGTGATGCAACAGCAGTACAGTAATTCACCGAAGGAGACACAGGCTACAGTATTTATCCCACTAGACGCAAGCATGGCTCATGATGAGTGTTACACCCATAGTACTGTAATTGAAAGTAGATTTCTGTCACAGTTTGAGCCCAACAGGCAACAAAGTACCCTGTGGCCACTCGCTCACTCCTCCCTCCCCACTGGGATGAAGAGAAAATGTAAGGAAACCTGGTGGGCTAAGAAAAGGAAAAGGACAAGGAGGGTTCACTCACCAATTATGGTCACGGGCAAAACCAGACTCAACTTGGGGAAAAAAATTCAATTTAATCAGTTATCAATCAAAGCAGAGCAGGATGAGGAGACATGAAAAGCCAGATCTTAAAAACAAACACCTTCCCCCAGCCCTCCTTCCTTCCCAGGTTCAAGTCCCCTCACTCCCAATGTCTCTCCCTCCTCCCCTCTCAGCAGAACAGGAGAACAGGGAATGGGGGGTGCAGTCAGTTCACCAGAGATTGTCTCTGCCGCGCCTTCCTCCCCAGGCTGGGAGGGCTCCTCACACGCTTCCCCTGCTCCAGCGCGGGGTCCTTCCCACAGCAGACAGTCCCTCATGAACCACTCTGAGGTGAGTCCTTCCTGCACGGTGCAGCCCCCCAGGAATGCACCAACCCAGCACGGGCTGCCCACAAAGTGACTGTCTGCTTTGGGAGCAGGCATCTCTTCCCCTGGCGTGGGGTCCTCCACTGGGTGCAGGTCCCTCTCTGCTCCACCGTGGTCCCTCAGTGGCTGCTCCACCACAATCCTCCGTGGGCTGCAGGGGCACAGCCTGCCTTCTCCCCGCGGGCTGCAGGGGAATCACTGCTCCAGCTGCCTCCTCCTCCTCCTTCCTCACCAACTCCAGGTATCTGCATAGGTGTTTCTATCATATTCCTCTCCTCCCTCTGCTGCGGGTGTCTTTTACCATTTCTTTGTCCCCTTCCCTTCTTAAATAGGTTATCGCAGTGGCACATCTATCATCAGTAAATGGCTTGGCCTTAGCCCAAGGTGGTGTCATGATGGAGCTGGGGGATCTTAGAGCAGCTTCTTACAGTGGCCACCTGTCCTGTGTAACCCGTCCCCCACTACCAAAGCCCCATCACACAGATCAAACATAATTTCATATAAGGAACTGGAGTTTCTTTTCTTGATTCTTCAGAGGCCAATAATACCTTCTGCGGAATATATAGAAATATTTTCCTAACTGTGTTGTTATATCAATTCTAGAGCCATGTGAGTTGCATACCACAAAAACAGCACTTGTGCAGTCCAGAAGACTGGCATGCTGGCCACCATTTTGTTAGCCTGTGCTTTATTTAGTGCATTCACCAATGATATGCTAGAAGCCATTTCAAGGTTCACATCTGATAGGATAACACCTACATGGCTTTAAAGTACTCTTCTTCCAAAACCACGAAAAGTATCTGAACATGACATGACTGCCACAGATGACTATGGCAAGAACTCAGTGTTGAAGGCAAATACCACGCTTACTATGTTGAAATATTTCTATTAATAGCCTGCTTAAATTTGAACCGGGCTAAGAATAAATTTTAAGAGCCAAAGCTTAAATTAATGCAACTAGGGAACATCCTAGATCAAAATTTCATGTAAATCCAAACTAAAACTTTTCAACTGTTGGAACTAGTTGCTGAATAAACAGAAAGGATCAGTGGAGAGCCAGTGTGGAAACATAGCAGGCTGGCACTCTTCTGCTGCTATTGTGTTAGCAAATGCCAAACCCTGTCCAAATCAGATTAAAAAACATAGTTTAATCATACTGTAGTTGCTATCATAGGCACAAAGTACTGTAACTAATATTGCCAATTTCCTAGGCAATCTTTTTTCGTAAAATTCATTATATGAATCAATTAAAGAATCACAAGATACAACAAATATCTTTTTTTTTACTAGTCAAAGATATTTTACTCCATTAACAGGAAATGAGACTCAGAGAAAGGCATTGTCAATCTACGAGATGAACAGGCTTCAGGTTTCAGGTTCAGCCTTTTCACACTTCAGGTTCCCATACTGCCTTTGGAGCAACTTAAAAAATTCAGCATGGCATTACCCAAAGTGACAGAATTAGCCGTCTTCAGGACATCTGTGGCCCCAGTAATGTGGTGGAGGTTGCTACAAACACAGTGCAACAGCCTCCATGGAGGTCTTCTTGTGTTTACTATCACTGACTCAGAGGCCACTGTCTGACTAAAGGACATTTAGATGTGTTTGTGTATTTTGTGCTGATAGGTTTTCCTATATGAATTACTATAAAAATATTTTTTCGTGTGTCATTCTTGTACTAGTCTGAGCATGACTACTCCAATAGGTACCAAAACCATTCCCCATGCTGCACAATACTAGATAGCACTAAAAAGAAGTGAGAGGATGGGAAAGAGATCCTGACTATTTTCCCTTCCAATGTAAAGTCTACATCATTGTAAATCTCCATCAACCTCTGTAATGTTGATTTCTGTACAGCTTCATCTCATGTCACCTCACTGGCTTGCTGTGCTGCTTTTCAATGTTACTTCAGTTCTTCTTCAATGGACTGTATTTTTCTGAAGTCACAAATTGAACAAATACAGTGACAGTTTCAAGTACACTCGTCTTTCTAAGTAAAAACTGAAGAACTGCTGTGTAGAAAGTTGAACTAGTTCTTCAGATATTGGTATCATGGACTGGACAATCACAATATCAATTTTTCTTCTCTCAAAAATTAAGCCACTTAACATTTGCTCCACAGAACCTCCTAAGTTATAGCCTCTGTGTACACAGTATTTCTGAACCACTGAAAAGTGTGCAGATAACAAAACCTTGTTTTAAAGCTGAAATCTTCTATAATAATAACTCAGATATTTGCATTTTCACATTACTGTCTTTTTTTTTAACTGATTAAAATTCAAAATTATCTTTAGTTTGGCACAGTGATCATGATTCAGAAGGTTAGATTTCCAGTACAACTTTGAGCCAACCACAGATATTCTTCTTCTTAATGCCTCTTCTAAAAAGTTCGTGCAAAGTAAATGTAATAAAGACGGTCCTTCAGAGGCTGAGAAAACTAGTCTGTGCAACTTGACAGTATACTATCAAGCATTGCAGAAAGGTCTGTATTTATAAATAAACTAGCTATACACTAAAAATGGTCTATTTGCAATCTGAGTTCCTTAAAGTTTTAGGATTGTTTTGGGTTTTTTTCATCTTTGCCCCAATGTTTTGTCTCTTCTGTAGTCAAATTCACTAGAGGAAGTAGTCGAAGAATTGTCACATGAAGTCTGGCAGCAAAGAAATGAAAAGCATCCTACTGCAACAAATTTCATCTATTATTTTATAGGCTAGATATGAAGAGATAACAGAAAAGAGATGGTATCTAATGTACTGTGAAAAATAATGCCAAGAAGGACAGCTAAAAACTATCCAGATCCCTTTTCTTTACATCAAAAGGGACTTTTTACTGTCTTAAAGACATGCTTTTTCAGCTGCTTCTTTGAATGCCTTTACAAGACTGAAATGCAAGTATAAAGAAATCTTGTATCTGATTAAAATAATTTTTATATGAAAACTATTTTCAAAATGAGCAGAATATGATCCATCTATAGGCTACACATTTCTAAAGAGAGTTGTATGGTGTTCTAGTGTTCCAATAACAATAACCAACCTACCATTCCACCTGGAAATGATAAATTTTTATTTCATCTCCCACATTTTACAGCTACTAAAATGTAATTTTCAAAAATTACTTCAGTTCAGTAACTTTGCAAGCTGTACCTGCTTGAGTATTGATCCTTCTAGAAATATTTCAGGTGTCTAATTTTCTCAGTTGACAAAATTACAGTGTCAGCTGCAATTTGCATAAACTGGAAGAAAAAAACCCCTAGTATCCTTCAGTTTTTGATTACTGCAACTGTTCTCAAAGCTGCAACAAAGAGAATCATCCAAGCAGCAAAGCTACACAGAGACTAATGAGAACTACTACAACAAAGAAATCTAGATTAAATAAGTAGGTAGTGAATTTCAGACAGTTTTGTAGGTCTTGGCTTATAACATATGGCACCAAGCTTAGGGATTCATGGTGAGGAATCATGGTAATAGTCAGAGAACTACTTGGAAAAGCAACTGGGTTCAGTAAAACAACAAATACAAGCATTTCTGCCAGAAGACATTAAAGAGATGGTTAATGTTGTTATCCTCTCTTCTCTCCTTTAGAAGTGCAAGGCTTTGTTCAGTTTTTTGAGAGGTGTGAAGATAAAGAGTTTGCATATTGTAAGTTTTCACAACATTACAGACTCCTTTTTTTCTTTCTTACAAGCCTGCAAATCCATACATATACCTTCTAGTTTTGCTTTCTTAAATAAATACTACACAAACACACATACACATGCATATAAAAGAACACATTTTTATAATGTGTTCTCTGTGATCATTCATAAAGATGCTCAAAGGAGCATTTGGTTTCCCACAGGCCCTTGGGAAGTGCCTGATGGCAACAAGCTCCCAAGTCTGGAAGGGTGTTCTATTCATGATCTTGAAGAATCTGTCCTATGCCACTCCATGAATAAGTATTTCAATAATCCAAAAAGTAAACTCAACAGAGGTGCACTCCAGCGTACCTTTTAGCAGAACATAGAGTCCTGGAGAGGTTTGAAACTAATTCTCTCATACAAAGAATAAGTGCTTCACTGTCTGGGATATAAAATCAAACAGAAGGAATTTGCTTCTTTACATACACAACACTTTATTTTCCATGGCTATTAGTGTCTTACCCCTACCTATTTTCTTCAGTCTAAAATAATTCTTAACCTACACTGTTTCTTTTATGTTTTACGGAAAAAAATCCTTACTTTTAATAATACTTTCTCAATGAGGTCAGTGAAGAAATGAAATTACTTGGCTTGTGCTAGAGAAAACTCAGTTGTATTGTGATAAATGAAAGTGGATAATTTCACATATTTAATGTAGATAAACCCCAGAGTATATGATTTATGCTTACCTCAGCTGTTTTACCAAATGGCTTCATTTAGCATTAAAATAGATAAATAAATTCTCTTAAGTTAGTTCTGTGGGACAGAGTAACAGTGAATCACACTCTTCCATATTTTTCCGTATTACATTTGGTACACGTCTGGGTATGTTCCTACGCTAGCTAAAGTGCCGCAATGTACTGTACTTCTTTGTCTTTATTATTGGCAAATAGTTTGAAAATACTGAGCACTGAAACCCCAGAGAGCAGGAGAATATCAATAGTCAGAGAAGAACAACCTGCATGTATGCAATACAAAAGAGGGATATATTGATTTGTGGGGAGTTCACGCAAATTAATTGTGCCAGCCAATGAGAAGACACCATCAATTATTTCTTTTAGCTTGAAAAATGTTGGTGTTATGAAAAACAGACTTTTCCAAACAGAGGAAAAGAAAATGCACACATATGGAGGAAAACTGCACAGTCAAGCATAAATAACTATGAAGTACTGCAGCTATCTAATTGTTTAAAACAATATTATTTTACTAAAACAGAATAAAATAGGAGGAAGAAAGGAAATTAATTAATCATCAGGGAATCTAGTAGTAAGGAAAAATGTGTACATATTAGAAGTTTATGTATAATATACAGTGATATGAAAAAAACTGAAACAGAATTATTGTTTTGCCATCCCTCAAAATGAAAAGAAATGAAAAGAAGGTTTGTTGATGACTGAAAATGGTGAAGAGCAAAGGGCTGAAAGAAGGAGGAGTGATTTTCTATGAAGAGAAGAAAGGAGAGAGTGTCTTTTTTGCCAAAATCTACCATACACACAGTCAAACGAGGCACGAAAGCTACTTCCTGCCCTGGAGCAAATGGGGAAAGATAGAGATCCGTCACAAGGAAATCATCCAGAGGTTACAAGCTGAGTTCCATCTTTCCATGAAACAAGAACTGGACTGGAGGAAAACCGTGACATCATAAATGGGCTCTGGAAAGTCTATGCAGATATCAATGAAATAAATACTACATATGTCATAGACGGTCGTCGTACCCACTGCCAACTTCAGCTAGTGTTAGTACATATCAAGTTACCAATCTAGCCTTTATTGGAAGAGTAGCCTCTGCCCTCAGTCTCAAAAATGTACAAATTCTATAAAAACAAGTAGAGCTGCAATAAGAAACAATGGTTTTAGCCATCAAGTCAAAAGCTGATTTAAAACAGAGATTGCTTAATCTAAGAGTAATTTATCCATGCTCCATTGCTCTTGAAAACAAAACCCATACCACTTGCATTTAAGATACATAGGAAGCTAAACAAACAGCAAGACATAGTTAATTTGTTTCTGGTTAGTAATTTAGCTGAGCTTCATATATTAAGTGTACAGTACAATTCCTGTACATTGATCTGTTTAATAATACCATACCACAGCATAAGCCTTGGATTTGGTGTGCCCTCTAAAGATAAAATTAAGGAATGTTATTTTCAAGCAGCTCTGTAGCAGCACTTCAATAGGAAATTAAGTCTGTCAAAAGTTATTCCTTTTAAAATTTGTCCCTAAAAGTGGGAAGTTTCCCATTTCTATAATTGTATTTTCATTTGTCGCCATTGTGGATAGTTCTCCATAAGAAAATGTAATCCAATTTAATATTCTATGGCACAAACTATGCATTCATCTAAAATAAGGCAGAACCACTTTATTACCTTATGTTATACTACAACCAATGCTGAAGTCAGAAAGGTATAGAAAAAGCCAACATTTTTGAAAAGAATTCTTTTCATCATATAGCTTTCATGCAGCCAGCAGAAAAGCTACTTAAACTGAGCTTTGTCCTTCTTAGAATTTGATCTGAGTTATCTTGATGAGAAATTCAACCATATTTTGAAACATCTGTTTCAGAAAAATCAGAAGGGTTTGCAGTTCTTGAAATATGTCTGGTACTTATCAACTTTCCATCGGCAAATGAAGTGCCGTAGAAGACAGTACGGGTTACTGACTGAAACATATAGAAATCAAACTATAGCATATTTCGCATTTTGCAAAAAGGTACCTTTGTATTTTAGTCACTAAAATAAACTACAGATGTAACTGTAAATCTGTGATATAAAAATGTAATACTAACACCCACAAGTAACTACTATAAATTCTGAAATACTCCATTGTTTGTTTTAATAAAACCATTACTAATGGCAGTAAACAAATGTGTAGTCCTCCAGCACATAAAAAATGGATCACATGATCTTACAGTTTATGAGACAAGCCATATGCCTTGAAACATCTTTCTATTCCATAATACAACATGGGTAACACAATATAGTTCCTCTCCACCCAGGTATATCTTATTATATGTCCCTGCAGGCATCCATTTTGTGGAAGATGTAGATGAAGAGAAAATGATAAACCTGTAAACAGGTTTGGAAAAAAACATTCCTTATTAGGAAAAATAAGCCGAAAGATAAGTGAGAGCAGGCATCAAATTTACAGGCATCAAAACTGACAAAAGCAAGAGGACGTAAGATATGATCTGAACGTACAGAATGATTGACCCAAGGTGGTGACATCAACAGCCAACAACAAAGCACCACATGGCCGCTCATTCACTCTTCCGTGCAGTGGGATTGGGGGAAGAAAATGTAACGAAACCTGGCGGGTCGAGACAAGGACAGGGAGGGTTCGCTCAAAAATTATGGTCACGGGCAAAAAACAGACTCAACTTGGGGGAAAATCAGTTTAATTTGGCAATAATCAAAACAAAGTAGGATAATGTGACATGAAACAAGATCTTAAAAATGAACACCTTCCCCCACCCTGCCCTCCTTCCCAGGTTCAAGTCCCCTCACTCCTGATGTCTCTCCCTCCTCCACCGCCTCAGGGGACAGGGAATGGGGGGTGCAGTCAGCTCACCAAAGATTGTCTCTGCTGTTCTTTCCTCCTCAGGTGAGAAGGAGTCCTCACACGCTTCCCCTGCTCCAGCACGGGGTCCCTCCCATGGCAAACAGTCCTTCATGAACCCCTCCGGTGTGAGCCTTTCCCACTCAGTGCAGCCCCTCAGGACCGCACCAACCCAGCGCGGGCTGCCCACAGAGTGACAGTCTGCTTTGGGAGCAGGCACCTCCCTGGCGTGGGGTCCTCCACAGCTCCATCTCTGCCTTGCCATGGTCCTTCATGGGCTGCTCCACCGCGATCCTCCGTGGGCAGCAGGGGCACAGCCTGCCCTCTCCCCGCGGGCTGCAGGGAATCTCTGTTCTGGCCACCTCCTCCCCCTCCTTCCTTGCTGACTTCTGTTATCTGCATAGGTGTTTCTCTCACACCCACCCTCCTCCCTTCACTGCAGGTCTCTTACCATTTATTTGTCCCCTTCTTAAATACGTTATTGCAGTGGCACATCTATCACCAGTAATTGGCTTAGCCTTAGTTTAAGGTGGGTCTGACTTGGAACTAGATAGAGGAGCTTTGAGCAGCTTCTCACAAGAGCCCCTTCCCCACTACCAAAGCCTAACACATGGGCCCACACAGTGCGTAATACAGAGCTGAAACATGAGAAATGCTGGGTCAAACCTATGGTTCATCCACCCCTGTAATTTGCCTCCAACAGTGGCAACAGAAGAGATCTTTTGAAAATATTTGTAGGAGTAACTAAACATGTTTAAGGAGGAAAACAATGAAAGGAAGTGAACTAAAATAACCTTACATTCTAAACATTAGAGGGGAAAAAATCAGAAAATATTTTGTAGCTATTCTTATATTTGAACAATTCTAGATATTCCCAGCTAATCAGTAAAAATTATTATAAAAGTACTGTAAATAACCTATCTACTTACAGCTGCAACACTGCTATTCCTAGGATGAACTTTCTCAAATGCTCTTCTGTGATCAAACATAAGTCACATCATACCTGTAATATGTCATCACTGAAAAATAAGATCCTACTTTAGAAATCAGTCCAACAACTACATCTTTCAAGGTCAGTGGAAAATCTCATTCTGTTTTATTTGATTTTCAACCCAAATAATATAACTATTTTTGAAACTAAAATGTAGGAAATCCAAAATTATCAAAGTAGTGATGGAAGAACAGTCATTAGTTCCCAGTTTGGAGGACTGGAAATCTTAATGGTCTACATTAGGAAAAAAAATTTCTTTCTTGTCTTTCCCTAAGCTTCTCTCTAACAACTCACAGCCACACATGACCACACATACAACTATAATCATGGCTTTGTTCTGAACAGAGCACATTATGAGAGTATTGTAAAAAGTGTATAGAGATCTTTCATGAAATGGGAGTAAGCATAATTTCACGTGAAGAATCACATTCAAGGGAGCAATTACTGTGTCAGTGATTACTTTTTCTTTAGAAATGAGCATTTGTGTCATTTAATGTGATGGACAATAGATACAAATCATACACCAAAAGACAAAAATATGTTCTGAGTGCCTATTTAAAAGTGAATAAAAGGTCTATGCTTGGCAAGATGAACAACGGTCTACTAGTTGTTAAAGCACTGAGAACCAACATGCCTTTTTTCCTCATTCAGCAGTGTATCTGGTAAGCTTGCATGTTTCCAAATTCAAACTTAACTTTTCTTCTTCATGTAAAATATACATACCATTTAATTAAAAATATCTGAGTTTGCTAATAATTTTTGTACACTGATTAACACAATAAGTATTTCATAAGGATTTACTTTAACCTTTATGCTTAGATATGTGTAAATCTTAGATTTAGAAAAGTAAGGAAAACAACATACTTTACACTCTCTCCATGACTGCAAAGTCTCGGAGATTTCATCGACAGAGAATTTTGTTTCTTCTAATTCTGCTAAGGAGGGCAGTCCTGTATGTACAACCCATACTTTGGTATTATTTTCACAGAATCACAAAATAGTTGCGAGGGACTTCTAGATTCTGTGTAGTCCAACCCCCCCCCTCAAAGCAGGGTGAGCTAGAGCAGGTTTCTTGGGGCTGTGTCCAGATCCCACAGCCTCTCTGGCAAATCTGTTCCAGTATTAAATTACCCTTATGGGATAAAAAAAGGTGGTTCCTATTCAGACAGAACTTCCTGTGTTTCAATTTGTGCCCTTTACGTGTTGTTCTGTGACCAGACACCACTGGGAAGAGTCTACTAATGAGAGAATAGCAAGTCAGAATTTTCTCAGTGGGAACAAGGAGATACAAAGCACACTTCTTAGACACAATTGGAATGAAAATGGTAATCTGTGTAGAGAATGAGAATAAAACAACGTTGCTAAATGGAATCAACTCAAGAACAGAGCTCAGCTTAACTAGTCTGCTTCACAGCCTATAAAACAGATTCTACTTTGTCTAGCCCTTGTAAGGCCACAGTTGCAGCCTTGTGTCTAATTCTGGGCACCATTCTTCAAGAAAGTTCCTGTCAGTTGCAACAAAGAGGAAAAGAAGCAATGATGAGAGGTCTATTAGCAAGCCCTCTTGGGAACTACTGGATGACCTGGGCTACTTAGCCTGAGGTACAGAAGACTACAGGCAAGACAGACAACTGCGAGATGATATTCATGGTATACACAATGCATAAATATATATTTTTTTCCTAGAGAGTTGTTCTTTATGCTTGCAGCAGACAGAACTAGGGATAACAATTTTGCATCACAGCAAGGAAGATTCAGATTAGATATTAGAAAAAATGTATCTTTGGCAAAGGTAGTGGAGCACTGAATTAGATCACTCTGGAAAGCATCAATCTCCAAAACTGGAAACATATGGAAATACATATTAGGAGTGACATAAATATAGGTCCCTGTTGATCATAGGCTAAATGACCTTTCAAAATTCATGCAGTCTTATGAGCCCATAATATTAAAATTGCATAAACAGCCACTTATTAATTATACATGCATTTAAATAAAGTTAATCTGTACTGATTTAAAAATAAATTAAGAAACATCAACCTATCTCTTGACAAATATGAAATGAAACACACTGTTTAACCGGAGGAAGGACTAAATTACTCTGGATCCATAAGAACTAAAACTGAATAAAATTCTAGAATTATAACTGATATCATGCTTTTCTCAAGAGCTGAACTAGAACTAAATTACTCCCTGAGGAATAGAATAACTGGGATCAGTTCTTTGTTACAGAATTAAAGAAACACTGTTGTGTTGCTTATGCTACCCAGTATTTTGAGCTTCCTTACTCTATTTTTTCCTAGATCTATGATTTATGACATCTGAGGACTGACCTTTAAATTTCTGCACTAACAAGCAGGTTTATTTGCACTCCTTGGTAATAAAAAATAAAGGCCTCCAGGCCAGTGGGTATTAACTCCTTTAAGCATACCACATTGTCTCACATACAACCTCCCAGAATTTGTGACAAGCAACACTATTTGAGGTCTAACTAGTTTCTAGTCTTCCAAAACAAATCTAATTTATACTGTATAATGTACTTTATTTTGCTAACTAACAGTTATTTCTAAAGACAGCAGAAAACTACCCTTCTAAATCAAACTGGCTTCTGAAATGCAGTGCAACAAAGAAAAATCTAGAATTATTTTTTCTAACAAACATGGTTATGAAATGAGCATTTCTATTAAGCTTAAGTTTGTCAAACACCACACATATCAATTGTTCTTCTACTCACAAACTATAAATGTCAAATTTTATCCTGTTATCTCTTAAGAAATATGACATTAAAGTTAATGAAAGCATTTATTTAGATGAATGTTTATATAGAGGCTGAGTTTCTTCAAGATAGTTATTATATACATTGGGTCTGGGGTATGGTGGCTTTAAATACATATGGATAAAAATACATAAACATGTGGACTTATAACAGAAGAGAATATGACTCTATTTTCTCTTTAGAGATACCAAAGTGTGTTAATGTCACATCAGAAGTTGAAGACTGTGATCTCACTAGATGTATTTCTCCAGAATTATTCTAAGTCTATATTGTTTTATGTCAGTTACTGGGGTAGAGGCACTTTTGAGAGAAAGCTCGGTTGTGTCATTATGTTATTCCCAAATCTTCACTTCTGCTCTTAACTTAAAGAGGAAAGAACTTAGGCCACTGAGGTACAGCTGAAAGCAATGGACAAGTCATAAGGAGAGATGAAATCTCCAAGAGCACCATAGCATGTAGAGGGAACTTACCTGCCATTATGATGATTTATAGCCTTTTAAAATGAAGATTTACTCAGAAATACCAAAACCACAGGCACCATGTTAGCTAGAATAACAGGTTTTGAGCTACCAGCTGCAACAGACTCACATCTATGTATATAATAAAACACAAAAAGAAACATAAAACCCATACTGATTACTGAGTTACATGACTTTATATGCAGCGGCCTACCTCTCTTTGTTTAACAACACTGATTAGGTAGCCGGTGAGTAACAGAGGACTGATAGTGGGGAGAAGACTCCTCATTTCTCTCTGCATATATTTACGTCAGGAGGAGGCTGAATTACACTTCTAAATCTAGACTCACTAGTTAAGTTCAGAAAAAAAGCAAAGCTGCAGCACTGGCTAGGTTCACAGTAAATTTGACAGACAGTGTTACCCTTATTTTATCAACTACCTTTCTGAAATTCATCCTTTTTATTTTTTAAAAAATGTACATTTAAGAAATACAAATGGTAAAGATGCAAGAATATGTTAAATTCATCATAGAATACCAGGTTGGAAGGGACCTCAAGGTTCATCTGGTCCAACCTTTCTCGGCAAAATCACAGTCTAGATAAGATGGCCAAGCATCCTGTCCAGCCGAACCTTAAAAGTGTCCAGTGTTGGGCAACCCACCACTTCTCTGGGGAGATTATTCCAATGGCTGATTTTTCTCATTGTGATAAATTTTCCTCTTGTGTCCAACTGGAATCTCCCCGGGAGTAACTTGTACCCGTTACCCCTTGTCTTTCACTGAGGCCTATTAAATAAAATATCTATGAGCACTAGTATTATGGACAATAAGTCAATACCACTTGGCACAACTGTTCAAGTGCTTGAAATTATAACAATTGATTTAACTAACGTAGCTTAACACATGCAAACCAACATAATTTTCATTAGTTTCATAAAGGGCTAAAGCATTTTTGTAAAACCAAAATTATAATTAGAACAAAAGAAAGCAAAGAAACAAGTGATAATTTTCCCAAGACACTGAATCTTGTGCAAACAGTAACAATTTGAACAGATATTCACCATCCTGGACTCAGTACAGCAATGAATTGTTAGAAAAATCATTAAGTGATATTATCAAACCCATCAGAAGATGCACGTGCATTCATGCATTTAACGTGCCAGATTAAGACAATTGGCAAGAATGTGTGCTAAAAAATGAGTTAATATTCTCTCTAATCGAATCCATGGGTTATTGAAATGGGAAGAATGATAACTAGCACTTTCCACTACACTTGACCAAAGAACGACTGCAGAAGGAGAAAAAGTTTTCAGATGTTTAGGCCTGTAAGACACTAAATACCAGAAATAGATAACTTAGGCTTATAAATATGTGCATTCCAGATGTGACTGACACACAAACATAGACCTAAAAGGAATTGGTAAGGTAAAATGACTACTTTCAGACTCACACAAGTTCAGCCTAACATGTGATACACGTTTATTCTAGTAGAATCCTTGAAAAATAAATTGTTGGTCTCATCACTCAAAAAGTGCTTTCCTGAAAAGTTTGAAGTTACCAAAAAAAATCTTAGAAAGTATAAGAAAAAAAAAAGAGGCTCATCCAATGACTAATTAAAATGACAGAGGCATTCATCTGACTCAGTGGTTAGTCACAGTTCTCTAAGCGGTAAAAATAGTGTCTCATTAGTCTTTTAAACATTTATTCCTTATTCTACATGAAATTGATACTTAATCATTTTCCTAGTGTACAGCAGGCACTTATTACACAGGGAAAACTTGGAGAATGGAAACTTTATAAAATCTCTGTCACTCTGTCCTACACGTTAGGAATGATTCTTTATAATGGGCCATAAGCGGCAGGGTAACTCTGAATGGAAGCCTGTAATTAACTTTGCTTCATGTTTTATTGATAGCATTTGAGGTTTTCTGGTATCTCATTGTACATCTTGAGCAATGTGCAAACCTATGGATCATGCTGTGCTTAGATACCCTGGTACTGGGGGATATATGCGGAACTAAATATATTAGATGGAAAGTGTACCACACCCCTTTTGATCTGTATACACATTTAGGTTCTCCCTTTTGTGCCACCTGTTTGATGTTGTTTCTGACTCAAAGCACACTTGACATTTAATATGAAACATGGATGTCAAAGGTTTTTTTACTGTCTTGGGCCAAAACTTACCTATATCAGTCATGGGTATGCTGTTAGAGAATAGGAAAAAATGCATGTTCTCCCTTACAAACAAACGTATCTGTACTTTGAAATGCTGTAGATCTTACACTTCAAAGCAAATTTGGAGTTGCAGACAGTTTGCAGTTAAAAACTTGAGGAGAGATGAATGGGTGTGGATGAGCCTTCTGTTATTCTGGAAGCAAGTCACCCACAAATTGGGAAAAATAAGTGGTATTTTGTAATATGGGTAATTTGGCAAAGCTAAAAACAAATTTACAAAATCTTTAAAAGACTATGTATTATTTAGAAACAGATGGTGTGAGAGGCATTTGAAATCCCTCCTGTAAACTGTTCTACTTCATATAAACAATATAAGCAGAAGCTCACAGACCAAGATCTTCCTCCAAATGGTTTTGACCCTTGTCTTCACATCTGGTATTGCATTCCTGTTCAATTAAGCTTTGATTTTTATTTTCAGCAGGAAACAATGTCATCAGGTTACCTATCAGAAGACCTGCTTGTCAAATGATTCGGACAGTGGGACATTTAAAAAGTGGCTTAAGTCTCCTACTATCTGCAAAGAAATGTTCTTTTGAGAATTTGGAAACTCTAGTTCTGACTGTGGCTATTTTTTCCCAATTGAAAGAATTTACTATGATTTTTTGAATAATTTTTAAATTATCATAATAGTTTTTGCTGTGATATTCTGATTCCCAACTCCACTCATTATTTCTATAACACATATCTACAACACTTTTAATGAGATCAAATTTAAAATCACAGGTTTTATTGAAAAAATTGCCTTTTTTTTCTTTTACCTTTCTTTTCTGAGCCCCTATGGTACATCCACTTCATGTTTCTGAACTTCAATAGCTTCCTTAACTATAAAGCATCAGTCTGAGGAGGTCCCTCTACTGTGATGAATGAAGTAAATATTAATGGGAAAAAAACTCCACAGTACAATTGCATAATTAAAGTTTGCATTCTAGACAAGAAATAGAGAAAATAGAAATGTAGAAGTGTATTTGGTTTGTGTGGCAAGGTTTTGGTAGTGGCGGGGCTACAAGGGTGGTTTCTGTGAGAAGAGGCTAGAAGCTTCCCCTATGTCCGGACAGAGCCAACACCATCCAGCTGAAGATGGACCCACCGCTGGCCAAGGTGGGTAAAGTCTGTTCCTGTAGAACTGCACTCTGTGTGAGGGACAAACGCTAGAGCAGTTCGTGAAGAACTGTAGCCCATGGGAAGGACTCACATCGGAGAAGTTTGTGGAGGACTGTCTCCTGTGGAAGGGATCCCATGCTGAAGCAGGGGCAGAGTGTGAGGAGCCCTCCTGCTGAGGACAAAGGAGCAGCAGAGACATGGTGTGACGAACTAACTACAAACCCTGTTCCCTGACCCCCTGCACTGCTCAGTGGGAAGAGGCAGAGAATTCATGAGTAAAATTAAGCCTGAGAAGAAGAGAGGGGTGGGGGAAAGGTGGTTTAAGATTTGGTTTTATTTCTTATTATCCTATTCTGATTTGACATAATAATATATATTAATTCTTCCCCAAGTCGAGACTGTTTTGCCCATGATGGTAATTGCTAAGTGATCTCTCCCTGCCCTTATCTTGACCCACTAGTGTTTCACTGTATTTTGTCTCCCCTGTCCTGCTGAGGAGAGGAGCGATAGAGTGGCTTTGGTGGGCACCCGGCATCCAACAAAGGTTAACTCACCACAAAAAGCATGAATATTTCTGAATTTCCCAACAATAGCTGGGAAATGATCAAGTTAGTAAACTTAATGCTATTCCTTCAACATTATTTTTCTGCCTGTGCACTTATTCAAATTCAGACTTGATTAGTGATAGAAGAAAAGGAAGCAATTTGACAGACAGCGCTGTGTTGTGTACAAATCTAAAATTCTGGCTATATGGAAGATCCTTTTAATTAAAACCAAACTGAGAAAATAAGTAATGGGTAATGGGAAGCCTTTTGTCAGAAATACAGGTTATATTTTGGTTTCACTGACAAACCTGGAATATGAAAGTGTGGACTGAAACACAGTTCTGTATATTGGCAGCCACAAGCATTCAAAAAAGCGTGACTCATGCTTTAAAGGCTCACAGAGTGGTTTAAGAATCATGAAGTTTACAGAAAATTTTACATGTTTTCCTCTTGTCTTCTAGTTCTTCAGTTTTAATAGCTCATTTAATTTGCATTTCCAAGCATTCTTCTGCCAATATGACAGGTAGATTCTCACACAAGCTCTTGATTCCATGAGTTAAGAGATTGTGACAATACACTGAAAAATATGAGCCTTGCAATGAAATCCCAAGATGGAAAGCATTGCTGCAGTCTCATATTGGTTCCAAATCATTTTTCTTGATGTAGTACAATCATTAGGGAATTTTTGCTCTACTCTTTTCAATAAACAGTTCCCTAGTTTGACAATCTAAGCTGTTTACAGTGACTTTTAATAGCTATCTATCAGTAGCTCATCTTTTCAAGCAATTTAAAAGTCACACAGGCATATATGTCACTCAACTTGTATTGCTATCATCTACTGTGAGTTATAAAGCACTGAAATTTTCCTATGAGACAAAACATCAAATACAGTAAAATCCTAATCTAGTTTGACTAAACTATCAACTTCATACAATGACTCATTAAGTCATGGTAGATTTAGTGTGCAGCTTGGAATTAGCCTAGGTTTGTAAACCAAGAAATTCTGCATCCAAAATTCTGCCTGTACCATAACTTTGATCTGTATCTTTAAAATATTACTTTAAGAAAACCAAAACCCAAACTTAGTACATACCTATCTATTTTTTAAATATTTTTATATTTAAAGAGAGTTACAGCTAGTCAGTAAATGCTTTCCTCACATAGGCAGTGTTAAAACAGATGCTAACACATAACTAGCTCTCATCTGTTTAAGTGGATCACACCCCTTCAGGTGTTTTAAATAAAGATGATGAAACAGGACTTTTTCCTGTAAGGTTCTACTCTTGGTAGAACTCTTCTCCTATGAAGAAAAATGTTGGGGTTTTTTTTATCCTAATGTAAAGAGAACAGAGATGTGGCTTGCTCTGGTCTGTAGTTGGAATTCAGGAAAATGCCAGTAGGTTACTTTTCACTAAAAATTTAGAAAGCTTCTTTTATAAAATTTTCTTAGCTGCAAAGAAACAAAAAAAAATGTTATCCAAATTGCTTTATTTGAATAAAAACCATAGAACGAAATGAGTTCCCATTTGGCCAATGAGGATTTTTTTTAGTTAAAGGAATGTTTCAAATCAGCCCAGCTCCTGCAGTCTTCAAAAACCAGCTGTGATTATGTATAGGTATATATACACACACAAATCTTTTGAGTTGTTTCATTGTAAAAACTGAATGTATCAGGGAAAACGGCACATTTCTCATGTGCATCCATTAAAACGCAAATAACCTTTCAAAATATACTTCTTTACACACCTCTTTCAACCTTCAGATAACCTTTCAGGAATGCTGTGATAGCACTCAGTCTTGCAGCTTTTTCTATCCCTTTTCCAACCCACAATCTTTTTCTCTTCTATATAGAAGAAGTGAGGGAGAAGCTGTAATCAGCTCCAGTGTTACTCAGTTGATGCATTTGCCAATTAGTGTATGTATCATCCTCTGAGAGCAATATTTAATTACTGTAGATATTTAGATGATATCATGAGATCCCAGCCAAGCCTCAAATATTTTTAAAAGTATCTAGGTAACTTTTTATTTCTTAATTATTATCCCAATCCTTCTGAAAAGCAAGGTCTCTAAATTAAGGAAATACTGTGAATGAAGTGTTATTTTTTGCCACCATCAGCAAAAAGATTTTCCTCTATGAGGTTGTGTCAAATAAAAAGCTTAGTAGGCCACTAATGGCCATGACCTGTGGCAGCCTTGTTGTACTGTGTAACTGAATTATTTGCTTTTCTAAATCTCCAAGTGTGCCACTGAGAATGCTAGGTCAGCATATGTAGTAAACAAATCACCAATCACCCAACAACTACTGTACTCTCTGCCTCCATAATGAAAGATCTCTTCCCTAGCATGAACTTTTGGACCTTGAATTTGACCCTGTCAGAGGTTTTGTTATGTTAACAAATGATTTTGATGGTAAAACTGTGAATCTACATACAGAACTGGTGAGGGAAACACATCAATAAGGAATTACTTAAGTAAGTCAGGTTGCTTGACCCAAGCACGCAAGCTCTCTAAATTTATTTTCTTCTCACCCTTCTGTATTGTCACTGCAGCTTTAATTTCTCCCTTCTCTTCCATGAATAGATTTATACTGATCGCACCAGTGCTCTTGGTAATTTATTCTATATTTCTAGTATTCTTTGCAGGAAATAACTCTGCTGGAATTCCTGTTTACTTCTAATTTCAGCTTGTTTCCACTTTTTTTTCAAACAGCAGGTTACAGTTAATTAAAATAAATCTGAAAACAGATACATTTAGTATATGAAATGTTTGTAAATTGATACTTTTTTCTTTAGCAATGTTTGCAACTGTATGTTATTAATAAAGTTGCACAAATAATGACCCTGAATCTCATATTCAGATAATTACAAAAATAAAATGAACATCTGTTATTACAAATGCATAATGCCAAGTCATAACACATAGGTTAGGGGTTAACACAAGTAAATTGGACACGGTACATAAACACAAAATAAATTATTGTATGGTAGTGTAATTACATGCCCACGATTATGTTAATTATAATTTATATCAATTCAATAATTAAAGAAAGCAAGCTCTTCCTTTGGTTTCCTACTCAGATTCTTCTGTGTATTGAATTATTCTATGTCAGCAAGGGTGGCACAGGACCATAAATCTGACAGCAGTGCATGGTGACATTATTTTTAATATGTAAGAGAAAGCTTAGTCTATATGCTAGATTTGAAATAAATGTTTTGTTAATTAAATTGGGTCAAAAAGTAAATAAGATAGAGTTAAACCGGTCATAGAAAATCCACTTGTTGACTGTCCAAAGAATTAAGGTTAACATTTATTATCTTAGAGATACTGACCTAAAGTGTTACTTTAAAGTATCTTTATTGCAAAATTAAACTAGAATGGGATAGATTCTCTAAGGACAATCCTAGCAAAACCCAGAAAATCCAATCATATAAATATATGTCTGAAAAGAACTTCTAGAGATAGTTTATGCATTTCCATTTAGTTAAATACAATCTTATTTATATTACCTATATACAAAGAGGGAGATTTTTAAGAACAGTTTAGATACTGACATACATGCAGACATACTCTGACATTTGCTAATAGTGAGTATGAAAATAAATGTTTTACCAGGACATCACATAACCTGAGTGGTCTTCTCTACCCCCACAGTTAGAAGGTTAATCCTAATATGTAAACTATCTTCATGCTAAAGATTAAGTCAATTACTCTTTGTTTTCTATAAGAAGAATGGAAGCATTGTCAATGTCCTAATTATAATCCTCTTTTCACTAGGACGGTAAAGAGATAAGAGAGGCGAAGTTTGTATGGAGGAGAAATCTCTTTTTAGACTGATACAGTGGGGAAAAAATAAACTTTGGGGCACTGTTTCTTTATCAGGTCTGAGGAGAAGCATAAATATCCAGACCTAGTAGAGAATGAACAAGCATTTTCTTGTAACTTCAGAAATTACTACTTTATCTAGAAATTTATTTAAATGTGGTAGCAAAACTTTATGGAATACTTTGATCCAGTCACAATAACAGTGAGGAAAGCTGAATAAACAAGAATTATCTCCCATATCTTTGCATTTGTCTCCATTAGTAGCATGTTCTGAATCACCTTTTGCAACAGCAGTGCCTTCGCAACTTACACTCAGTTTATATTTCAATATTTCTCTCTGTAGTGTTTTCACCTACTCAGCTACTCAGTTTCCCTTCTATTTTCTTATCTGGAACTCTGAACTCATCTTCACTTTTATGTTTTCCAAATAACCTAGATCACTCAGAGTTGTGAACTTATTCTTCAACATGCTTTCAGGTTCTCACAGCTTCCTAACATTCACAGACTTTATAGGTGTACAGGAATGCATGTTGCATCTTTTATAGCTGTAATTAAAAATGTTGGCCAGAATGAAATCAACAACATGGACCTACCTGATACATCCTGTGCAATCACTTATAACTATATAGAGCAGGCTTTTTCAATCATATATTTTATGGTGATTTCATCTCCATCTGCAATTCCTAACAAGATTTTGTAAGTAGTCCATTCAATTTCTAGAGTGGTTTTTTGTTTGTTTCCCAGTGTTTTCCAGTAAACCACGAGAACAGTGTTTAGTAATCTATTAAACGTTTTCTTGGATGTTAAAGTCGACAGAGCAGAAAATTTGTCCATCACTGGTCTAAGCCACCAGTGGCCAATGTGAAATTCATATTCAAGATACAACCTGATATAGCTCTTCTCAGAGTCCTTTCCTATTAATCCCTCCATTAAGGGACACAGACAAATGCTCCGGCCTGAGGTTAAGCTAACTGAACAGATCAGGAGAAACCACTGTACGTGACATAAATAATTGTTGAATATAATGAATAAAAAAGTGAGAAGTTGGGAAAAGTTGCAGATAGAGCCATGAGGATCTATGAGGATTCCTCCATCCTACTTGGAGGAATCCCATGGGTTAGGGCTCTAGAAGGTAGGGGGGTCCAAGAAAGCTGGTTAATATTCAAGAATCACCTCCACCAAGCTCAGCATCAATGCATGCCTATGAGTAAGAAGTCAAGCAAAGCAGGCAGGACATCTGCATGGGTGAGCAAGGAGCTTGTAGCAAAACTCAAAGGGAAGAAGGAATTTTACAGAATGTGAAAAAAGGGACTGACCACTCAAGAGGAATATAGGACCATTGTCAGAGTATGCAGCGATGCAACAAGGAAGGCTAAGGCCCACTTGGAATTAAATCTGGCAAAGGAGGTCAGGGACAACAGGAAGGGCTTCTACAGGTACATCGGTAGCAAAAGGAAGACCAAGGAAAATGTGGGCCCACTGCTGAATGAGATGGGTGCCTTGATGAAAGAGGATACAGAGAAGGCAGAATTACTGAATGCCTTCTTCACTTCAGTCTTCACTGCTAAGGCTGGCCCTCAGGACCCCCAGACTGTCCAGTCCCTGGAAGTAAGACAGAAAGTTTGGAGAAACTAAGACTTCCCCTTGGTTGAGGAGGATTGGGTTAGAGACCACTTAGGCAAACTGGACACCCACAAATCCGCATGCCCCGATGGGATGCACCCACAAGTGCTGAGGGAGCTGACAGATGTTATTGCCAAACCACTCTCCATCATCTTTGAGAGGTCACAGAGAGCAGGAGAGGTGCCTGAGGAGTGGAGGAAAGCCAATGTCACTCCAATATTCAAAAACGGCAAGAAGGAGAACCCAGGAAAATACAGGCCAGTCAGCATCACCCTGGAAAGGTGATGGAACAGCTCATTCTGGGTGTCATCTCTAAACATGTGGAGGGGGTTGTGATCAGTCATGCAAAGTCTTGTTGGGGGCCTGTGACTAGCACTGTTCCCCAGGAGTCCTTACTTTGTCCTGTCCTGTTCAAAGTATTCATCAACAACATGGATGAAGGGACAGAGTGTACCCACAGCAAGTTTGCTGATGATACAAAGCTGGGGGGAGCAGCTGACTCACCGGAAGGCTGTGCTGCCATTCAGTGTGACCTGGACAGGCTGGAGAGTTGGGCGGAGAGGAACCTGATGAAGTTCAACAAGGGCAAGTGTAGGGTCTTGCACCTGGGGAGGAATAACCCCATGCACCAGTACAGGTTGGGGGTTGACCTGCTGGAGAGCAGCTCTGCCTGGAAGGACCTGGGAGTGCTGGTGGACAACAGTCTCACCATGAGCCAGCAGTGTGCCCTTGTGGCCAGGAAAGCCAATGGATGCATCCAATAGGATGCAATAAGAGGAGAGTGGCCAGCAGGTCAAGGGAGGTGATACTCCCCCTCTACTCTGCCCTGGTGAGGCC
>VZSC01008471.1:11371-40113 GCA_013398225.1 Steatornis caripensis | reverse complement strand
TGCTCTAGGGGCACCTGCTTTAGCATGGGGGTTGGACTAGAAGATCTCCAGAGGTCCCTTCCAACCCCTACCATTCTGGGATTCTGGGATACTGTGATGAATTGAATTACACAGATGGTTAAGGGGGGCAGGGGGGTGGAATTTCGCAAGTAACTAAAGGGCAGTACTGGAGGCATTTCAGGGTATGGAGTCTTGCAATGTCAGAATTATCTAGGTAGCCTTACCCTTGAGGAAACTCACAATGTATTCCCATGGTACAAGTACTTGACTGCAAGCAAACTTCAACTAGAGTTTCCGCTGACTAAAATAAAAGGAAGTATATCTCAACATTTCTGTCAATTTCAGTCATCTGCATATCACAGTAATCAGTATAGGTACAGAGGGCTGTATGACAGCATTTGTTTTGCTGTAGACAAATGGTCATTTAAAGGCGGAACTGGGAATGTATGTGTCAAGCTGTGGCAAAGCTGAATACGTCAACATTGAATTGAAGCATTTAGGGGTTGTCCTTGCTCAAAATCTGACAAAGTTTACCTCCAATGGCTCCAGCAATACTTTCTCTGTGTGGTTTGAACACTCTGTGCAGGTTCAACAAGACACATTCTACCATGGAAGTGCTGTCTCGACAGTAGTGACTGAGGTGCAGGGTGGCAAAGTGATGTTCTGGTTCCAGTGCTCCTCAGTGCTAACGGAAATGAAGCACAGAGGACACAAATCTGAGCTCATTTGCTATGCATGATGCATTTCACCTTGATTGCATATTCTAATACTGCAATGATGGACCTTAAGGGATTTTTCAATTTTACAGAAAAACTCTATAGCAGTATGGAATGTTATGTTACTTACCTGCCTGCTACAGCAGGCTATACAAATAAGTAAAGGAATGCTCTTGAATTTAATCTTATTTTAATTATTCATAAGCTATTTGACTTAATCATTAAGGCTGTAACAAGCATAAAAATGTTAATTTCACAAGTACTCTGTATTTATTTTGTATATATGTAACTAACATGTGGACTGCAGCCAGTTTGCGGGTTGGGAGTTTTTTGTGTGTTTTTTTTTCACCAGGGGAAAAATCTGGAGTAAGGAAGAAGTACCCTTGTTGGAAAAGGATCAGTTCAAGGAATATTTAAGCAAAGTGGACACACAGAAGTCCATGAGCTATGATGGGATGCACCCATGAATGCTGAGGCAGCTGGCAGATGTCACTGCAAGGCCAATCTTTGATCAATCATGGCAACTGAGAGAAGTGCCTGAAGACTGGTGGAAAGCAAATGTTACTCCTGTCTTCAAGAAGGAAGCAGGGAACTACAGGCCAGTCAGCCTCACTTTGATCCCTGGGAAGATGAAGGAGCAGCTAATCCTGGAAAGCATTTCCAGGCACATGAAACACAAGAAAGTCATCAGGAGTAGTCAGCATAGCCTCATCAAGGGGAAGTTGTGCTTGATCAACTTGATAAACTTCTCTGATGAAACGAGTGGCTTGGTAGATGAGGGGAGAGCAGTTGATATTGTCTACCTGGGCTTCAGTAAGGCCTTTGACACTGTCGAGGAGATGAGGAGACAGGCAGGTAGGCTGAAAACTGGCTAAATGGCTGGGTTCAGAGGGTGTTGGTCAGTAAAACAAAGTCTACTTGGGAGCCAGTAACTAGCAGTGTACCTAGGGGTCAGTACTGGTTCCAATCCTGCTTACATAAACTGATTACTGAAAAAAATCTAAATCAGTCATTAGTAACTCAGATCCATGTCCTGCAGCAATAAAAACCTAAAATTGTATTTGTTGGGTAGTTTAAGGACTTTCCCAAATAATTTTTAGCACCTTTGTAAGAAAGATGACATTCTGTTTGCCTGAATCACTGAGGTATTTCTTTATACACCTCAACAGCTTTTCTAGCAAATGAAGGACTTAATTGGGCCATCAACAAAAGACTTTAATCTGATTTAATCACTAGAGACTCCAAAAAGATTCAAGATTCTTGATGTTATTCAGATATCGAATACCGCATACTATAAAATATCTACATAGATACGTGTCTTTATGTTACTCTTTTTCTGAATTTGGGTCACTGAGTACCTCTCACTATTTGCATTTTCTTTGAAATTTTTTTCTTCCTCAGAATGTCAAGTGTCTTGACAGTCTCTACATTTTCATTTTTCTGAATTATTTCCACCAAAAATAAAGATATTACTTCATTTGCCTAGCAAATATGTCTGTAGCACAATTTTCCTTTTACTGATTTATCCTGGTATACTACTTGTCCTCTGCTGATAGTCCAGAACTCTGATCTTCCATACATCTTCTATTAAATGCTAATCCTATATCTCACTCATATATCCTAATGCATCTGAAACGGTACAAATTGCCTATATTTGGCCCACTGAATCAAGCCCAAAGCATAACTTTCTTTCTTTTGCTGAATTATTTAATTCTTACGAAATTTTGGACAGATGGGACCCTATGTTTAAGATTCAATGACCAAAAATACCTTAGTGTTTCTATTTGAGGATGTCTCACCAATTTAAGCTCTAATTTCAAAATATTTCCCAAATAGAATGCAAGCTGGCCTCCAGGAAATTAAGCCTCTTTATCAATAACTTTGCATCATAATTCAGGATTTCACTTCAACAAAAATAGTTGAAAGAAGCGTCATTCAATTGCTTAATTTAAGCACACAGTTTTTTAGTTTAATGCAATTGTAGTACAAGTCCTTGTCTGACAAGATAACACATACTGCTTTGTAGTTCCATTACAATCTTACTATTTTCTTCTTGTCTGTTAGCAGTTAGGACAATGTCAATTTAGGACAAATGTCATCAATCTTCTGCATGATCTTCTGAAAAACATTCACCACTTTGTCACGACATGAAGAATATTGACATCATCTTGACTTAAATCAAATCCTTTTCCAGTTATGGAATATTAAAAGCACATTCTCAGTAAAACCTTTAACTAACGTCTGCCTACTGAGCTAGCATTGTGGTAGAGAGAGAGATTAAATATTGAGGCTGGAAAACTGTTCCTCCTGGACCAGAGAGTAGGAGAGAGGTGACAGAAGACTCTCTGCTATAAGAATAGGCCAACATAGAGATAGCACTGAGCAGATGTGATTGCCCTTTCTGCTTTGTAATTCCATCTATATTATCATAACAAATAAAGTTCTTTGATGTGTGTCCCCTGGCAACTTGTCAGCTCTCCTGCTTTTTGAACTTCATTTCAGCTATTTACTGGAATTTAGACTGGAGTTCTTTCCCAAGGCAGCGGTAAAGGAAAGCACTGTCCAGCGCAAACTGTGAGGGTTTATATGAGGAAATTACCATATAAAGAACATATTAATGAAGATGACGATGTCTCCCAGCTGATTTTCAAAGAAAGAACTTTATACAGCTTCACAGCTAAAAAAGGGAGGAAACACATATGGTATTTTAGACATGATTAATTGCTTTCAAGGAAAAGTTATTACATGGTAAAGGTTAAGTTATAAAACAAATTGACTTTGGTAGTCTTTTATAATTCTTAACCTAGATCATATCAGCATGGTCCCACACGACGTTACATTAGTACAACTACAGTGTGGAAAAATGAACAGTCTAGCTTGGATAGGAATCTCCCAAGTAACTGTCACTGGTGCAACCTATGATTGACATAATTATGGTGTGAATCAACAGATATTCTTACATAAACATTTCTTTTTGTTTGTTAATACATCTATGTAACAAGAATATCTCAACATACTCTCCTATATATTAGCACACGAACATAAATACCTGCCCCTGTGTTTTTCCTTCAGAAATAACTTTACAAACTGTGGAACAAGACTATCATATGTTATATGTATTCCCCACTGGCATGGTGATATTATTTATTATTGGCAACCCTAGTTTTTGTCCCAAAATAAATCCTGAATTTATCTGTCACTGTAATCCCTACTAACCACTGTAGTTACTAATATACCAGATTTTGGAGGTAATAGGTGATTAGCTATTGGTTGTTATTTTAATTGGATATGAGCAGTGCAGTAGCAGTATGCAGCTGTCACAGCCAACATTGTCTGCCACTCCTTTACCATTGAGTACACCACATCATTGAAATTCTTCATTAAACTATATTTCTTTGAATTTATATTGACATATGTATTAAAAAATTGAGTGAACATAGCCTACAAACACTGACACTAAATAAAATCTAAAGTTTCAGAGAAAGTACATTCAGTAATAACTGTACACTGAATGTTTCAGGCAAAAACTTGCATTGTTTATACTACTATGAAGTTCTATAAAGATAGGTCTAAAATACAGATCTTCTTATCTTTGGGCCAACACGATTGCTATAACATAAGGTACGCTGGCTACATTATTCTGCAACAGTTTAGTTTTACTTTTAGTACATGAAATCTCAGCGTTGTGATGATTCCAATTTGGTATGTAGCAATACACTATGAGAAACACAAACCTTAGTGCTGAATGCCCTGGTAATTTCTTGTTTCATCATCCAAATATTGTAGGACTGTGGGAATCAAGGCCAATAGGACCAGAAATTATTTTGATGGGATTTTAAACTCCATACTTACACAAAAATTATTTTATTATCCATGCATTTCTTTTGATTTGTGGAGTGCAATATTAACCAGGGTGACCCCTTTCATGTGCTACTTTATCATTAATAGCTGAATTAAGATTTTTCTTATTAATTTTCCTCTTTTGAGAAACACAGCGAGTGTAACTAATTTCGGACGTTTTTCACTAGAGCATTTACTGCTTGATGAAATGATGTGTTAACTCATCATAAGAAGTGGTTTATATAATATATTAAGTCTGACAGAATGATCCAATAAAGAATAGTTTTTTAGTTATTTTGGTTTAATTGTACACAAGTGAAATCATTCCTTGCAGAAGTGCATTGGCATACGAAACATGTTTTTCATTGTCCATCAAAGGCAAAATCATTCCTATTGGTGGCTGGATGAGCAAGAGAGAAAGTGGGGGGAAGCAGAGGGCACAGGAGGCCTGTCTGAGAACCTGAGTTTGATGTATTGGTTGTCTCCAGACTAAGAAATAGTCATGATCATGTTTCACAGTCCTTACCCCCTGATGCCAAGCAGAATCTCTCGCAGAGAGCACTGCAGATCCATTCCTGTATACACACACACACATTTCCGCTCAGAAGAAACAGAGTTCATAGGGCAGGATGGACCATATTAAGAGCTGAGAGCTGGAAATTGCTCTCTGATCATCTAGACATGCCTGTTGAATGCGTTGGGACGGTCCAAAACTACAGTGAAATTGTTTCTCTTCAGAATATGCTGATAGGATGAGGCTTAAACAATTTGTGTTGCATACCTAGGGAAATAAATAGGCTCCAGTGTTGGATGGAAGAAAAAGTGAAAATTAGATTCCCACTCTGAATCACCTGCTAGAGGACCTGTTTTGAAATTTTTCGGAGGAACAGCCTGTATCTAGGTACTCAAAGCTGCTCCCTGCAGCTGAGTCACCCTCATCACCAACTACAGAGGAAGCCTAAAGGTACTTGGCTCCCCAGGCTGAAGGGAGCACTTGTGAATACTGAGCTCTATCATTCTCTTACTGGTATTTGCCTGGAGTTTCACTGTAAAGGTAACATTTTAATGATGAATGGTCCATACTGTCCTACATTTGATGCAATGGAAATTTGTTGTTAAGGTATCAAGTTCAGGGGAAAAAAAACCCCAACAACTAAATGCTTTCTAGAATGAATAATGAGTGCCAGAAAGGAGTTTGCTGGTTTATTACTTTCTGCATGTTCAGTGCCTAAGCTTTTGAGATCCTGCCTGTTCTTTGAGGATGTATCCATCTGAATTTGTTAGGTCTTCATGATGCAAACAAACCTGACACACAAAAATACACCGTGTATGTTCTTCATGTGAGAAAGCACTGACTTGATGTGGCATGATATACATCTGTTTTTTTCTGTCACTGTGGACTATTTTACCTAGCGTTCTGTAAGAACAACTATCTAATGCTTTTTTTTGCCATAGGATCCCCATCACAGATATAAGCACCCACTGCTGGGGAGAGTGAGACAGCAGGGGATGGGATGGAGGAGACAGCTTTTTATTTGTTACCTTACTTTCTTCAAGCATTACCACTATTATGATTTTATAAGTTATTAGTGTTATGAGAGATGCCATTATAAAACAGAAAAATGTGTGATGGTAACTGTGCTATTAAGGTCTCTAGTGGAACATTAATTATTGATCTTTGCCTCAAAAGCATCAGAATGTTATATTAGAGCTGCAATGAACTGTTCACCTTACAAGCATTCAACTGAACTATGTCATTCAAAGGTGACAAGGTTTAGCTCTGCTACTATATCCAGAGCACTCTGAAGACTGCAATAGAATTGCAAACACAGCCAAACCTGCCTAACAGAAATAGGATATCTGACACAAATAACCTTTTTGATGGACAGGGTGTTTTTTAACTCATTCTCAGTTTCTTATTCCTTGTTCTTTTTCCGAGTTCCCTTGCTTCCTGCAAACCATGCTTTTAGTGATAACGGTCCGGCACAGGGTTTATCAGTCTTCTTAAGTGAACAGTGGTGCAGTCAGTTCTGCTGATATCATTCAGGGATGAAAGAGCCTTGCAGGTCTACTCCCAGTTTTACAAGCCAGTAGCCCTCCCTGGTAGGTGTTCTACCAGAAGTAAATAGTGGTCTCCCTGCCGTGATATGGGCTGAGATAAGCACACATGTGGCAGAACACTACTCAAAATCAATCACTGGGATAAAGTAAGGCCTTTTCTTCCTGCAGCACCACCAGCAAAGCCTCTTTCCTTGATTTTGCAGGAATTTTGAAGTTTCCTTCGTTAATTTGAGCTACTGAAGTGTTACAGCCCAGTTGATACAGTAACTGTCTGGTGCGTTGTTTTATCATGTGGTGTCACATAGCACAGCCATCCCCCTCTAGTCCCTGCTGCTCATAAGCATATGCCTTACTATTAGCATTAGTGACTGACACATGTTAGGGTTAGAAAAATACTTTAGGTAGATATCTTTTAATCACCTGTGACTATACTTAATTTTGCTTAACCCTTTTTCCTCTGTCCCCCTCATTTCTGTCTCTTACAGAAAGCACAGAATATTAATTTCTGTCTCCTATTAAGTTCGTGCTGACTTTGAGAGAGCATCTTTCTACTTCTGGCCATTCTTAAACTCAACAGACTACAGACTGTACTTTTCACATTCACAGAAGTATAGGGTAGAAAAGTCATTTTTCAACAACACTTTTCTTACCGTAATTGCCTTTTGTCTGTCATTTTTCCCCTTGCAGATGGCCATTAAAAGAGGACTGAATGACTGATGTGGTGATATTGGTCAAACCTGGCCCTATAGATGACAGCTTGAGCCTGAGCAGGTGAGGAATCAGTTCATGGGGCTGGCAGATTAATTGTCTTAATGTTAGCAACCTCAAATTACAACTGCTCTGTCTCGAGACAGTGCTGTCGCTGATGTGTGACAGGTTTTCAGACAAAGCGCAACAACCCACGGTAGCGGAGAATCTAGTTCTGATAACATGCCAGGATGAAAACATCTAGATTAGACTGAGACATCCTAAGGGAAATTAAATCACAGATATATTAATCTGTAAAATATAATTCTTGTCCCTAAAAGGAATTTCCAACTCCATGTCACCTGCACAACCAAGGTTAAAGGTTCAGATTCTGCAGGGATTTTTTAAAAAAGATTCTGGACCATCATGATTGATGAGTAAGGATTAGGTAAATCCTTGTTCCAGAGGCTCTCCAAGAGAGCAAGAAATGAACAGAGGGAAGGAATGCAAGATCCTTAAATCTCTAACCTTATGAATAAACTAGACGAGGTATCAGCTATAGATCGTGAGTTATCTGAATCAGCTGCATCACAGCAGAACAGATGTACTCTTTAGCTGAGACTACAGTGTTCTGTCAATACACCTATGTTGGGAAAAAAGGTCTACAGATACTAAATCACACAGCCTGACTAGTTCAAGTCGGCAAAATTTCTAGAATTGATACAGCTGTGCCAGCAAATAAGACGTTTTTCTGCACTTAGCCTATGAACTGACAAACGTCTTTATGAGCAAAGCTCTCTTTTTGCCACATATAAAGCATCACAGCTAGGGAGCTGTGTCAACATGTGTAAACACAGTATATAATAAGCAAAATCTGAGCTGTAGATATGGGTATGTTAAACAGCCTACTAACAACTACATAGAGGGCATACATGGGGAGAATGGGAAAAAATCCAGAATTCATTATACACTGGAAAGGAAACATAAAAGACTAAGAGGGACCTTCCAGCTGCTCTGAGACTTGTCTCATATTTAGTTTCATGACCTCTGGTATCATCCACAGCACATGTAATTGTACTATGAAGGAAAGAGAGATAAGCCTGCTATTACTTTCTTTCTAGGTTTTGCTATTGTAACTCTGTGAAATAACATGATGACTTGAATGCAGAGAGTTTCACTGAAGTTATTTCAAAATTAAAGGTATTCACTGACTACCACACAGAAACAGTATCAGAATTCATTTTCAAGGATTTAAATATCCCATATGTAAATTGACAGTTAAATCCAGCTCAAGATGAAAGCAGCCAACAACCATCTGATGACTGTTCAAGGCACTGTGTAAAATTACTTTAATTCAGTGTCGGATAATACCCAAATAAAAATATGCATCTTCCCCAACTCAATGAGTGACACTTTTACTGATGGTATCACCATTAAATCTAGCGTCCCCTTCGACAGCTCCTCCAGCAATTGACCTTTTGCCTTGCAAAACTGGTAAGCATCAAAGTTATAACAATTCAACTATGCCCCCTTTACTCTCTGCAGTTGTGGCTGTACTGAGCATCACTGCCTTTATTGGAACTTTGTGCAGATTTAAGCCTTACCCACATGTAGCACGTTGAGTGGACAAGCATCGTTTCCTATTTTAGGTCCAGTCTAACACACTTGTTCCCAGCCAAATTCCAAGGGAAACAACTATCTAAATGAGGATGTTGCATTTAAAAAGAAGTATATTTAATTACTGGGCACCCTGCCATGCATTGAACAAATTTCCACTCCTGTACTTGTTCCCCCTGGCTGTGCTCTGAAACTGGGAGTTGTAATATCGAACCACTGTAGCCAACAGAAAATAAGAAAATCCTGTGTTTCTACAAACCTAGCAAAATCCCTGAGACTTCCTTAATTTTACCAATGTTTAGTGCTTAGAATAAATCACAGCTAACATTTCAGTGTTTCCATATAAGTGTCAAAAACAAGGCCTAATTAACATCTCAGCATAAACCTGAATATGTATCTACCCATGCACTTAATAGCTTAATCTTTAATAATGATGCCTTGCTCCTTTGCAAGACCTAATAATACTGGTAGAATATAAAATAAAATAAAATAAAATAAAATAAAATAAAATAAAATAAAATAAATAAAATAAAATAAAATAAAATAAAATAAAATAAAATAAAATGAAATCCCACTGTACTACCTCAAATCTGCTAGTGGGATCTGAACCAGCATTAACTAGAATAAATGTAAAAATTACATTTTTTAGTACAACATTCAGGTAGAAACAATGGTGCTAACTTCTCTGCCTTTGTAGTGAGTGCCATGTATATTCTCCAAAATAGAAACCTGAGGGCCATAAGGCCATTTCCCTTAAAAAAAATGAAAGGTACATTCTAATCTAAAAGTCTCTGAAAAATAATGGTCCCAAATATCTCCAAAATGAAAAGCTTTATTCTTACACTAATGCTTTAACCCTCCTACATAATATCTTTGAAACTTCTAATCTAGTTTAAAAACAATCTTATTCCCACTGGATTTAATCCACTTTTCCACAACATATTTATTTAATGTTTTACTAGAATTTAAAAGGTAAACGTTACCTGAAAACCACTATTGTTGTTTTTGTTCTCTAGGAAATAGTAATTTATAGGTTTCTTTAGATTTTGAATTCTGGAGCCATAGTGGCCTCTATTGTCGTCATGTTAGAATAGCATGTATCACAGGCGTAGTAAATAAACTACCTTTAGACATTTTTCATTCTTTGAAAATACATGACAATAGTTCTTGTAAATCGACCCGTCACCTGGCTCCAACTTACAGACAAACTTTTAAAGGCATTCCTGTGGTAATTACATCCTCATGCATCCATCTAACATCAGACCAGCCACAGGCATGCTAAGCTTTTTGTCAAGTGAACTCACGTTCTGCTTTGAAAATTACAGAGGACGCAAGGCCCATAAAATTTCTTCAGTGTGCTGAGAATATCAGGAAAGTCACAGAAACTAAAAGCAGTTTTTTCTTCTTGCTAATTAAATGATTGCATGTGTGAAGATGAAAGATGGAATTGCATGCAACTTTAGCTATCAACAAATACTAGATTAGATCATAGTTTTCACTCTAGCCTTTTTCAGTGCTATAAAGACCTCCATTAATAGAAAACTTGATACTTTTTTCCAAATATATTTTAACTAAAATTAAAATACACAGTACAAATATGCTTTTGAGACTAGGTCTCTCTCTGTCCACCGATTGTTCAAGAATCCTAAACAGTTCCTTTGGACTATACATCTAGTGTTTAGATTAATAAAGTTAAGCAAGATGAATGTCACTGTAACATTAAATCTGAGGCTCATCTACAGAAAACCAACATAATAATTATTCCATAAAAATGCCCAAATTCAATTTATGTCAACACTTTATATGCTAGAATGAGTTTTTCATCACAGAGAAGTTGAGTATTATCTAATTAGTAGCAGCTTTTGCCCAACACTATCAAGAGAGAATTAAAATTACGCACTGAATTTCAGTTCTATGAAGCACTGATGTCGTTTATTAAATATTCTATTGAGAATAGACTAAAACTCAGCTCCGTTGTTCCCCTTCCCCTCAGGAAGCATGACTGATCTTCCTAATTCTCAGTACTACAAAGTGATTTATATTCTTTGTGATTAACATCATATGAAAAAATTGTTTCCTTTCCCAATTTTTGAGCCAAAAATAATCCCCATTATTATACAGTTGAATCTATGAAAAAAGAAGCAGTCTTTTGCACAAAAGAATGGGACTACATGTTTAAGATTTCATACTGTACAACATCAAATGTTATTAATATTCTGGGAGAAATTAATATGAAATAATATAATGAATAAAGATGCTAGTAATCATATCATATCTGCAGTAAAATGTGCATCTATTTGTTGATGGACATTTGAAAAAAAATGAAAGAAAAATATTTGTTGATATTGCAAATTTTAAAAACTAGTAAAATGGGCTTTTTCATCAATAGCTAAGGATGTGATGAATGAACCTTGGGTAACATGAACATACAACTTAGGAGACAAGCCTAGCACAAAGTAATCGAAGATGTTGAGAGATCACTGGTCTCATATTTCAGTGACCGCAGCAAATGGATATGGTACATGCACTGTAAATGGCAAACTTGAGTCATGATCTGAGCAGATCATTCTGCCAATCTCATATTTTAGGTGGCTGCAAAACTGTCGATTTTATGTTAAATTCAGACTGTGTACTTCACCAGTTCCTACTTCCTTTACATCTCTTCATCAGCAAAAAATAGTAACAATCAGCCAGGAACTAGAAAGAGAACAAAGTAAACATACACATATGAGGTACTTCCTTTTGACAGATGTTTATTCCCTTTCAGTTATCCATGAAGAAAAATTTAAAGTAGTTTCTAATGGTAAGACTAACTGGAGGAGCAAATCAGTAGTAGTGCTTTGTATATGCAAGGTATATGTTTTCCTCCTGACACTAACTTGCTATGTACCCTGAAGAAGGATGATATTAGGTACTTAATCAGATAATTCAGTAGAAATGGTTAAGCTATTAAACCATAAGCATTACTGAAATAAGCACTGAAGCTGTCTCCTATAAAGTTACTTTTTCCTTGCTCTTCCAAGGTAATAGCTGTGCCAGAACCATAGAACAGCCCAAGCTGAAAGGGACCTCAAAAGACCATGTTGTCCAACCTTTTGTGGGGAAGGGAAACTAGCTGAGGTTTTCTGGCACCCTTGTCATGGTTTAAGGCTGGCATGGCTATTAAACAGATGACAAACATTCTCTATTAGCTTTTTCCCTCCCAGAAGGGGAAGGGAAAAAGAAAAGGGAGAGAGACTTATGAGTTGGAAAAATTAAAACAGCTTTAATGAAAAATAACAATAAAAAGGTATAATATTATCAATGGAAAGTAATGGAATATATACAAATATATACAAAGCCAATATCACACTCCCTTGATGATGATCACGTCACCCTGGAAGCTGCAGGGCAGGCCCTGGGAAAGTCCCAGACTGTACTCAGCAGCAGATAGGAACTGGATTCTGGAATGCATGGATTGGAATCAAAGGCAGAAGAAACAGACAGAGTCCTCCTCGGACACCAGCCATATAAGAGAGCTTGACCCTTGTGCTCTCTCAGCATTGTACTGAGTATGACATTTATGGGATGGAATACTTCATTTGGTCAGGTTTGGGTCACCTGTCCAGCCCACTCCTCCCCACAGGAGGGTAGCAGGTGTGACCTCTTCTCCGCTCTTTCATTTCCAGCACGTAGGAAGTTTAGCGGAACCAAGCAGTGACCCTGGTTCTATAGGAATAAGTAAAAGCAAGAGCCTTTCTGCACACCATTCATACCGTTACTCCAGCATTAACTATAAACATCTAGCCTTATCACTCCTAGAAGCAGACACTGTCTGAAAAACATGCTGTTAATTTCAGAGAGTGTATTGTCTTCTAAGAGACTTAAATGAAATGTAAAATTACTGAAAAATTAGTTCTGTCCTAGCTCAAACCAGGACAACCCTGTCCACTTGCATCTTGAAAACCTCCAACAATGGAGACTCTACCATGTCCCTGTGGAGGTTGTTCAGTTGAATGATTGTTTTCACTTTAAAAAATTCCTTTCTTTTATCATGATGCAACCTGTCCCAGTAAAACTTATATCCATTGCCTTGTGTCTTCTCCAGGTGGCTTCTTGTGAAAAGAGAACCTCTGTCCTCTCTGCAGTCACCCTTTAAGTACTGGAATACTGTGATGAGGCCTCCCTAAGCCTTCTCTTCTCCAGAATAAAAAGACCTAATTCCTTCAGTCTCTCCTCATAGGGCAGGTTCTCCAGCCCCTTGATCATCTTCATGGCCCTTCTTTGGATCCTCTCCAGTCTACATTTTTCTTGAATTGTGGGGATCAGAACTGGACACAGTAGTCCAGGTGCAGCCTGAAAAGCGCTGAGTAGAGTGGGAAGATCATGTCCCTATCTCTTTTAGTAATGCCCCTGCCAATGCAGCCCAAGATCAAATTTGCCATTATTGCTGCAGTGGCTCACAGCTGACATGTTCGGCTTATTGTCCACCAGCTCCCCCAGATTGCGTTCGGCAAGACTGTTCCCTAGCCACACAGATCCTACCGTGTACTGGCTGTTTGGTTACATCATCTCAGAGTAGGGCTTTGCACTGGTCTTTGTTAAACTTCAAACTGCTCTTGCTAGTCCACTCTTCCAGCTGGTCCAGGTCTCTCTTTAAGATGGCTGTCCCTTCTGGTTTGTCCACCTCATCACTCAGTTTAGTGCTGTCAGCAAACTTAGTAAGGGTGCTTTCAATCCCATCATTGATGAAGATGTGGAACAGTGTGGGGCCCAGTATCAATGCCAGGAGCGGGGCCTCACTTGTGACATGTTGCCATCCTGAGTAAAAACCATTGATCACCATGAAATGACCAAGAAATATTGCTCTGTTACAAACTGAAAATAGGTAGTAAGTAATGGGGAAAATAGAAATCTATAGGTTAGATGATAGCATGTTACAAGAAGGGTTAATTTACAAGAACCTCCATCTTTAAAATGTCTGTAGGGTATGTTGAGCAAATGATAGGTTTTTTTCTGAAGATATAACACTTTTTCCTCACTGTAGGACTAAGAAGTGCTGCAGTAGAGATGGTGAGGTGATTTGATTTTAGATATGTACAGATATTTTTACTTCTTTTTTAATTCAGTTGAAACCGAACTTTTGAAGACAAGATTGAGCAGGAGGATTTTTTTCTTGACACTAGTCAGATTCAGAAGCCTGGTGTGTAATTTTCATTTAAAAGAGTTAAGTAAACTTTTTTTGTGTGTTTTAATCCATCTTCAGACTTCTTGAAAGTCTGTGTTATTCAACACAAAGCATCTGCAGAGCTCTCCTTTCCCCCAGGTCTTCATTTGGAGCAGGAAGGCAGAGCTAAGTTCAAATGCAACTTTGTGATTTCAATGTTCAGAGGCTGCTAGAGGTTGTCCATCTTTCTCAGAAACTCACAGCATCCTTTGGGTTCTGTTTGCCATTCTAATAGCAGAATTAAGAGAAGACAGATGGTAAGAGAAAGAATTAAAGCTTGAAGCAGCTGTTATGAAGTCTGCTTCAAGAATACAATTGCTTATATAGACTTATTCAGACAAAGCCAAAACAGGAAAACATATTTTTCACCCTGGCACACCAGCTGGTGTCACTGCTATAGTCAATGTAACTAACTGTACTGCTTCGAAAAACACATATTACAAATTGCATCATAAATGACAACATGAAAAAGGACAGAAATACAAATTAATATAAAAGTCTCACTCATTCTACCGTAAACCTTGAAGCAACTGTGCTCAAGTAAACGAAGCAATGTAGCTATAGAATTAAATTTTAACTTTTAAAATGTTTAACCCTTACATATTCTTATTGGTGTGCTGTCTTACAATGTTGTTGGGGATAGTTGATGAGGGCACTGATTAAATGTGGTGATTTTTCACCACAAAAATAGTGGTGGCAAAAGTGAGGGTGGTGATCAAGAAAATCAAAAAGCAATCTTGTCTATATGAGATAAAGCCACATTTCCAAACCCCTGTCCTAGAGTGATCCAAATTATTTTCTGGTTTATGCCACATATCACCACGAACGATGTAGCTGTCCCAACATGTAGTAATGCTGTTAGTGACATCTCATGCAGACAAGTACTTCAGCGTGAACAGATGCAATAGAAATTACTTATACAGTTACAGAATCCTGTCCACAGGTGAGATCGGGCTTGTGGACCACTGGCTGGACCACTCTGATTTACCTGCCCATTCCCTGACATAATCATCAATATAAAACTTCACACAATCAGTTACATCATAGGCATGACAGGAAACAGAGATGATAGAGGTGAGATTCAGTTGTCTGAACAGAACAGCGTTGTTTGTATTGTCCCAGTATATCCTGCCTGCATTCCCACTGCTACTCTAGATGAGTGCAGGTCTTCCATAAGTTCTGTGTCATATCCACCAGTACCTTGCAATTGGCTCAGACAGCCAAGCACAACTAAAATGACAGCAAATTACTGTTTTCAGGGAAATGAATGCTAAATGACCCTCTCTTAACTAATCTGGAGTCTCAGGTGCTACTAGAAAACCTCTAAGTCTAGCAAATTAAAATTGTCCATGAAAAGTCCTGGGTATGAATGCTAAAAAGCATGGAATGACCTGCATCCATACTGGTATCTAACTATCTTGGCACTCAAAATAAGAGTTGTCACAATTAAATCACTTGTTGGCTTTGTCCCAGTACTCTTTGGGAAGATGCATGCAAGGAGCATTCAGAGCATTTAATAGTGTAGATGATGATATTTCGGTGCCCAGGACTGATGCTTGTTATGTACTAGTTTGTGAGCTACTGATCTAGTCTAACTGTTTCTAAAGCAGGCGGATGGAGGGAGTTAAAAATCTCTAATGACACTTTCCATAGGTGCTCATGGGAAGTTTAGTATTTTACTCTCTAGTAAGCAGAAAAAGATTCCCAAATCCATGACATATAAAGAAGGGTGATCATTAGAGATTCTGAGCATCAAAATACCCAACTGAAATAAACCCAAGTACAGTGCAAGGGTAAACAGAAGGTGAGTGTCTGCTTTGTTATAGTCATCTGAACAAGGACCTTTTCAAGCAAAAAGGGATAATAAGCAAAGGGGCAAGCAATAAACAAGAACTCACAGAAATGCAAACCCCTTTGACAAGAATAACAGAAAATGCCAAAGACCAAAAATCTCCAGTCACTAATCGATGGGCTGTTAAGAAACTACATGCACGGCTTTGGAGAGGGCTGACCTGGACTTTGTAACTGACAAGAGGTGGGAAACAAGAGGAAAATGCGTATTGGGATATTTGAGGGGGTTCTGTAGGACTATGCAAAATTTCTGAGAGCACGGGAGAAGGGGGTTGGGGAGGAACGAGCGTGTGCATGTGTATTCACTAGCAAACATCAAGCTGGACAAGCTGGCAAGCAGAAGGCCATAGGAGATTCCTGACAGGGGTATCGGTCAGGCAGAGGGTCCGTGTGCTTGTATTTAGGGTGTCCTGCAAATGTGGAGTGCCTGTGTGACAAGCATGCAAGTGCTGCATGTTTACAGTGAGCATCAAGCTGGACTGGCTGGCAAGTAGGTGACTCATGGGGCAGGTAAGAGGGATCCATGCAGGGGTATCAGGTGGACAGAGCGGCCATGCCAATGCTGAGGGGATCCACAAATGTGCATGTCCTTGTGAACCCATTGACTGTCATGTACATGCTGTCACCAGTGAGCTACAGCACTAGTGAGTCCTACATCTATGTGGTGTTTAAGGAAGCACCTTGCCTGTGGCAGTCAGTGTAGCCAGCCACACCAGTCTCCTGTGTGTGTCTGTGTGCCTGTATCTCTGGAATATGCACCTATCTTCCCTACTAGTTGAACTGGCACAGTTCAGCATGGGACTGTTTCCCTGAGACTCCAAGACTCCAGGCTGGGCTCCAGTGGATAGGTAGGAGGGGACCCTGGGCTTGGAGCTGCAGGAGACGACACCCACTTATCCCTTCACACACACACAGAGTCTCAGAAATCTCTTTTGTGACCTGAAAGAGCTTGAAGCATCTAACTTGAAATGTTGGCTCCCATAGTATAAGATGGGCAAGAATGAGCTACACAGCCTGTTACTGAGCTGCAAAACCTTTTGGAAATAAACAGCAGAGGGAGCGAGGTCATTAATTCAATAGATTCAGTAGATCACTCTTTCAGTAAGAATCATTAGAAAATGAGAGTTCTTGGCAATTTAAAAGCTTCAGATATTTTTTTACCTTGGATGACTAGAGAAATAGAGATTGAAGCCAGAGCTTGACAGGTCATCCAAAACACAGTCTCTTCCATAATCTGAGATAGCTGCAAATTTCTTGCTCTCAAGGAACCACAGATTCAAGTCTAATCCAAGTGAAATATGTATGTACTTGTTTTCATGAAAATATTGTCCTTTATTCAACAAATACTCCTCTAACCTTTTGTCATGCTATTCCAAGATATTTACAGACAACAAATATTTCCTACCTCAGACTACATTGTGCTGATCCTAAAAATCGAATTTCTTCTACTCTCCTCTTGTGGGTTGTCTAATCTAGTGGGAAATTTGTCAGTCATGTCTTGAACTCAGAGGTTCCATTTATCTTTCTTGAACATAACTGACTAGACAGTATCATGCCAGTATAGTGGCTTTTTCCTTCTTTACTGTAGATATCTCTCCAAACATACTTTAGATTTCAATTGGCCATTTTCATGGTTGAATTACAGCAGATACTCTCAGTTAATAATCTACGAGTTTGGTCTACTCGTCATACTCTTATTTTCCTTTAAGGGGCTTGCTGTACAAATGTTGTTAGTAATGCCGAAGTGGATCACCTTACGCTCTGTAGTACGACTTTTCATCTCAAATCCTTCAAACAGGTTTTAAAGTTAACATTTCAAATGGTGTGCAGCACAGGGTCTGAATCCTTTGCAGCTGAGGAGTACGTAGGATGGGATTTTCAACTCCCCAGGAAAACCTTCTAATTATCTTCTAATCATTAATGAGGGAAACAATCCATAACAGTCCACTATTCCCTAAGGACCCACCTTTGGGGCTGTGGCTTGGGTAGGTGAGGGTAGGTGCTTGCAGACTTGAGTTGGGTACATAACCTCCAGAGAGGGAAGGGTTTCAGAAATACTCATCTTGGCACTTTCCTTCTTCAAAAGCACACCTCATGGTTAGGATCTAGGATTTAACTTCTCTCTGGAGGCCAGATAATGTGAGCTAAGCCTTGTTGAATATCTTTTGCAGGTAATCTTCATGGAATCTAAAGTCCTGAAAGCAATTAAAGCAAGAACTATGGTGTCTTCAGATCTTAAGTAGTCATTAAACCTCAGAGGAGGGGGAAGATGATGAGTGTAGCAACACAGAAATACAAAAGCATTGCATAGTCCTGACAAGGACTGAAGTCTCACAAAATGAGAAAACAACTCTTATTTTATTGAGCTAGTTTAATGAATTAAAACTTTTGAAGGCAGTATTTTTGCAGTCAGCCTTAGGCGGAGGTTATAAGGATGTCAGAACGAAAACCACAGAGCGCCATGTAATAGCTGCAGGTGAAATGAAGGGAAAAGGTTTTCTTCAGAAATAACTGCGCTCCAGTTCTAAAAACATTTTAGATTGGCTGAAAATCCTACTGCGACGCAAAAATGTCTCTAGGGGATCCCATTTTTCCTAAGAAAGACCATTGACACTACAGCAGAAATGCTAGCATAGCAAGCTGGAAGAAAACTCTCCCTAAACACCATGCATTGTTGTTTTCAGGCGATTTTCAGAAGCTGTTTATCCTCTATCTAGTTATTCATATGACACAGATATAAAACTTCAAAATATAATTTTAATCTTTATTAACCTACAGAAAATGTTCCCCAGGGGATATTTAACTCTCTAGCATAATTTATTAGAGAAGGATAAGCTAAAATAAAAGCAAGCTCAATCTGTTCTTCTGTTTACTGCATTTGCTTTGGTTAGGATAATTTAATTATTTTTAATTGTAGTTTAAATGGTCATAATAATATAATTTTCAATATTCAATACATGATTTAGGCTATTTGCAATAGAATTTCAAACATTAACACTAGCTGATTAATCTATTTAACAACACCAACTGCTGAGCATATTATAGCATATGACAACAATTCATAAGATTTGTGGTGCTCCTCACAAAGAACAAAAGAGATACACAATTTTCCTTTTTGATCCAATGCTTATTTTTCTACTATATATAAAGGAAAAAAAGGGGTTAAACTATGCACAAAGGAAGCGACAAGTTACAAGTATGAACCAGGGATAAGGGAACTGATTTAAGGGGAAAAACAAAATTAAAACAAAAATCCTGACCACAGTTCATCTCATGTAAAGTTCAGAAAAATCGCTTTTATTCAAATAAGAATGGTGGCATTTTTCAGCTGTAAGCCAGTCTACCCAAAATAGACTTCTTTTATATAACATTTTACTCCAATGCAACATTCACAGGGACCTTGCATATCTTCTGATCTCTGTATCATTGGAGTTTCTCCAGGTCTGACTTTGGAGACTTGGACTCCTGACTCCAGGGAGACTAAGCAGCGGCACTGAAGTGATAAACGTCTCACAATGTCCCCTGCTCTTGGGGAGCACTGCCAACATTGTAAGAGTACTCCTCATCTCCCAGCTGCCACAGTTTAACAGCCTCTCCTGTTAGCATATATTTTAAGTGGCAATTCTTAAAAAGGAATTAACAAATCAATGACCTGGGGTGCTGGGACACAGAACTGTCTCATTCATTCATGATACAGGGGCAGAAGCCTTCAATAGGAAGGGAAAACAGGCAGTTCTGGGCAATAATGGCTAGTTTGGAGCAGCCGAGTCTGCTTGCAGCTCTAGGCAGGGCCCTTGGTCACACACCACATACGTTTTGGAACTCCAGGGTTTACCTGACTACCAGAATGTCTACCATAGATGATCTGAAGTACCATCAGCAATGGCAGTTAAGATCATAAGACACCTGTGAAAAGAAGTGGCCTTGAATCCATACAAAAAGCAATCCCTTGCCCTTGCCTCCCCCAAACAAAACAAATTAAAGCAAGACAAAACACCAAAACAGCAGGAGAAAATCAGAGAATTGGCTACAGAGAGAAAAAAAAATTACAAGCAATAAAGAGAATAATAAATTATTTTCTCTTTAATCCTGACACACACTGTTTCTATTCTTCTACTAGTCCTTATTTTACAATTTCTGCTACTTTTTAGAACATTTTTGTACTAAAAAAATTACTTTTTAAAATAAGCTATAGAGAGATTAATACATTTCTCCCAGCTTCCTAAGCAGATTCCCCTCAAACCATAGAAATTCTTAACTCACCTTTCTCCCAAGTCATGCCATAGCTGTTACTGTGGCAGACCCACAGCCCTTATTCTTCAAAGCTGCAACAATTTTCTTTGTTTGTGGCCCTCCTGTCCTATCTTTTTTGACTAGTGCTCAAACTCACATTTTATGGAAAGACTTCTCTACAACTTTTCCAGAAAAATTTAATTATCCTCGTATAATTGTTATTTCACATGAAAAATAATAATATTCCATAAAGTAGGAGTGTTTTGGGTGATACACTCTTCTACATTTTAGAGTGGAGGAAAAGGGTTTAATAAATAAATATGTATAAACAAACATTTTGCAAGTAAAAATAGAGCACTAGAAAGAATAGTCTCACATTTTCATTTGTTGCAAAGCCTTAAGAGCACAAATAAACCACATTTTTTTCAGATTATTTTCATTGATGAAATATTCATTGATCCTGATGTAAGGAAGAGTGTGGTTGTAGTTTAGTTACAGTTGCTGGTCTCATGCATCACCTAACCCAGGTTTATTCTAATCCAGTCATTCTAAAACCATTGGGTATCATCAATCCATCTGCAGTTCTTTTCAGGGATTAGTTAAACTAAATGTTTTGGGAATAATGTAGCTGAGAGCTGGAAGAGCACTAATCTAGTACTTTAATCAAGTATTCAAGTACTTGAATTCACAGATGCAATGAAACTTTGTATTGAAGTTGACCTTTTGTAATATCTCCTAAAAGTTTATTTTTAGCTTATCTTGAACAGAACGATCCTGGGTAGTACGTATATTTAATCTCACTGGTGCTGCACCAAGCATGTTAATTAAGACTCTTCCTTATCTTTCAGAAGAATATTACATTTTTTATGCATTATTATTCCTCCTCTGCACTGCTCCAAATAAATTGAGCATGCCAACATGTCATTCAGTTCAGCAAAAGTTCACATAATAAAAAATGCATAGAAATATTGCAACAGAAAGCCAGTATACTGGAGTCCTAAGAATTAAAGTATAAATGGTATCACTTCATTCTCATACTCCCAGAGCACCAAAGCAGTGACTGTGGCTCTTAAAATAAACGCATGCCTTCTATCCACAATTCATGCCCCAGATAAGTATAATTGGATCATTGTTATGGAATCAAGGAAAATTTTGCAGCAGATATATGCTGCCCTATCAAGTATATTACAGCTCCCGTTATTATATAGTCTTCATTACTTTGTTTTGTTAAATAAAGCAACAAATAACATTACCCATAATGTCAATAAAGTGTCACTGTTTTCAAGTAAAGATCCACTTAAAAGCAAAATGTTTGCTAACTAATTTCCTTGGCACTGCTTTCAAGTTAAAATTCAGTGATTTTTAACTTCACATCAACAACCAATGTGAATAGAATATATTCCAGACTCGGGGAGACTGTAATTAAATGTGGAGTCTTAAAGGTGCATCAGTGGACACAGAGACAAAAGAAAAAAACCCGCATAATTTTCAAAATCATCTTAAAATTGTTTGCTTTGGAGCTCCACGCCAGAATCTAAGTGGAGTCTGATGATTTAAAAACAGGTTTTGAAATCATCTTTGAGTGTTAAAATTCGAATCAAACCCAAGCATTCACAGGTAAAGAAACAGGTTTTTCCAGAACGTTTTGTAACTGAGAGAAACCACTAGAGGGCAAAATGTCCATTGCTAAAAGTGTAAGTGAGCCAAGCACGTTTACACATAAAAGCAACAGAGAGGAGAAATCCCCCAAAATAGACCTTTTTTTTTTCCCTTTCCCCACCACCTCTCTAATTAAACAAAAGTTTGTAATCAAAATATCAATTAATAATACAGTCATTGTCCCTTAACCTCTATCCCTGAAAGGAGGTCATTAGGTGACATTTCTCATGAGGTCAAATCTATGCTGTTGCTTCCTCTTTCTTCTTTCTACAAATAGCTACTTTCTGCAAACATTTAGGTGTTCTAGGTTTAGGATATCCGGAAATAGCAGAAACTTGAACTTGCTTAGGCCTGCAAACTTACCAAAAGTGGTAAAAAAAGATAACTAGAAATACACGGGATTGACGTCTGTCTTTAGCACTAACTTTCATTTGGCCAGCTGTAAGAGAGAGCTGGGACTGTTCAGCCTGGAGAAAGGCAAGCTCAGGGGCATCTCATCAATGTGTATAAACATCTGGAAGGAGGGTGCAAAGAAGATACAGGCAGGCTCTTTTCAGTGGTGCTCAGTGACAGAACCAGAGGCAATGGGGGACAAACTGACACACAGGTGATTTCTCCTGAATATCAGGAAACACTTTTTTACTGTGAGGGTAACTGAGCCCTGGTACAGGTTGGCTAAAGAGGTTGTGAAGTCTCCATCCTTGGAGATAGTCAAAAGTTATTTGGACATGGTCCTGGGCAACCAGCTTTAGGTGTCCCTGCTTGAGCAGGGGGGCTGGACCTGGTGATCTCCAGAGGTGCCTTCCAACTTCAACCAGTCTGTAATTCTGTAAGTAACACTGAGAGGCACAGACGCATGCAGTGACTGTGTTCTCATCTGGCCAGCTAAAAATGACCTTGGGTTGTGAAGATACATAACCTTGTTTTTAAGAGATCTAGAAGGCAGCACTATAAAATGCAAATGGTGACGTGGAGACTAAGTATAATGAATGGCTTCATAACTAAATAAATAGTTTTCTTCAGTTTTTAACAGAGCATGACATTGAGCTTGCAGATAATGGTAAGGCAAATAAAAGTGTATAATAAGAAACTAAAAATACTGTAACAGACGTGAAAACAGATCTCAAGGAACAAAACATTTCCAAATTATAAGCACCTGGTGAACTCCATCCCAGGATTGTGGAAGAACTGAAAAATGAAGTTGCAGACCAGATAGCATGTGTTTTAAGATAGTTTCCATAAGGTAAAAAACAAATCTGATGAACAGCAAAATATATTACTTGTATTCAAAAGAAAAGAACAGTCCAATAAATACAGACTTTTTCATATGACCCAAATAACGTTCAAGGCTTCTGGACACATTTTTCCATCTATCTATAGGCTCAAATGTAACATGAGGTTTTAAAAAAATAAATTATTTCCCACAGTAGTGTAATGAAGTAAGAGCTCACCCATCTGGGCTCTAACATTCTGACACATTGAAATCTAGTAGTTTAGCTAAAGAAGATAAAGATTAATAGAAGTCTAACCTGAGCAAGGTATTCATAGAATCACAGAATCATAGAATGGTAGGGGTTGGAAGGGACCTCTAGAGATCATCCAGCCCAACCCCCCTGCTAAAGCAGGTTAGCCTAGAGCAGGTTGCACAGGAATGCGTCCGGGCGGGTTTTGAATATCTCCAGAGAAGGAGACCCCACAATTTCTCTGGGCAGTCTGTTCCAAGGCTCTGTCAGTCTCACAGTAAAGAAGTTCTTCCTCATGTTCAGGTGGAACTTCCTGTGTTCCAGTTTGTGCCCATTGCCCCTTGTCCTGTTGCTGGGCACCACTGAGAAGAGTCTGACCCCGTCCTCTTGACATCCACCCTTTAGATATTTATAAGCATTAATCAGATCTCCTCTCAGCCTTCTCTTCTCCAGGCTGAACAGACCCAGCTCTCTCAGCCTTTCCTCATAAGAGAGATGCTCCACTCCCCTAATCAACTTCGTAACAGGAGACACTACCAGACTACATGAAACTCCTGGGCTGAAGTGATTGATTGGGAAAATAAAAATTGGCTTTGGGCCTGATCTCTTTACAAGTTTCCATTGCTAGAAAAGGAGCTCTCATCAAAAAGATAGAAGACATGGTTAACAAAACACAGGGGTGAATGAGCAGAAGGACCATGTTAGTGGACATTCAGCAATACTAAATACATGGCTGTGCACTAATAACTAAAAATATTTAAATGAAAAGTTATTTTTAATTTCAAATTTATTCCTATAACATGAAAGCAGAAAGACCTGATCATATTTGTTGATCATTTAACTAATGTGATATTAATGTGATACAACTATCTAAAAGCAAATGCAATACTGGCATATCATCATTAAGAATATAGTTACTGTCAATCTTAGGCATATTAAATGAAACAAGACAATTAGACTATGAAGATGGTAAGGACAATGAAAAGCTTATCATAGGAGAGAGGTCTAAAAGAGCTCTGCTTTTTTAATCTTCAAAAATGAAAGCTGAGGTACAATTTAACTCTTCTTTCTACAATACTTCAGGGAGATAAACACTAAAGAAGAGTGACTTCAACTAAGGAGTAATGCCGGCACAAATACAGCTATGAATAAACTGTCTAAGAGAAGTTAGCAGAAGCCCTCAAGCAGCTTTCCAGTGGGAGCTGGGGCAGAAAAGGAGGGTAAGGGAAGTGCAAAAAAACATACTATTGAGATGGACATTGATATACTTAAGAAAACAGAGTCCAGCTCTCTGCTGTTGGCAGGTACCATCCACAAAGATCCACAGAGTCCCTTCTAGTCCTGGTCTTCTCTTGTAAGAGTGGTCAGAGATCCCATAAACAGAAGAATAAAGAAATTGCAGTCAGGGAGGTCAGTTACCACCTAGGCATATATCCATGCTCTGACCAGTTTGACAGACTGGGTGAGCATTTGAACAGTTAGACAATATCTGTACCAGTACGCTGAGGAAATTTAGACATTTTATTAAGTTAGGCAGCAACTGAGAGATCTAAGCATCTCAAGCGATGCATAAATTTCACTCATTGGCCCGTCAGGGGCTCTAGCACACAGTGAACTATGCATATGCACAGTAAACTACGAGGCACTATACAGCTCCATCATGATAAATCACTTAAATTGCTTTTCGGTTCCACTAGCCAAGGTAGCTAGGGCTCCCTATATTGAAGCCTGCACTGTACACACACCAAAAATACCTTGCCTGTAATGAGAAAGAAACCTGCAGCAGTAGACAGCCATAGTAATTTTTTAGCATTATTATACAGTAGTAGAGATGGAAAGTCACATCTTTGCTTTCTCAGAATGAACTTTCTAGAAAAGTAGTTCCTTGATAAGGGATAAAAAACCAAACTAACACCCGTCCCCTCAAAAAAAAAACCCAAACCAAAATGAAATAACAAAAAAAACCCAACAACGAACCAGTTGAGGAGATTGTGGGCTTAGAAAGCTTTGAGCTATTAGTAGGAAAAAACGACAGAAAAGTCAGTCAGGTACATGTACTGGACCAAGCCGATGACTATCCCAATCTTGTTGTTATAGTATGCTCATCACTTTAGTACTCAGGCTTAGGTGACAAAAGAAGTACACCTTTGAGTAAGGGCACAAAAAAAGTTACTATAAATGAAAACAAGTCTATGAACACAATCAAAACATTCTATGTTAACAAAAGAACTGACTAACTTCCAGTCAGGAATTTGGAACAGAATTGAGTGAGAATCAAGAAGAATTAAAAAGAAGCATTAAGTGATTACACGTGTGACAGATGTAGCCAAGCCTTAGCACGTGGAACAAAGAAACTAAAAGAAATTATTTTAAGGGGGTCAATTAGAAAGAACCCCCAACAACTACACAAACAAAAACCAAGGGGTAATAGTTCTTCATTACCAGGACATAGCAGCACACATTAAAAGATAATTGGAGGATGAAGTGACAGAGAAACTGCAATAAGGAAAATATTTAATTCAATGAATGAAATGAATCTATATTGAATTAAATGAATTTATTCAATAAGTAGACTCACTGAATAGGTTAAATTATTTTTGTTATTAATAAATAATAATGAATCCAATGCATTTTGCTAATCTATATCAAATCAAATTAATCAATTCAATTAATTCAATATAGATCAACAAAAGCGACAACAAAATATCTTGCCTTTTGTGTATTTTTAATGAAAGCTGAAACATATAACTTTATGCATCAGCCTATTAGATAAAATTTAATATGAAAGCACTTAAATTGATGTAGTTAGGTATATGTTACAAACAAGATCTCTTCCAATTTATCTACATTTTGGAGCCGTGTTTGTTTTATTTTATTGGTGCAAAGAAAGCCATTTCATTATGAATGCTAAGTAAATATAGTGTTTAATGAGTTGTCACTTTACATTGTACGTGAAATTGAATATTGCTATGGTGAAAAGACAGAAGGAAAGTGCTTTATAAGACCTGTACCTTGTAAGAGAGGGGGAGCAAGAAAGAAATTTTGTCCTGTGCAAAAGTTAGCAGTGGGTTTACTCTGGAATATCAAATTTCTGTTTTGGGGAATACCTGGATTCAAAGGAGAGACTGGAATCTCTCTCTTCTGTGCTGGAAAAGGCTACCTTTCACTTTCAGACCGTAGAAACAAAAAATTAAGCCTGATGATTGTTTTCCACTTCTTTCTTCCCCTCAGCCTAAGCTTAGTGTCCTTGTAAAGTTTTTATTTTCTGGAAAGTAACAGGTGAACACTGTTCTGCACTCCCACATAAATCCTTCTTTTGAGAAGGTGAGGATGTTTAATTATGTCAAACTGCCACCCTTATAAAGCAAAATAAAATGATGATGGGTAGTCATATGATTACAAACAGTAATGTTACAGGGCTTAGCAGATAATGTCTCATTAGCAGAGCTGTTATAACAAATCACCTGGTCTATTGTAATAGGAAGTAAAATGTTTCAGCAAGTTACCATGTAGGTTGGCTAAGATAAAATTTATATGAAATATTTTTTAAATTGTATGGTTTTTTTACACAGTCAATATTTTACAAAAATGAGAATTTTCATTTTCTACATATAATTTAACTAAGTACCCATACTAGAGATTTTAGGAACATGTTCTTCTGGAAAATGATCTGGTGGGGTTTTTTTCTTTTTTTAAAAATTTTTTTTCATTGTTCCTTTTCTTTAAGGAAATATTTCACACAATAGAGCTGTCTTCAGTCCCTCTGAAAAAAAAATTTGTAATTATCCTTGGCATGAGTCTTATTGTTTCCAAGACCCTTGATACAGAAAAGTCAAAGTGTGAATGATCTTCACAAGATCTGGATGGCAGACTAGAAGTCATTCCTTTAGAATCAAAGATTCTAGTAAAGTCAAATATTTTTGTATGCTCTGGTAATATTGAATTTCATCATTGAACATCATCATTGCAACAAAGTACTACGTCTCCTTGAGAAAAAAATATATTCGAAAATCATTTTAATCTCTGACCCTCGCCGCTTCTCATTTTATTTTATTTCTTACTAGGAATGCTTCTGTTTACCCACATCTTGTCTATTTTCCCCACTCCTCCACCTTCATTACTAATAAATCGTGCCTTTATGGAATTATTTTCCACCTCTCTCGTTGATCTTATTTGCTTTATCTGAAGTTTCCAGGGTTTCATTGTTTGCGGACGATCCATTAGCCACTGGAATCACCTAGCTCAATATAATAAGCTAGCACGGGCAGGCTGCCTTTGCATTATAGCATCATAAAACTCTGCAAGAAATGAAAAAATGAATTTATTTATTGCATTATTACATTTCAGAAGTTATAGCAAAAATTTGCACTTTTTTTTAAAGAAAATTGAGTGTAAAATCAGCTAGAATTATTTTTTATTAGAATTTGTCAACCATATAAGCTTAAAATATGTATATTACTTTAAATCAAGGTGTTTTAAAAAGGCTGAAGTGTGAATTTAACAGCTAAGGTTATTATTATTTTTTAGAAACTAATTGGATTGTTTGCCCTTTCATCTTTATTCTGTAAAACATTTCNCTGGAACAGGCTGCCCAGAGAGGTTGTGGAGTCTCCTTCTCTGGAGATATTCAAAACCCGCCTGGATGCATTCCTGTGCAACCTGCTCTAGGCTAACCTGCTTTAGCAGGGGGGTTGGACTAGATGATCTCTAGAGGTCCCTTCCAACCCCTACCATTCTATGATTCTATGATTCTATGATTCTATGATCTCTTTCTGTCCTGTGCTTGTGCCATGCTGCTGTGCACATAAAACCAGTGCTTTGCTACAAGAAGCAGCAGAAGAGCCAAAGGTAGCTGTGAGGCAGCCTTTAAATCCCGAGCAGGTTTAAAACTTAATTCCATTGAGTTTTAGTCAAAATTTCTATAACAGGACTGGGAGTAACTGAGACTCCTTGTTCTTGAATCTGAATGTTAAAATGGTGAGGTAAGAATGCATACGAGCTGAGCAGCTGAAATGGACGATCAGATCATAAAATAAAAGCTAGAAAGAAGAGTCTGATTCTATCAAGAGAATCCCTAAGGCCAGAGGAATTACTCATGAAGGACAGTGTAGTCCATTCAATAAATACAAGCTTTCACTCAATGACCAAATAGATCATATGCCTCTTTCTTAATCTGATGACGTAGCGCTGCATAAGAAACCTTGCTAAAGTTTAAAGAAAAAAAAAATTCCAAACCTGCTTTTCTTTTTAGGCTTCTCTCCATCTCACTCTTTTTGAATTCTAGTTGAAGGTGTACTTAAATATTTTAGACTGCGAGTGGGTTACCTCATGCACTGTTTCAGATGCTTCTGGATTCCACTGTGATCCATCACCACCTGTAAAGTGGAAACCAGAGCCTAACAGGCTTCC
>VZSC01008471.1:0-11224 GCA_013398225.1 Steatornis caripensis | reverse complement strand
GGCTTCCGCTTACCAGAAACCTTAATGAATTCACACTGTGGTGCACTATTAGAGAAGCACAGGTAAAAAGAGACTGATGAATTCTGCAGGGACAGTAGATAGGAAATAAAAAATTTATTTTCTTGCATAAAAGCTGGTTCACATAAGCATCGCTAGTTTCAGTCTTCAAATGTAGATATCTCTGTTTCTGTCAGAACTAATCTGTAACCCTTCAGACCCACTCCAGACAGATGAGGGGGAAAAAAAACCAAACCAAACACAAAGATGTCCCCTGTCCTTTAGCCATGTTTAGCTCAGTTTATTTAAATAATTTCCACTAACAACACAGAGGTGTGCTCTGAGCAGGGGTTGGACCAAATCACCCTCAGAGGTCCTTTCCAACCTGAATTACTCCATGATTCTGTAATAGCCTTTCTTTCTTTCTTTTTGTTTTGTGATAATAGCAAAAACCTACTAAACTTGCTGACCTCAACTTCATGCTTTGAGATGAAGTGTCTAATCATAACCTATAGCTCCTTGAAGACATATAAGCTTGACATCTCTTTGGTGTCGTGACACAGTTCCAGGCGCTCTCAGGACGATAAAAATGGGTGGCAAGAGCAGACAGGTTGCTAAAGTTTGCTTTAAAAGTAAACTTCAATTATAGATGAGCTCCTAGTCTGAGGGAATTTAATTTGACAATAAACAAGTGGCAATTTTTTTGACATCTAAATGCCAAGAATCATATTTCCAGCCGTTCGAGACACTTGCATGCATTGTTTTCATTCTCTCTGCTTCCAGCTGGCAGTCCCACATGGATTTCTAGTGCAAAATTAACTATGACTGGCACAAAGCATATGCCTGCAGGCAAGGAGATTGGAAGAGGCATACGTATTTTGCCTTGGCTGAAGCCTGTATCGGGTAGTAACTTTAGTTACCTTCCAAGCTGGCTCTTCACAGAATGTATCTGTTTCTATGGGAAATCAGACCCTTGAGCTTTAAATAGTGTAATGTTTTTTAATTATCCTTCTGCCTCTTTTGTCTAGTTGCATGAGATGCCGTGTATTTCGTCAGCATTATCCTTTGTAATCAAATTCATACTTCAAAGAACTATATGTATTTTACAGTAGCTTTTATCATTTGTATCATTATAAACTAAATAAACTGTTTCTTTTTACATATAGAACAGAAAGTTTATGGTCTTATTAAAACTCCAGTAACAGCCTGTTCAATTTATTGTTGTGCATAACAAAAGGCATATCTTAGAGAGGGAAGAGTTGTATTGTTTAAGGTTTTTTTCCCCGCCTGAGTTTCAGCCCAATGCTCTCCATCGTCGTGTCTACTGAAATAGTAATGGTAAAGACTGAAGAGCATGAGGATAAGCAACAATTGAACCAACTTTGAATGCTACCATAATTCCTGACTTGCTGAATTCCCGTGTGATAATAGGTATATTCAAGGATATTACAGTATCTGTATGTAGACACATACAGCTATCTGCTCTCTCAAACCTCCTGTAAAATAACCTCCTGATAATTCACTTCACACCATATTTCTCCTTACTTTCCATTCCTTTATTCTTGAATCAATGCCATCAGAAAGACACCTGCTCTATTGCAAGAGAATGTTCCCCACAACTGGATTTGGCACAGGACCTCTCTCTGCTGTAGGCTTGTGGGACAACAAGTTTCTTCATCAGAAGAAAGGAAGCTGAATTATTGATTCTGCTTCTCTATACTGGCTGTATTTGTCATCGCTTCTGCCCTTCTGTCATAGCGAGAAAGACACACTGAGCATTGGCACTCTTTGTTGCCTGAAACAGCCCATGGAAACAGAATACACATACATGCAAAGAAGAAAAATTAAAAAAACAAAGTCTTGAAGATGATGAAATTTGTCATAGACTTTTTGGTATCAAGTAAATGTGAAAGGTGCTCCCTCCGCTTGAAAAATGAGTATTGCTGTGACACTTCAAGACAGAGGCTACGACTGTCCTTAGAAGCAGTGCAGCCTATGAGCAAACCTGCTAACAGGTGGCGTGCTCCCAGGCCTGACTCTGCCTACCCAGACTCAGTCTGTCCACACTGTCACAGAACGAGAAAGCCACAGCATTGTCCCCTGTGGTCAAACCATTGCAGCATCAGTCTGACCTTGCAACATACAATGCTGAGAACTGTATAGGAAGGATTCAGCTGACTCATCTGTTGTGGGACACATGACGGCAGATGGAGCCAATGCAAGATAAAAAATTGCTGTTACTATGTCCCAAACTTTCACTCAAACTTGCACATAAACTTGCCTGTCTGCATCTGAGTACGGGCCTGCATCAAAGTACCAACACTAAAAGAATGACTTGGGCTTAAGGGTAGTTTCAGGCTACCTAGCTGGACCTTAAAATGTAAATGTAACTAATGACAATGAGGTGTGCACCTTATACAAAATTGTGTTACCTCTGCATTTGGTATGAATATATCATCTGTAAAATAGCATGTCCTGGTGGTGACTCTGTTTTAAGAAACATGTTAGTCAGCTAAAAAGGGCTAAGGTAGCCACAGCAAGTTGTAACTGTCTGAGAAGAGTGCTCTATACAAAGTTTTAAAGCTCTCTATTCAGTTTATGAATGATCATGCCTAGGAATATTTGAATTTGTCTGTACTTAAGATGTTACTCTTTGACTATCATCTTACTAAAGTTCTACTTCCTGCAGTGTGGCTATCTTCTAATGTGTAGTTCGTGGCCTATCAGTATCTTGTAACAAATACACGCCAGTTATTAGGTTTTTCATAGCATGTGTATTTTACTACCTCTGAAAATATTAAAAGCTATTGTGCAAAAAATAATTCCTAAATAATTCTGTCAGATAAACTAAATGCAGAAAAGGATACAGACAAGTAATCTAAAGTAGTAATAGATAGCATGACTGTATATACTAAATACAAGGTATAATTGTGTTTCTCCTTATTTACTACCAGTTACTGTAAACAAGTAAAAAGAAACCCTTAAAATAGCATTGCCTCACTTAACTGTATTAAACTAAAAATGCAATCTTAGGCAAGACATCCTGACAGCTTCAATATTAACTAGTATCTCCACATCCAGACTAACAACCATTGTAGGTATATTTGAAATTTATTCCTTCAAGTAAGTTGAGAGATGTCTACACTGAAAACAATAACGTGATGAATCATATATCATCCAAATTAGTGCCCTTACCTACAACTAAAGTTTTCCTTTCTCGTATGTTTCATCATTTTAAACATAAAAAATACCACAGCTATTCTTTGTGTTCTTTGGAGTGGATTCTCTAGCTCATAGGGACATGCCAAAACTTTCTCCAGTGCTGTAGAGAATACAGAGCATTTTCTGAAGTGTAAACACCTTTGTCAATCCTGCTTGCCTCCACTCAATCCCAAAACAAAGAACTTTTCATTACAAGATCTGAAACTGACAGTCAAGCCAAGAAAAGACAAAAGTTTGGCACATTCACATAAAACGAAAAATCTTTTTCTACAGGTTCTGCCGAATTTCAGGTAAGGGCTCAATATCTCACAGCATCAAGGACAAAACTATTGACACCTACTTGCCTCATAACTCCCTCTCTGTCTTCTCCTGGTTGTGCTTCCAACCCAAAGCCATCCAAGCTGCATGAATTGTTTTCATAGCTTCTGAACGGCCACACCTGTCTAAGAGATCCAGAGTTTCCAGAGTGGCAGATCATTTAATCAGCACCATTTGTTCCACCCCACTCCCCCAGTGGATAAGTCATAACACCCAAAAAATAGACGTTTAGACTAAAACTGCTGACAGTTCCTTACCTACAACATATGGCGTGATTGTGCTGTAATATAGTATAAGAGCTTAACGTTTCAAGTTTAGCACTGTTGATAAGTCCATAAATTTCTGAATTAAGCCTGAAATTTCTTGGCCTTTATTTTAAATTGAGTTGGTTCTGAATGTGCTCCTTAGAGGACGAACAGGTAAGCTACACTGGTGCTTGCACACAAAATGTTATGCAAGACAAAGCTGTACTATTAGTGTCATTATATTCTTAGATCCTCAGAAATACAGGGAAAATTTTAGTACCTTCTGTTAAACCAGATGATATAGATACACTAAGATAGACATAGCTAAACCAAAAATACCTGTAAAACATTCTCATAAATAATGTTACTTGATGTGTAAATCGGTTCTCTCTACTTAAATAAAGAATTTTTATTTTGGCAGAACAGAAGACCCTGGAAAAAGTAACTGAATAGTTTTGTTGTGGTGGGTTTTTTTATTCACCTTATCAGTCTTGTTTGGGAAAAGCCAGCAAGTTTCATTAATTCTGTCATCCAAGATCCAATACTGTATTTCACTTTTTTCCTACACAAGATCAAAATAAGCATGGGATGTCAGGCACTTAGCACTGCACATTGCAAAGATGTGAGGTATTCAGACAGAGTATTACAAGTTCTTATCAGCACCACCATATGCTATAAGACAGAATGAACATAAACCTGTCAACACACATAATTCTCATTTTTCGATTAAAGAATACCTTACAGGGAAACTACACATATTTGTTTCCTCCAACATTATGATCCTGTTTAAGGGTATACAAATGCAATTAATCTGCCAGAGAAAACAGCTAACCAATAGCAATGTATCTGAAGTAGGGAGGACTTGATTTGCCCATGAACGATTTCAAGTCATTGAAATTTTCTGTATGTAATTGCAGTTTCAGACTTGTGGAAATACTTCAATCCAAACATACATAAGTAGTTTCAGTAATAAGATACTAAAGAAATTTAAGCCTCTAGTTTTGTAAATTTCCAGTGATTTTTGTTTTGCACGAGATTACAGGAGTAAAATTTTTCTGGGTTCTCAGCAACAAGTTTATCATCAGTCCAACAAGGAATCTTCCAACAGAAAGAAATCCTGTTGTTTGCAGAGTGTGACAAAAAAGTACATTTCCCAAATAGCATATGGTTTGTGTCTGGGAAAAAAGAAAAAAAAAATAGTCTTTGTATATATCATTAGAAAATTATGAATTTTGTTTTCTTTCAGCTGGGTAGGCATATAAACAGTGAGGGGTAAACTCCACTGGTACACATAGCCACAATTTTTCATAAGATAAAGTTGTTATTGTCATTGTAGCTTGATGGTCTAAGAACATTAGGAAAAGGTAATGTCTTCTCTTATGTGTAAAAAGGTTATCTTAAAAATGGTGGTGAAGAGTAACTCTGGAGCCCCCAAGGCTATACGCAGCTCACCAGTCATCAGCCAAGGAAAATTAGACTACAGAGGTGGGCAAAAAATGTTGTAGGAGTAACGAATATCCCCAAAACAAAGAACAAGTATCTCACATACATGAAGCATACCATATATTGTAAACTGAGATGTAATATAGAATTGCCAACCAGTGAAGAAAAAGCAAGATGTAAGGCATGTTAGAAAACANAATGTTGTAGGAGTAACGAATATCCCCAAAACAAAGAACAAGTATCTCACATACATGAAGCATACCATATATTGTAAACTGAGATGTAATATAGAATTGCCAACCAGTGAAGAAAAAGCAAGATGTAAAGCATGTTAGAAAACATTAAAATAGCCCAAACTCCTTCTAGCAAAGAGGAGGAAGGAAGTTCATCACCAGCTGCACACTCCTCCCTGTCAGGAATTCAGGATCCTGACAACTCACTGCAACTCCACTCCTGCTCCTTTAGGACCAGAGGTGCAGCAAAAGGATGATCGTAACACCAGAAAAAAAACAGGGGGCATATTAGGATGTTTTGGTATAACAATTTCAACCATATTACTAATGAGGTGTATTTGGTATTAATTTGAACTGTAACTGTTCATATAGTTTGAACTTGACTAATTGTAAGAACATTGTTTTGTTTTAGCAAAGTCTGTTAGGATTTTAAGGAGACTAACAATAAATTCTTTGTTTCACATGTAAGTTGTGTCTCCCTTTTGGTCCATAACAAGATTAGAGCGTAACTACGAGGCAGATATGTTAAACACAGGAACTTAATTTAAATGTTATGTAGTGCTGTAACATGGAAAACAATATACAACTTACAAAATAGAAAAGATACAAATGTCCAGGCATACAGACAGCATAGTGGTTTTCCAGTCATCAGTTAGTCAGTAATCATAAAACAACACTTTGCAGATTCACTTCCTAAATTAGTTTGCACAGTTGTAGTGGCAAGTTGCTAAATCCAATCTATGTTGATAAATACGTATTTGCATGCATGTTATGTGCGTATTTCGCCTGGGAGAACATTTACCTATTCAAGAGGAAACAGCTCCTGATCTGGTAGGTACACATCGCAGCAACAAGCAACATCAGACATGAGATTAATCAGGTGTTAGTGAAGCAATTAAAGAAAAGGAGGAAGATATTAATTGAACAAGATTGCATACAGGCAGCATGACAAAGACTCTTTGAAGTGACAAGACACATTTCAAAGAGATATTGTGTTTGACAATACAACCTTAAATTATTATGCAAATAATGTTCGCACGCATGGTGGTTGCCAAAAGTTAATTTGACCTCTATTTCCCTTCCTCAGCCGTGGAAGAGAAGATAGTTACAGCAGCTAAGGGCAAATTAACATACTTGAACTTTCTGCTACTGTTGTCCTTAAATTCACCTTTGGCGCTCCCTGCATTGACATCTTTCCTGCCTTTAATAACTTTAAGCTTACTTGATCCTTAAGGACTTCATTTATCCTTTCTAAGCTACTAATAATAAAGATGGGAGTTGTAGTAGCTGGTTACAGGGGACAAAGCAGCAAGCTCCAGACCAGGATTTACAGGCAGATGTCGCTTGTTGTCCCAGGAACTTAGGAAGTTAAACCTAAAGCCATTTGCACCACAGACCAGGCTAAAAGAGCAACAAATTATGTCGTCTGCAGCGTATTACCACTGGTATAAGAGGTATAATGGCAATCTGCCTGCACCATCTCAATACCAGATTTACTAGAATAAGTTACTTTCAAGGTCGTCATCTCTTAATTGCTCATTGATTACTCACCATTCTTTACAGTGGGAACCTCTGAGTTTAGTCGGAATCAATGTTAGTATAGCAACAAATGGTATAGGGTCCCAAACCCTTACTACTGACTTATCTGGAGAGGTACACACTTGCAGTCTTAATTGTAAGTATGAAATGTTACCTCATCTGTTTTACTATTGCGCTTTACAGCAACACTCAGTCCTTCATTGTTTTGTTTGATGTTTCATGTTTCAAAACGCTCTGAACTGCATCACTTGAAAAAGCTTTGTTTATTTGCTCTTTAATGCAGAAGTGTTCTCATACCATTCAGAACCCATCTGCACCCTTCTACCTGTGAAGGTCTTTATCGCATGTTCCACATGCACTTTTCAATTTTAATATCTAAGCAAACTAGCAGTTATTTTCAGTGTTCAGCAAAAGCAATGGGCCTCATCTAAACCAGTAGAAATAGGCTTCCGTCATGCATGTCCATATTACCTTCTAGCTTAGGAAAGGTTAATACAAAATGTACTGTAGCTTAAGCTGCAGGATATCAAATTACGAGGAAAGAGTAGATTATTGGACTAGATACATCCACGCACATCCGTAAAGGCAAATACATTTTTAGACAGGTGTGCACTGAAGCAATTATATTCTAATTATATATTCTGCAACATTTTTTTACAGTTAATTTAACACATGATCTAATATATTGCAGAGGAATACAGTTAACAGAATTTTAGTGCTGTGTTACTACTATGAAATAAGCCATTCTGAGGTGGATTTTTGCATGATTTTAAGGTTATTTTACTTTCATCTAGGAAAAGCAGAAGATAACTCTTGGGAGGGTCAGTTGGGTGAAGAAAAATAATACCAGTTAAAATCACCAAGTTCCCAAATGATGTCAGAACTGGAAAATCTAGCTTTTAAAATTATAATAAATGATACATTTATCAGTTTAAGCTATATCAGATATGTGTCTCCTTGCAAAACAATGCCAAATGAAATAAACTTAATTGATACAAAACAGAGAGCTAACATACAGGAGTGCTTTAGCTTAATAAACACAAAGACCTTGAAAGATCCTTCTCAGCTTAACAGTTCACTTATATTGATTATGCAGAGATTTTCTTTTTAGCTGCTTTAATTCAGATAGCAAATATAACATTTTGCCTGATATACTTTACTGCTTTGAATTATTCAGGAAAGGGAGTACAAGGGCAGACAGATTGGGTCTTTTTGTTCATGCTACAAGTAACCAAGTACATTGTCTCTCCCTTCATCCTCCTTCCTTTTTTCCCCTTCGGTTTTCATTTTATTGCTTTTTAATTGATCATAGTCTGATTTCAACATTTAGTCCATTTTTCTGAAGTCCTATAAACCAAATAATTAGAGAAAGAAGAGTGATCCAAGTGACAAAGAAATGCAGGACACATTAAGAGGTCTTGGAATTTCCAATCTAGCTCTGGTTACCTGCATGAGTCAAAATGAGGGCTGGATTTACAATATAGCATTTCACAACTAAGAAGGCTGTAGGTTTGTAGGATTGTTACATCAGGCAAAATACATCAGAAAAATACAACAGCTACTTCTAAAATGTCATTATCACTTATTTTTACAATACCAAAATTCTACTTTAGTAGGAAATTCTAGATTTTAGTTAGGATGCCTAGTTTAGGTGTAGTATAATGCAGACACTTGTCTTCTCTGCTGACTATTATGCATTGGAAGAAACTTCCAAATTAATAATGCATATGCTTAAGTCCCTGAATGACCATTTTAGAAGATGTTTTTGAATACATCTGCATCATGGTACCTACAAGTGGCAGCCAGGGTCTATCTGTACTATTCAAACAAAAAGCAAAGGCTTGCTCGTTACTTTATTTGCTCTGATAATGAAGTGAAAAGATTTACACACACCTTAGGACAGAGCACCCAATTTGAGCCCAGCTTAGCACTGCACTAGGCTGAAGAGCTGTGGCAGAAATAAGAAATTTTACTTCCATGTTTAGATTACCTATGTGGTTGAATAAAGCTTATTCCCATTTCACCTTGTGAAAATACCATCCTCTCTTCAGTGCATCTTCTCCTGGACACATGGATTACCTAGGTTCTGTAAAACTACTCAATGTCAGGGAATGTAAAGTCAGAATAAAATGTTCCCTCTGTTTCGCTTCAGCCACTTAATAGGTTCTCGTTCTTATCACGTGTTGTCTTATTATGTTCCCAGGTTGTGCCTCATTCTATGTTTTGACAAGTTATTCAACTAAGTGACTGCCTTTTACTATATACAGGCACATCGCCTGCATGGGGAAGTTCGGAACTCCCAAGCTCTTTTATGTCATACTGCACTGACAATAAAAGCTACTAAAGTAACAATTTCTCAATGCAGGCAGTTAAAATTATCGGCTAATGATTGTTAATTAAAATTTGTGATATAACTAAGCTAATTCTTTTCTGGAAGCATTTTTAGACATAGATTATTACCCTAATTACTGATGTCATTTCTAATGAGGGAATTTTCTCATTCTGAATAATTCTCAGTTTCAAATGACATTTAAATGTTGAATCTTTCAGGTTGATATTTTGGAGACTACTGCATACATCAAGACATGTTAATATAGCCAGTCAACTGGGTATGGGGCTAAGAGTCTGGAAACTTGACTTCTAATCACCTCATACTAGAAAAGGCTATACAGTGTAACAGGGATTTATGAGACATATTTAAACCTGATGGAACTCAACAGTAAGACACATACTTGCAGTAGTCTTTGAATGTTAAACTCTGTAGGGTGTCTTCATTATCTTGAAAGACATACAGAAACTTAAACAAGCCGCCGGGTCCACAAAGAACGATAGGGATTGTGATGACCAGTCTTGAAGCACTTTTGGGATTTTTTTTCCCCTAAGAGTCCCTGTTGCTGTGGCAGGAACACACAACACCAAGTTTGATCTTTGATCAAATTCAGACAGTCTAAATTCTGCACAAGCTTTCACATTTACTGTTTCTTAAAACCTAGGCTTAAATCACAGTACTTGCACACAGAAACACTAAGCATGGGGAACAGGTTAAATTAAGTCCATCCAAATATGGATTTCAGATTTATTTTTCTCCAGTGTTCTTTAGAAAGACACTTCAGTGGTGATCCACAGCAGCCTGAATGCTCAGAAGCATCCAGGCTGAGACAACAAGAGCCCACTTTGGTTTACTGGAGAGAACTGAATGTACTTTCTCAGAACTCCTTTTCATTACGGCACCCAGTCAGTGCAGTGATTTCCTAATTCAAGAATGGGAACAATAACTATACATTCTTCATAGAATGGTAGGGGTTGGAAGGGACCTCTAGAGATCATCTAGTCCAACCCCCTTTGAGTATTCTTAATACTCAAAGCTTCTCATATTCAAGCAAAAAGTGGTTGCAATACGCGTATAATTTATTAATAACTTCACCAACGTGGTGATAACACTTTGTCCTCGTTTCACTGGGATAGGATCATAGAATCAACTTTCTATTCTGGAAAGCTGCATTTTTGAGAAGACTGTAGCACCCGATTCGGTGGGAGCAAAGTTGATAAGACACTTTTTTGTAGTTCGTGGCCGGCCATGGTGTGTGGGTTTCCGTAGCAATCAAGGCCTTTAGCAGTTTCAAATTAGCCAGGTGCTAAAGCCAGGAGGAGCAAAAGCCAGGGCAGCTGACCCAGGCTGGCCCGCAGCAGTATTCCATGCCATAAACATCACGCTCACTATAAATTGGAAAGTTTACTGGGGACAGTCCCCCTTCCTCAGTGGTCTCCGTCCCTGGAGGGTCTTGCCCATGCTTCTGCGGCCAGGGCCTGCCCTCCCCTTTGCTGTGACCGTCGCGCTTTCTCTGGAGCTGTGGTGCTCGCAGGGTTTGGCATCTGGCACTCACTGCTGGGAGCGTGCGGCTCATGACCACTGCATGGGCTGAGTGTAACTTTGTGTGGTTTGTATTATGACTGGCATTGGTATCAGTTTGTTATTATTATTTTATTAAATCTGTTTCCATTTCAACCCATGGGTCTCCTTTCCTTTCTCTGATTCCCCTTCCCAGGTGTGGAGGGGTCACTGAGTGATAGAACAGCNCAGCAGTATTCCATGCCATAAACATCACGCTCACTATAAATTGGAAAGTTTACTGGGGACAGTCCCCCTTCCTCAGTGGTCTCCGTCCCTGGAGGGTCTTGCCCATGCTTCTGCGGCCAGGGCCTGCCCTCCCCTTTGCTGTGACCGTC
>VZSC01008470.1:245086-297291 GCA_013398225.1 Steatornis caripensis | reverse complement strand
TGGAAAATATGCTAAGGCACATGGAAAATAAGGAGATGANCTAAGCCACTATCCATAATTTTTGAGAAGTCGTGGCAGTCTGGTGAAGTTCTCAGTGACTGGTAAAGGGGAAATATAACCTCCATATTTAAAAAGGGAATAAAATAAGACCTGGGGAGCTACAGCCCAGTCAGCCTCACCTCTGTGCCTGGCAAGATCATGGAGCAGAACCTCCTGGAAAATATGCTAAGGCACATGGAAAATAAGGAGATGAATGGTGACAGCCAACATGGTTTCACTAAGGGCAAATCCTGCCTGACAAATTTGGTGGCCTTCTATTGTGGGATTACAGAGTTAATGGACAAGGGAAGACCAACTGACTCGTCTGTCTGGACTTGTTCAAAGCATTTGACACTGTCCCATATGACATCCTTGTCTCTAAATTGGAGAGAAATGGACTTGACGGATGGACTACTCACTGGATAAGGAATTGGCTGGATGGTTCACGCTCAAAGAGATGTGGTCAAGGGTTCAATGTCCAAGTGGAGACCAGTGACCAGCGGCATTCCTCAAGGGTCAGTATTGGGACTGGCACTGTTTAACATCTTGGCGACACGGACAGTGCGATTGAGTGCACCCTCAGCAAGTTTGTCAATGACACCAAGCTGAATAGTGTGGTTGACATGCTGGAGGGAAGGGAAGCCATGCGGAGGGACCTTGACAGGCTTGAGAGGTGTGCCCGAGTGAACCACATGCAGTTCAACAAGGCCAAGTGCAAGGTCCTGCACATGGACAATCCCAAGCACAGGCTGGGTAGAGAATGGATTGAGAGCAGCCCTAAGCAGAAAGACTTGAGGGTGTTGGTTGATGAGAAGCTCAACATTAGCCAGCCATGTGTGCTCGCAGCCCAGAAGGCCAACTGTATCCTGGGCTGCATCAAAAGAAGCGTGGCCGACAGGTCAAGGGAGGTGATTGTCCCCGTCTACTCCTCTCTTGTGAGACCTCCACCTGCAGTACTGCACTCAGCTCTGGGACCCCCAACATAAGAAGGTCATGGACCTGTTGGAATAAGTCCAGAGTAGGGCCATGAAGATGATCGTGGGGTTGGAGCACTTCTCCTATGAGGACATGCTGAGAGAGTTGGGGTTGTTCAGCCTGCAGAAGAGCAAGTTCTGGGGAAACCTTATAGTACCTTTCCAGTACCTGAAAGAGGCCTACAAGAGAGCTGCAGAGGGTCTTTTTACAAGGGCATGGAGTGATAGGAGGACAGGTAACGTTTTTAAAGTGCAAGAGGGTAGATTTAGATTAGATATTAGGAAGAAATTCTTCACGCTGAGGGTGGTGAGACAGAGGAGGAGGTTGCCCAGAGAAGTTGTGGGTGTCCACTCCCTGGAAGTGTTCAAGGCCAGGTTGGATGAGGCTTTGAGCAACCTGGTCTAGTGAAAGGTGTCCCTGCCCATGGTAGCAGGGTTGGAACGAGATGATCTTTAAGGTACCTTCCAACTCAAACCATCCCATGCCCTTTTCCTCTACAACCACCAACGTATTTGTGACTTGGGTGCACTCTTGTCATATCCCAGCTCTTTTACTGGGAGAAAACTGGATCTTCAACCATTTTCCTCTGCATCTCGATGTTCAAAGGGAATACAGGCTGAACTGTACAGCACTGTGGATCAGTGGGACCCCAAACAGGACAATCGGCAGGCCAGCACTGCCCAACCCTGGTTTGTAGGTTCACCTATCGATGCGCCATGTTTCCTGGTCCCACATTTTCTTGCGTAGAAAACTAAGAGCTTGTGAAGAGGCTTTCAGCCCACAAACACTGAAATAATGGAACTCAAATGGTAATTGTTGGCAAATGCATTTGCTGAAGGCTTAATGAAAGAGTTTTCAAGTTAATGTTTCTGGTCTTACCCTTGTGGCTCACTGTGCATGTCTTGTTGGTGTGGTGAAGCTGATGTGATATCACTCATTGAGCTGCAGTGGCATGATCGTGTGCCTGAGCCCTCCAGTTCTGCACAGCAAAGGATGAAATGTTTATCAAATTTGACCTACATTTGGCCTTCATTTTTAAAGGCAGGCTTGTTGCTCTATGAATAAACTCAGGATGTTGAACATAAACATCTAAAAAATAGGAGAGGATGAGTCTTCTTACTCAAGCCCTAGAAACCATAAAATGAGAGAATTAAGATTTTAAAAGAAAAGTCCTAGTAGTGTGGAAGCAAGATGGGAAGATGCTCCTTTTAAAACAATTGGAGTTCCTGCTTTCCAGATCCTTGGGGGCAGGATACTCCTTGACCAGCAACAGCCGCGTTGTGCATCCATGCACACCCTGAAGTTAGTCCTCAGATATTCTGCAGGCTTGAGCTAAAACTGGAGTCATACACCAGCCTGAGCCCTCGATAAGAGGCAGCCACTGTAGAAACCAGAGACTTCAGTCTCTTCCAGGAACCCCGGGTGCGGTGTTTTCAGAGAAAAGGTCTAGCTCTCTGTTTCCGTCCACAAAAAACAACCAACTGTTAAACTAGGCTTGACTACTTTCTAAAGGTCTTTGCTGTAGCCCAAATTTCTAGATAGGAAAATAATACACACTGAGAGTAGATCTTTCCTTCTGGCTTTGCTAGTTGTTTGTAGAAGGGTTTTACCTTGTCAGAGTTGCTTGTCTGGGTGCTATGTGTTTGCACACTTCGGACTTCTTTTGGCCTGTCCTTTGCTCTCCTGACATGTGCACTAGCCTCCTAACACACAGTGTTCATTAACAAAACTGAGCTTGTGGAAATCTATTTTTTCCCTTCTGGCTGAGCAAACAGGAGCATTCACATCTCCTGATATTGGGCTGCTGTGTGGAAAGGAAAGAGATTTACGAAGCCTGGGAAAAAACGAAGTGGAAAGAAAGCAGGTGTACCAACAGCAATCTTCCCCTGGGAGGAGGCAGGAGTGCATTTCCATCTTGGTTTGGCCAGGTGTGAGTCTCTCCAAGACATGTATCACTAACTAATCAATGCTTACAAATAGCAGCCACCTCCCCAGATCCCACTCCAAGGCAGGGACGAGCTGTTTGGAAACAACTGCTGCAAATGGACAGGTGCTGGAGCCGAAAGAGGCAGGACAAGAGTTATCTCACCTAAATCAGGACAGACTTCCACATCCAGGCTAGTTACCCTGTGTTTGGTCCCTTTATACTCAATAGAGGGAAAATGGCACTTTGATCTAAACCAGTTTAGTTGCCCACTTTAGGATGAGATGCTCTAGAAGCATATTTCTCCCCCATGACGGCACAGGAAGCCTGGAGGCATCTACCCTGCAATCTGGGTCATGAGAAGGTGCAAAAAACTGTGGCCTTGGAGCCAATCTACTAGCACATTTCATACACCTCATGGCTGGAAAATCGTTCTGGATGTTGAAGTCCAAATTATTTTGCAATCCTTTAAGTTGATGGTTGTCCACAAAAATAGTGAGAACACCATATTTTTGAACAGGAAAGTGTGTTTTGTAAAAAATTGTCAGCTCCATGCACTGCCCCAGGAGATATTATTGAGACCCTTTGAAATGGTCTCAGTGAGTGACAGGAGTGAGCAAGACCTGAGACCCGAACCGTTAGCTGCTGGGCTTTGGGGTGAGTTTTCTAGTTTTCCTCTCATTGGCAAACAGAAAACTGCTCCAGGGATCAGATGAAAACGAGGGAAAAGGGCAGTTTCTCCTGAATTTGGGATGGGTTGTAATCTTGCTTCTTTGGTACATAAATCAGATGCAAATTAACTAATGTTAAATAACTGCACAAATGGTGACTGAGCTGGAGAGACAGTCCAGCCTCAAAAAAGATTCAAGGCTCCTTCAGATAAACAACCATAGACTTGGATGCTTTCCCAAAGTGTAGCTAAACATTTTGCATTTGTAAAAAAGCAAGTTGGAATCCTCCCAGGAGGCTTTTCCTAAGAGGTGCCTGAACCTTCCTGCTTGGATGGGGCTAAAATCGCTCTGGGACAACTCTTGCTCTTGTTGAGGCAGTTGGAGGGGAGCTGATGGCAGGTGGCAGAAGGATACCAAACTGGGACAAAAATTGGGACAAAACCTAGGACAAAAACCAGTCTTGGGATGGGTCTTCTGCATTTCGTTCACATCGTTCCTGGTTCTGAGCAGAGTGAGGGAACGTTAAAAATAATGAGACAAAGATTTGTGCTCTGGCAATAGCAAGAGCCGTGACTTGGATGCAGGTGACACCCAACCAAGGGCTCTGGCCAGCCTACATATTTCCATCAGCTGTGGGAGGAGGGACATCAATCAGCTACACAAAGAGTCATACTGGACGTGCAGTAATGACAACCTACAGGCACCGCTGTCCCTAACTGCATTGTGTAGTTGGCCCCTTGATGCCAAGCAGGCATTTTCTATTAGCTGGCTGTGCTGCACACCCAGGTCCCCACCATCAAAGGTGGTGCATGTTCCTTCCAGAAGGAATTTTTTTCTCCATCTGTGCTCAGAAATGAGCTGAGGCAGTGCTGGCAGAGATGCTGAAAGGGGAAACTCTCTGATTTTGGGGAACCAGAGATCCCTCACATCTGGTGCTGTGTCCAGGCTGATTTGCTCCTACCTCCAAATGCAGTGGCCACTGATCCCCAGGCAGTCCCCAGCAAAGATTAGCTTTATTTTAATTGCACAGGTTTTTGGACAGTGTTGCCCTGATTTCTCTGTGGGCTAAGAGTTCAGCACTGAAGGCCGAGGCTCTGGCTTTCCTCTCTCACCACACATCAAGCTGTTGTCCCCTCCATGGATACAGGCTGGCCCCTGAGGAGCAGGTTGTTCCAAAACCCTCGCTGTGACATGCTGGGGCTTCACCAGGCACTCTTTTGCCAAATAAAAACATTATCAAAGTGTACCCACACAGCATTTGTCCCTATTGTGATCATAGAAATCAGGTGGCGGGCAGAAGAACAACATCCCCAAGATGTCCTTGCCCATGGCCATGGTAGGCTTGATCCTTGCAGCTGTGTGAACCAAGCAGTGCCTGGGACCGGTCTCTGGCCCTGAAACCACTTGACTTTTTTTCATGAGATCCATACACTAAATACCCTTAGCCCATAGAAGAGAACAGCCACATCCAAAATGCCTATTCAGAGTGGTCCTCGGCTTTGCTGACATGTGGTTTATGCCTGGAAATGGCTTGGGAGAGTGCTACTTGAATATGCCCATGCTAAAATTTTTGCAGTCAGGATGTGTTCTTGTGCCCATTCCTGCATGCCAGGACTGTTTAATTTGCTATATATAGTCATAGCATATGTGTATTTGAATATATTCTCTCTACAGCCTGGTTCAGTGTATAGGTTTCATGTATCATACACTATAAAAAGTTTCTTTTTCAGATTTTCATCTGGACATGAAAGTGCATTACAACATTTGCCATCAATAAAACACAATTCCTTCCATGTGAAAACCATTACAGACACAGTATGGTTATTGAGTGATGATACCTGGATGACGGAAATACACGAACAGGAAAGTGTACATAGGGAAACTTCAGAAATGATGCCAAGTTTAAAAAAAAAAACAATGTCTTATAGCAATGCAGATGGGTTTGGAGAATTTAGTTCATTTGTACTGGGGAAAAAAAAAGCAAGGAAAGTGAAAGAGGCTGAGCTGAAAGAGAAATAAAATTAAGGCAGGGAAAAGCTTCACAAATAAGTAACTGAGGAGGCTGGCAACCTAGTGAAGACACGTGTGAAGAACAGATTTCTTGCCTCTTGCTCTGTGGTTCAATCTTGGTCCAGGTCAGTCAGGACCAAGCATCAGGGTTTTCAGGAGCTCCGTCTGCTCTCAGCCTGTTGCTCATGCCTGGCGCAGCATCCAGTGTTGGGATGCCAGGGACTGAAGGTACCAGTTACATTACCATTTACATTTGACATTATCGTTGACTTTGAATCCTGGAAATAGGTCCTCCAGGTCAGGCTAGAGGACACGGGGGACCCTAACTGGGAGACTGCCCTCTCTTATACAGTCTACACCTAAACTGAGCAGCTGACTCCAAACTTGCTGAAGCAGAGGGAAAAACTCCTGTGGGTTTGCAAAGGGCTTTGGAACGAGGCCTTCTCCTGAAAATGTGCCAAGCACAGGATCTTTCTACTGGCTCTAAATTTGGTTTTTATGAAAATGTTCCCATTAGCACCAAAATAAATGCTAGGTGTGTTTTATTTCAGCAAAAGTTTAGCTTTGAGAAAAAAACATGCTAATTAAGTAGTTAACTGAGTCCGTTAAACATACATCTCCAAATCTTCCTGAAAGTAACGTAAGTCACCAGCGCTGGGTTCCCAAGATGCAAGGCAAGTTGCTCGACTTTGGAATGCATAAACATTTAGTGGAAGAAATTGCAACTTCAGAGAAAGTACAAACAAAGCAGCCTGTTTGTTTGTGCGGCTGCTTTCTCGTAGGAGAATAACCAAGAAGCATGGAAAGGCTCGAGTGTCCTCCATGGTTCGTGTTTCTAGCTACGATCCAAAGGGGACAGAACAAAGACTTCCCTATATATGGCCGAGTGACCAAAAGCAAAAGCGCTCAAGTGATGAAAAGGCACAGTCTACCATTGTCGACGCTTCTGAAAAGAGCACAAACCATGGTTTATCAAAGACCAGTAAGAAAAAGGATTCTGCTGAGTGAAAAATAAATGATGCTTTTCCATTGAATCCAGCATCCCACATAATAATTTTTTTCGGGGTTGGTCACACTTCATCAGAGCAGTGATTACAGACAGGTAGGAGGTAGGAGGAGAAACATGTGTCTACGTATGTGTGGAGGAAGTGCTCAGCAAAACCCACCGTCTTATTATTTCCGTTTTGCAGGAAATGCCAGTACGACGTGTCAGGGTCAAACTGTTATATGACATCACCAAAAAGGCAGATTTTGATTTAAGGAATAAGACAAGCTCTGCTGTTTGTGCTAACAGCTCCTTTTAATGTTTTTGGTTTCTTTTTTTTTTAATGAAATGATATACAATAAATAAATAGGCTATTTCATCTACTATACCAGGTCTTATTCAACATCTTGCCACAGCATCGAATGTCTTAACGTCTCTACTGTGTTATATTCGCACTCCTACCGACATGTTAGGAAATCAGAGTTGCCCAAACACATTATAAGGAAAAGAGCAGCTGTAGTGTGACACAAAAATCCTTTTTGTTTCCTTCCGAAACAGAGTTTTTCCAAAATAAATTCTTTTGTTTTGGGAAAGTCTCTTTTTTCATCAAAGCATTTTAGTCAGGGAAAAAAAATAGTGAAAGTTTATTTGAATTGTACTTTCTGAAGGAACTTAATGGGAGTTTCCTGCAGTTCTAGCTTTGCTTCTTCCTTGGGGCTCCTGGTACTATGACAAAACTGCTCACCAACACCGCCACATCCCAGAAATCAGCTGGTAATGCTTCAAAATTTTATATTTGTACCAAAGCAACAGGAACAAGCAAAGCCTGACTAGAATTTAGCTGGTGGCTTATAGCAACTCAGTTTATTGTCAGTGTTACAACCTGCTATGGGAATGTACTGCTCCACCTCACCACCGCCTCCTCCTCCTCCTCCTTAATGCAACATTGCTGTTAACTAGCCTGCGTTTGTTTCTGGTCTCATGCAAGGGTACTCTTGGCCATGTTACTGGCGTGTATTACAGGTTTGTGTTATTAGAAGCGCTGGAGAAGCCAGAACTACCATTGGTGATGCTGAATTTAGGTGGCAGGCTGGGGCTTTGTTGTAAGGAGGGTCCAGGATGTCCAGGATGGGAACAGAAAGGCAGCAAAAGGGCTCAGCAAGTGATGAGACTTGGGCAGGAAAGAGTTGAAAATCTTGAAATGTTCTGTTCATTGATGATTTACCTCAACGGAGGTAGGCCCACCTAACCTATTTGTGAATTTGGCTTTCCAGCTGCAGGATGGGACCTGCCACAGTCCCAAAGACGAGGATGTATTGCCGTTGCTAACTCTGGGGGAAAAGTCAAGGACGGGATGGGATGGGATGGGAAAGAGTGTTTTGGAAAATCCCACCCAGACAACTCTAGGCAGGCAATTTGAGCTGAGATTGTCGCAAAGTGTTTTTTACATTTGTGCATTTGAATATAAAAGAAAAATAAACAACTTCCAGGGAGAGAGGGAGGAGCTGTACTAGAAATGAACATCACCTTAACTTTAAATTCGTGTGAAAGAGGCAGGCTGACATCAGGGCACGCACCCTGCACAGTGGCCAGTGCTCCCTCCACTTGCACAGCTCCCAACGCACTCTTGCAAAAGCCAGTTTTCAGAGGGAGTAGAATTGTGTGTGAGACTCGGATGGAGTTGAGGTGAGACGATAAAAGGAGACCGCAGACTTAAGGGACGTGACTGTACAGGCATGCCTCCTCGCAGCCCAGCCATATGACAAAGCCAGAGGCAACTCCAAGAAAGCAAAGGCAATAGCTGGAGGAGCCTGCTGCAGGGACAGATGGTACCAAGTAAAAGTTTTGCTAAGATGAAGAAACCCTTTAACACAGGGCATGTTGAAGGAACTCAGTGCGTTTACATGCAACGAGTGAACCAATTTAAGAGTAAATTAAGAGAAAACAGAGTTCAAGCTCTCAACCTTATTCATCCTTCCTGCAATTTCATGAAAATTGGAACAAACCAGATTAAAATTTACCTTGCCCCTCCCCTAGGCCACTTGTGCATCTGAGGTTTTTGAGAATGATGTGGACGGGGCAGGTGTGAAGGATCTGGCTTGTTCTGGGCCTGGACTGTGAGCTGGCTCAGTGCTGAGGCTTCGAAAATCAGATGGGCACAGTTAAGCTCTTTGCCACTGCCAAAAGTCACCATGGCAGGGACTTCAAAAAAGGCTTGCTAATTCCCTCAAAGTAGACCTCAATTCTTGTGGTTTTACACCCACTCCACTGCGATCAGGTGGAGCAAGGGTGAACCCAGACACAGGAGGAGGAGGCTCTCAGATCCTCTCATGGAAATCTTGTTTTCCTCAGATTAGGGAAGGAAGTGGGGAGAAGGGGAAAAGAGGTGGTCCATCTGAGAGAGAAGGCAGAAATTTCATGAAATAATTGATGCCATATGAGCACAAAGTCACATTTGCTTACAAACGTCCGCAGCACAGATATTTGTTATCCAAAGAAAGGGCATTTCAATGGTGCAAGCCAGTCTGAAAGGGGTCGTTTATATTAACAAATTTAACAGTTCAATGTACATGCTCATGTCTGCTATTAGCATGGACTTGCCCTAATAGAGAGGCCTGGGCAAGCTTTTGGCTTGAGCTCTCCCATACCGTGCCTGGCAAAGCAGAGGCCAGAGACCGTAGCCAGTGGGCAGTTTGGATATGACCACCCTGATTTGGAGACTAAATCGAACACCGTGGACATGGCCAAGCCATGCCTGTTGGCCTTCTGTCCAAAGAATAGGCCCTGGTCCATTATTTTGATATGCCCAAGCGTATTCATTTTGTTATCTTTCCAAAGCATTTAGTTGCACTCTATCATCACCGTGTCTGTGTGCTTCCTGACCTGTGGTGTATCTATCTTTGCGAGCCATCTGGTAGGTAGGAGAGAGCTATTAACCTTATTGAAGTGAGGGGAATGGAGGTGGAGGAAAGTCTGTCTGTACACCAACACACAGCAGCATAGTTGGACGAAACTGGCTCCGGGCAAGTTAATGAGGTTAAACATCATAAAGACGTAGCATGGACCTCAAAAATGTAGTATATGTCTGTTTATTGAATCAGCTCATAGCTTCTCATTGTGGAAGCTGTGGTGTCACGTCTTCCCTGTGGTTTTGACCCATGCTAAACAGTGAGGATGCACCTAGCAGTGCTACGACCACACCGATGCTCGTCTGGGAATGTGGGCACACGAAAATGTTGCTGCAGGGTAAACAAGGGCATGAGCTTTCTCCTCCACCTCTGTAGCTGGTACGTGTCTGCTACCCTGACGTACCAATGGGGAATGTCAGGCACCAGGTACCCATCCCCTACGCTACGGAGAAGCAACCTGGTTCTAGGACACTGAGGGGCAAAGAAACACACTTGCGATGCCGAAGATGACTCAGTTGGAGCTCCTGCCATAGCTCACCCTGTGGGAACTTGTTTATGCACTTGTACAAAGCGACTCGCCCCCAAATCGCCCCAGAAGTCTGCGGCGGATGCAAGGGTGGAACCAGTCTCCTCCGAACCACCCACCTTAACTGCTGAGCTGCCCTTTCACGCTCATCAGTTATTAACGAGCGTATTTCTTAAGCACCAGCAGTGTGTTCATCGCTATTAAAAATATAAAAGAGCTATAAGCTTTGACTTGCCCTCTGTCCCACCCGTGTCAGATAGCCACCGAAATGAAGAGGTGTTTATTTGCCTGGAAGTGTGGAGTCTTATGTCAGCTCCCAGCATAGGAAGTAATTTTGCTGGGGGTCTGATCCTGCCACAGGGGAAAGGGCTCGTGCTTTTGTTTCTGTTTTACTCCGAATGTGGTGCCTGCGCTCTCGGCATACCCGGAAAATTATCCCGCTTCGCAGCCAGCGCCAGTTCCTGGCCACCCCTGCTACACGCCATGCTAAATTGGGAAACTAAACTCCTTCTTTTTTCCCAGTGTACGGCTGGCCTCCCCACCTTGCCGCTTATGAATGCCTTGCTGAGTTAGCTGTGATTTGGAAAATTAATTGACTCGGAGCCTACCGCTGAAGCAGCCTCAAACACAGAACACCCAAGACGTAGCAGTAGCAAGGTCAGAGGAGGTGGGAAATTTTGCAAGAGAGGTAGCAAGCAATAAGCAGAGCAGAATATGGGCACCAGCGGGGAAATGTAAAAGGAAACCATTCAGATCAGACACAACCATGGGAGACAAGGCAATGGGACCTTGGGAGGCTTTGGTATTTATTGAGGGAGCTGGCAGTGCCTGCGGTGGGGAATGCCCCTGGCTCACCGTGGGAGGTGGGGGTCTCCAGAGACCCTTTGCCTCTAGCCAGGACGTGCAAAGAGCACCGTAAGGACCATCTTCTGTGAGTGCAGAGAGCAGCGTCTTTGTTGTGTAAAGAAATCTTAAATGATGTAGTTTATCTCAGGCACGCCATCTGCCTGGGAGTCAGCCTCTTGAGAAAAAAAAGGAAGAAGGACTGGGTACAGTTCCGTAAGGACTTTTCTCCTATGGCTTCCATGCTTTTGCTCTCATTTTATGGATCTTCAGAGAAAAAAGAGCTCTCAAAGCACACCGATTGTCCGTGACACAGAGAGTATGCCAAAACTTCTGCCTGTCCTGATATACCGAGGTTGAGCTCTTTGAAAGCAGCTGGGGACTGACATCCTGTGGAAATCCTGTTGTTACCGAAATGCCTTTGCAGAGGCGCTCTGCAGGGCCCGTCCGTGTGCAGCCCTGTGCGGGTCGTGCAAACGGGACAGTTCAAACACGCAGTCGAGTGCTGGCAACATAATCCCTTCCCATTCACGGCTGGCTGAGGGATAAGGATGATCTGCGAGCGCACTTTCATCCGCCTCAGCTTGTGAGACAAGGCGACACATCCTAAACCCCCGGTGAACGCATGCTCAGCTAAATCATATAAATTCCCATTTGAGGTGGCCCAAGGGCACAAGCACAGACAGTTAGTGAGGCTCAGCTGATAGAGAGGAGATTTGTTAAGCCGCTGTCACTCCCGCATGTGTTTGAACTTTCTCCGCCTGCACGACGGGGAGGATGCTGACATTTCCGAGCAGCATGGTGCGAGCGAAAGGCGTTTCTGGGGATTGAGAAGCTGACGTGTGTGAACGCTGGCTCATCTTGGTTAGCCCGTGCTGCAGGCACTACGGGAAGCGGAGAAGCACACGATATGCAAAAGCTCTTGTCTTGTCCTCAATTTCTTTGGAACTAGGAGCCAGAGTTGCAATCTCAGGAGCTGCAAAATATGATGGTGTAGGCTAATTTTGAGGCTGGGGAAAGGATACTTGCCCAATGTGGAAAAAAGTTCCAATAGATCTGATTTAATTACAGTTTTGTATGGCTTTGTCACCAAGCAAGTGTCAACCAGCTTGTCGTTGAAACACCTTGCCATAGTGAATGACACAACTCCGCCTTTGGGGCAGGAAAACTGAACCAACCTGCTTCAGATAACACTGGGAATACGCCACAAAGATGGGGACAGACCCCTGCTCCCTTCAGGTCAGAGGGATTGAGCTAGAAGGTGGTCTGGGATGGGAGCAGTGAGGAAAAGCAACATTTCTACCTCTCGGCACTTTGTCTGGGTCAAGTCTTCTCCTCATTTCTCAGGTGTGGGGGAAACTGAGGCACGGGTTGCGTGACGATGTCTCAGTTGGCAATTTCTGCTGATGTTCAGCTTGCTGCTGCCTGGAAGCTTTGTGGCATATTTTAAAGCTAAATTGTGCAAATGAGTTTAGTCGTTATTGCCATGCAAAAAAAAAGAGACCGTTTGTATACAGCTACCAGCTTGCTGAATCCTAGGGGCGCAAGGTCGCAGAGCAAGCCTGTGACAATGCTGGCAATCAAGCCCTGCTCCTAGACTCCCCACCTAGTTTCTATTCATTGCTTGTTTAGGGTAATGAAGAGCAGACTGAGAGAACTGGGGTTGTTTGCTTCAAGAAGCTGTTATTAAAAAACCCGACTGCAAACTAATTCTGGCCTAGGCAGTGAAGAGCAAGTTTCCCTGTGCATCTTTGTTTTACAGACTTCCCCAGATCAAAATGTTATACGGGTTCCTGTTTCATATCTACTTTTTGAAGTGAGTAATATCAAGCAAATAACCGTTCGATATGTTTTTCCTGGTTGTTGTGCCTGTGATATCCACGGCAGGTCACTGCCCAGTGAATCTGAAGTGGCAGGCTGGGACAAGCAGCCCCTCAAACTTGGATCAGGAGCATCGTCCTCTTCGCTTTCCCAATTGATTTCCTCATAAACAGCCAATGCCAAAGCCTTTAGGAAATTCAAGTCCGGCTTCACATTTCATTGAAAAACCTTTAAGAAAAGCCATTTTTCATACTTAAGACTTTTTCAAATCTCCTCTAACCAGTTACATTCTGCATTGTATCTTTTGAATCTGGCCGTTGTCCAACGACAATCCTTAAAATCCCTTTACAGTTTTAAAGGAAAATACAAGCCCTCATTTACCACTGGATCCAGCCTGAAAATAAAAGCTTAATGCCTTGACAGGCCTGGATACTTTTTTGGGTCCTAAGTCTGATTTATGGTGGTAGCCAGCAAACCAGGCTGGTGAAATATTTGCTGCTGCTCGCAGGGATCTGGAAAAATGAAGTGTGAAGTTCTGAAGAGAGCAGGCAACAGTTCTCCAGTCACTAAACACTTCCAACGAGTTGGCAGCGGAACAGAGCTGTGGTCTGAAAGATGAACCTCAAAGGAATAGGGGAGGGGAGCAGTACTGCGCGCAGTGTCAAAATACTGCTGCAGCCTAAAGCTTTCCATACATTCCTGACATCGAGAGGGAAAGAGAAACATTTTCTTCATTATTTATTTATTCTCTCTTTTTTTTTTTTTTCCTTTCCTTCCCCTTGCAGGGGTTTCACCCAAAGTAGGGAAAGAAATTAAAAGCAACAACAGGAGTATAGGAAGCTGCTTAAGCCCACCGTAAAAATGCGTCGGTTAAAAAAAGTATATGATCCAGTTAGGGGAAAGCGTTGCTTGTGCTTTGCTTGTCGGAGAGCAATCTCAATGAGTGAGGCTGCAGCGAAGCATCTCTAGCCTTTCGAAGTGCCAAAGCCCTGCGATCTGTGGGCGTGGGAGCTGCGATTTTCATTCCCATGAAAAGGGAATTTCCTAGAGGTAAAAGTGAGGTGGGGATTTTTCAGAGCGTTCTTGGAATGAATCACCCCTGCATACGTTTGCCAGGTAAAACATGTGGCTGCCTCGCTTTATTTTCTTCAAAGGAAGTTAATATTCATCCCTATCATGTAGATCATACGGAGCCAGAGATAGGCTGATAAATGAGGCGTATTTCAGTACTCGGGTTTTCAGTGATCTGCTTTAGCCCCTATGAATTAACTTGGTTTCCAGTGCTCGTGCTGAATAAAAGCACCAGCACTGGGAGAGATTATTGGGGTGGCGAAACGGGGATGAGCCATCCCTAAAAACTTTCTTTGCCTGCTTGCGGCTCGAAGGGGTTGTGCCTGTCCTTCTTATCCATGTCTTAATCTCGTCCCAGCAGCTGAGCACACCGTGAAATAAAAGATCCCCTCCCATCCCTCCTTGGTGAGCAAAGCTCATAGAGGTTTTATTGCCCCCAGGCCCAGGAGAAATGAAGTTGACTTCACCCATCGGTCCCCCTGATGCACATCCAAAGAACCCTCTTGGCTTTGACAGTGACTTGAAAAGGACAGCGGCAAATGCGGGGAAAATGTATTCTTCTCCGCATCCATGGAAATGAGGACAGGATTATTTTTATTTGCTTGATTTTTTTTTCTTGAAAAAAGGAAAAAAAAGGCACGCTAACCATTTTGGTTTAAAGTTGTCCAAGGTCAGAAGCCGGGATGATATAACAAAGGACTGCTTGTTTCCAAACACAAGCTTTTGGTTTGGGGAGGAACAACTGCATGTTCTGGTTGCCTTTAAAGTTGGGGAATGTTCTGGCTCTGTCGCAGCATGGACCGGGCTGGGCTGGGCTGGGGAGCCGCCCGGGTACCAGCCTGCAGCCTCTCGCCCCAACAGACAATGCGTATTATTATTATTATTGTTATTTTTTTGCTTGTCATTATGAAACGGTTCCCTTCTTTAACAGTAGAAGCATTTACGGGACACGCTCGCAAACTCATCCGTACCACAGCCGCGCAGCCCCAAACCCACACCGTCTGTCACACACAGGCACTCTATGCCACCCACACTCCTGCACAGCCACTGCGCAAGCAGGGCTCGACACTCACACAGGCTCATACAAACCGAAACCGACGGTCGCCACCAAACGCCCCCACGGACGTAGCCAAAACAGGCCCCTTCAGTCTCACACGTCCTTTCCCTGGTGCCCCAGCCACAACCAGACAACATCCCAGCTTCAAAGGGGAGAAAAATACAGCCTGGGCCGCTCTGGGCTTTGCAGTGCTTGTCTCATCCAGGAGCTGCTGGAGAGGCCAACCCTTACACCTCTGTCCAGGGATCAGCTGGTTTTATTTCACAAGAACACAGCAAAATGCTGAATAAATCCTATTCCCTGAAGAACGAGATCTTCTAGGCCTCTTACACTCCATCAGCTCCTGGTTTCGCAGGACTATTAAAATCTTGATGGTCACCCTTTTCTATCATAGCAGCAGAAAGGGACTGTTTTTCAAGTCAGCCTTAGAAACATGACTCACGGCAATAAAAATCTCCCCTGCTTGTTTTTTTGGGGGGAGTGCAATGAACTTCGTGCCGGTGGATGCTCACAGCAGATTCTGCAGGACATGGGTGCAGACGAGGGATGCGTTGCAGCAATACTGTCCTGTCTGGTGGCCGCACTGGCTTTTCCTCATCATAGCCCAATCCTTTCGCAACCTCTTCGCTAAGAAAGCATTTGCTGGTGCCGATGAGCAGCGGAGCACTGCAATGCTGTGCTGCGCATGCTGATGTGATGTCTTTGAGGGAGAGCTCTGAGATGTGGCATGGGATCCATGAACCCCTCTGGATGCATCCCTGTTGTCACCCACCCCGAGGAGGCACATTGGGGCATGGCACTGCTGCTTCCCAGGAGCACCCCCAGGTTGTAATGTGCCCCCATCCCAGCAGCATTACCTGCCTGAGGGGTGCCTCAGGAGACCTGCGGACTTACCCATACCCAATTCCAAGCCTCCCCCACACATTGGGTTTCTACTCCAGTTTTGCTTTTCTTTCCTCTCCCCTCCTCCTACGACTTTGGGGCCACTTTCACCCCATCTTTTACAGCTTCTGATCTGCGGCGCAGTGGTCCCTGGCTCTGGGAGGGCTCCAGCAGTTGGTTTGCCTCAGGGTTAGTGAGCTCCTTGCAGCACCGAGGACGGGATCCCACTTCCCTCAGGGTGGCCTCAGGACCTAGCACTGATGGAGGTAGAGTGATACCCAAAGGGCATCAAGGGGACCCAGGTGGCTTTCTTTGCTAGACAACCTCAGCAGGCATCTAAGCACCTCTGAAAGTGGGAACAGGGGGGACAGAGTCACAGAATGGTTGGGGTCAGAAGGGCCCTCTGGAGATCATCCAGTCCACCCCCTGCTAAAACAAGTAGCCCCAGAGTAGGGTGCCCAGGAATGCATCCGGGCAGGGTTTGAATCTCTCCAGAGAAGGAGAGTCCACAGCCTCTCTGGGCACCTTGTGCCAGGGCTCTGTCACCCTCACAGGAAAGTTCTTCCTCATGTTCAGATGGAACTGCCCGTGTTCCAGTTTGTGCCCGTTGCCCCTTGTCCTGTCTCTGGGTGCATCCATCCCTGAACCAGAAAGAATTCAACTCTGAGCCATCCACTTCCTACACCGTCACATTGCTGCAAAGCATTTCTGCAGTGCTTTATGGGCACCAAATGCATGGTAATAACAGCCCTCCAGATCAGTGTGCTGTTCCTGAAGTTCACGTCCTAAATGGCAAAAACACACGCAAAACTAATCACTTGTGCTTTTATTGTCCCTCTACATTGGTGCTATCCCACATTTCCTCAAAAGCTTTGCAAATAAGGTTTCATTTGTTTTTTCTGTTGCAAATGTGTGGCCACCATGGAGGCAGAAACTGGCCAAAGCTGATGAGTGCTTAATGACATTACTCAAGTGCCCACAAGAGGAAACACAGCCTCCTACATTGAATTAAATCTGGTTGCATAATTCAGATATGAAGACTATTGACTGGGTTGTTCAGGCTTGTAGCTCTGAATTGTATTTTTTGCTGCGCTGGTTTAGTTTTTTTTTTCAGTTGTTTTAAATGTTCAGGTGACACTGTCTGCTTGCTGTGCTAGGGTTAACCTGAGTTTAGATTGGGCTACCCAGGTGTTATGTTGATAACATCTGATGATGGTATGATATGATATGATATGATATGATATGATATGATATGAGTTGGCATTACATATGGACAGCCCAGAAGCCCAGAAAGTCAATCTTATTCAGGGCTGCATAAAAAGAAGCATGACCAGCAGGCTGAGGGAGGTGATTCTCCCTCTCTACTCCACTCTCGTGAGACCTCTCTTGCATTACTGCATTCAGCTCTGGAGTTCTCAGCACAGAAAAGACATGGACCTGTTGGAGTGGGTCCAGAGAAAGACCACAAAAATGATCAGAGGGATGGAACATCTCTCCTACGAAGACAGGCTGAGAGTTGGGGTTGTTTAGCCTGAAGAAGAGAAGGCTTCAAGGAGACCTTATTGCAGCCTTTCAGTACTTGAAGGGGACTTACAAGAAAGATGATGACAGACTTTTTAGTAGGGCCTGTTGCGATAGGAAAAGGGGCGATGGTTTTAAACTAAAAGAGAGTAAATTCAGACTAGATACAAGGAAGAAATTTTTTATGATGGGGGTGTTGAGACACTGGAACATGTTGCCCGGAGAAGTTGTGGATGGCCCGTCCTTGGAAACATTCAAGATCAGGTTGGATGGGTCTTCGAGCAACCTGATGTAGTTGCAGATGTCTCTGTCCATGGCAGAGGGATTGAACTAGATGATCTTTAAAAGTCCCTTTCAACCCAAACCATTCAAAGATTCTATGATTCTGTGTTAACTCATACTGCGCTTGGGTGACACAAGGGCAACTCTCCTGCTTTTTAGAAGAATTGCTGGTTTTAATTCACTAATTAATGGTAAAATTATCAGCAGGGTTGAAAGAACTACTTTGCCGTGTGTCTACACAACACACACTGTCACTGCATGCATGATCATCTTAGTAAACTGCTAAACTTTGTATGTGGAGGAACATCAAATAACATTTTTCTCATGGAGCCCTTGGGGCTGGCAGGCGTACTCTGAGCTACCTGGCTCTGAGTGGATGGGAAATTAAATGCTGTGCTTGACTGTGGGATTTTTTGAGAACTTTGAAGGGAACTTTTTCCTGTGAAGAGGTTGGAAAAGGTCTTTTTTCCAGTGGTAGCTCTCTTGGCCTCNCTCTGAGCTACCTGGCTCTGAGTGGATGGGAAATTAAATGCTGTTCTTGACTGTGGGATTTTTTGAGAACTTTGAATGGAACGTTTTCCTGTGAAGAGGTTGGAAAAGGTCTTTTAAACAATTTCCAGTGGTAGCTCTCTTGGCCTGCCTTCATTGGGACGTCCATCATGAGCCTCACCTCAAAGAAAGACCCTTTTGTTGAGCAGAACAATGGCGTCGCACAGGGAAGCAGAATCAGCTCCCACTTGCGGGATAAGGTTTCTCTCATCTAGCTTTAGCTGTCTAAAACTTAGGTGTCTAGTCTAAACCCGTCATTCGACCTTCCGCTAACGACCCCAGGGAGATGAAGGCACCTTCTCGGGGCCGTTCCCTCTGTCTTCGGGCAAAACAAATTGCTCTTGGGAGGTAGCTGGCTCTCCTGTGGCTGGTGGGAAGCCCGCAAGACAGGCTCTGTGTAGACCACTGGCGTGGCGATGGCTAATTAGGTGAGATGAATCCCACCCCAAGGAAATCGAAGCAGCTAATGAGTTGCTAGAGTATGTGTTTGCGGAGAGCTTGCCCACACAAAGCATGACGGAGCTGGGGACTCTTTCGGTAGCTGTAAAAGACGGGGACTGAAAAGCTGAGCATTGCAAGCAAGTCTGTTTTTATTATTATAGCCATACCAAGCAGGTTTGCTGTTGATCATCCACTGAATCAGCTTGTTGCATCTTGTTTTATACCTAAATATTAAGATATTGGGGAACTTTAAGAAATATGAGAAGTCAACTCCTGCCCTAACCTGAGTTTTAGGGATCACTATGATATAAATTAAGGAACAATCCTGTTTTCTTCTGAATTCCTACAGAGAGCAGGAATTCAGTATTGAATCCCAAATAAAACCCTTAAGATTTGCCAATGTCATCAATAGGATAAAACCTCATTGCAAGTACAAAATGACTTGATCTTTTTTTTTTTTTAATTTGCCTCTCAAATCGCATAATCCTGTTACTTCTTGTCGAAACAGGATTAAGCACTTAAGCAGAGATCTGCTTTTTTAGTTGCTTTTTTTTCTTTCCTCCACAAGTGTGTGTTAATCTAACCTAATCAAACACGCTGGCCTCAGACGGATGTATCTGCTTTCACCACATTGGGAGCTCTGTCTTTCGAGTCTGGGGGCACGCAGGATTTAACAGGCAGCTTGTCGAGCATTTGTTAGTTCTTCTAAAAGGTGATTATTGCCAAATGCACGTTCTCAGTGGCTCATTAAGTACTTTCACGTGACAAATCCATGCAGCATTTTGTGTGTACGAACCCAGGGCTGTCACCATTTAGAACAAAATGCTAAATATTTACTGGCAAGGCAAGCTACGAGTATAAATATTTATATCAAGGTACAATAAAAAAGTACCATAAAACTGATATGTCATAAAGAATTTATGTGTTGAAACGGCCAAGGCCGTTACAAAAGATGTGCTATTTCATGATTATATTATGTGCAGAGATCACGGTGTTCAGGTGTTTAATTTACTGCTATCTAGCCTTCGCCATTCGACTCATTAATCTGTCAGGTGAAGGAATCCTAATTATATTTCTTGTAACCGGGCAAACGACAGACAATCGTGCTCATGTGGGGAATAGATCTTGAAGATTTACTGGTCTGTTGCTAATGGTCCCACCGGGCTTGAAAATGGAAAAAGTATACACAAGAGTAGAAAATATTTATAAGGGGAATCTGTCTTCCTAATTATTGTGCTGGATGTATCCTATAGTGCTGAGATAAGAGGAGCATAAGCAACGGTTTGTGTAAAACTACTCACAGGACACTTTTGAGGCAGTAATTGATTTGGCTTTGTGCATGAGGTTGCACACGTCCTGAAATTAAATGTCCTGTCAAGGTGACAAGGAGACTGTCTCACCCGGCTGCTGTCCCCTGATCCACTGCTGTCCTCACTTGCCTTCTGCCGGGCCCCAGCCTGTGCCTTCAGCAGGACGAGCTCAGGGGCATCCCTTTTTTCTAATTTTTACGACCATTTTTCATTACTACAATGCTAAAGGTTGATGGGGAGGTCTGAAAAATACTCCCTATTGAAGTGAGTTAGTGGAGATAAGAAGTGTTTAGCTCGGAGTTAAACAGGAACCTGCCATGAAAGGGTGCAATGCAATTTTAGCAGTTCCTAGCCTCTACGGACTCTATCGCTTCACAACTTTACAATAAAAAGTCCCAACCTACCAGCCCCAAGTTACGGTATCCTGGGGAAATATCAGTGCAATTGTCTTTTCTTATGCTAGGCATTCACAGTTGGCTGCTGTCAGAGGCAAGATATTGAACTAGATGGATCTTAAACATGACCTGGTTACTTTATATAACAGTTCCATATAGAAAAGTCGTCTCGCCAGGTGAGGCACTCGTGGGCAGTGTCTGCTGCAAGTCCAGTAGCAAAGCACAGGGCTTATAAAAAGGGGCAAAGAGAGGAAAGGGAAAGAAGTCAGGATCAGGAGGAAATCTGGACTTCTGGATTGTCACGTGTAATCTTGGACCATCAAGGTGTCCTCTCCCTTGCTTTCTTTTTTTCTGTTTTAATACATTGCTTGACACTGCAGACAGGTGGGGTCGGTCTGTGGGTTTATGGTTTTATTGATAACAGGTATAGGTGGGATGTAGATATCATGTTGATGACAAGGCACAAAAGTAAGCACGACTGCAAAACCTGTTCCTACCTACTGTAGGTACCTTGGGCTCCTCATATCTCTTATTCTCTTCTTGTTGTTGCGTTGCTCTTGTGGTTTTTACTCTAAATTTGAGGCTTTGGGGAAATGCTCTGTGACCTGGGACACCCGGGGTGGTGGGAACAGCTGCTGAGTGAACATGGGTGCTTGTGAGCTAGTGAGATGATTGGCAAAATTTCAGGTGATCCTAGAAGTAGAACATGCCACCTATCACAAAATAATACATAAACCAAACCCCAACGTTGAGACCTCTGGGAAATTCCTTCCTGGCCACAGCTCTGACGTGCAGTTTCACTCTGAGGAGCTCAGAGTCGTGTTTTTTATGGTCTGCGATGAGCACATTGTGCTGAGAGCGCAATGGAAAACAGGTGCAGGGACTCATGTCTTCAGCAAGAGTGACCATTTTTGGGGGTGGGAAAGCCTGTATTTCCTCCACTATATGGAAGTTATCTATTCACACAGCCCGTTGTAGACAGCTGTGGAAATCCCTGCCTCAAAGAACTTGCTGGCTAAATCTTTCACTATGATGTGAATAGGAAAGTGAAAATACGTAGCATCTAATACACAGATTTTTTTGAGAAGAGCTGTCAGTGTAAAGCCTGTGGACTAGACATTCAGCCAATATAAACTGAGATAGAGATACTGAATTATTCTGCTTTACACTAGTGAAGGGTCTGACTCTATTATTGTCTATAAGAGTTTGATCAATGTTTTCCCCTGGTTCAGCATTTGATTAATACCACAGACTAGCCCATAAAGCAGACTTTGGAAACTGCAAGATGTGATCCGTTTAATCAGTTTGTCAGTTTTATTTTGGAGACTTAACGGAAAACCAAAACCCTCTGCATAGCTATTGATTTAATACGCTTTGCCTTATATTCCCATGAAGGCAAATGAATAAATATTTCTGATGCATAAAGTGCTGGAAGAGCTTTATCGCTGCGTTCGGGAACAATTCATGTGGGAGGACTGTAATGTGTACTATCAGTATATTGTTAAGTCCTTTTGAATGCTAGCAATGAAATAGATACTAAAATAACATTAATATAAAAACAAATGCAGAAACATATGCTTATGCTTACACAAACATACCTCTGGGAGCCCTTTGCATCGTGTTTGTTTTTGAAACTATTTAAAGATAATGCTGGTCCTCCAAAACCAGTTTTTCTTTCTTAGGCTGATACGAAACTGGAAATGTTAGGCTGAGACTTATCTAAAGAAGTGTCTAGCTGGGCCCAGGTGCTTCCAATGGTTTTTGGGGAGAAGCATGTGAACCTGCCAGACAGCAGAGAAAAGCTCTGCTAACCCAATTCAGGAGCAGACAGAGCATTCCCATGAATATGGGAAAGTTTTAAACACACTTTCGTACGGAATAGCGATACCTATTTAAAGGCTGAGCTGGACTCAGGTCTGGATGCCTGTAATGGGATTCATCTCACCAGCTTTGTATGCTGTAGACATCTAGACCTCTGGTACACCTGAGACAGTCCCTGCAGAGAAACTGGGGCTGTGGGCTTGAGTCAAGTGCTGGTTTTTTCAGGTGAGATGAATTACGCTGCTGACATAACTGTTCCTCTCGCGGGGCAGGTAGGGGAGCCCAGGAAGGTGCCTAGTTCGAGTCTAACATTCACATTTGATCAGAGTGTTGTTCTTTCTACAGGGAGAGATATGAAGAAATAAATCAAAGAGAGAAAATTAATGAAATCAGTTGGCAAGGTACAGCATTACCAACACAAAAATAACCTACTTATTAAAAAAAATTGAGCTGCGGATGTTTCTTACAGTTTATTCTACCTTAACTTAAGGTGCTTGGCGATGAATTTTTAACATTTACATTACAAAAACTGATTTATAATTCCTTTTGACAGAATCGTATTAGCCTACCTAAACATAAATAAGAGTTTCTGTTTGGGTTCATACTGGTTTAATGAAGTTGCTAAAGGAATGTAACTTCTGGTGGGAAGTCCTCTTGCAAGATTATTGCACAAGAACAAAATTTTTGTTAATTACTGAAGGTAAGCCCAGCAAGTTCTGCTGAAGTATTGGTTCCCTTTTGTCCCTGTAACTTTATTTATTGCCTGTGCTGTCCCTGAGTTGTGTTTCACTAGCAGGCCCTCCAGATTTCCCCCACAAGGCTCATCTTAATTTATGCCTAGCAAAGCCCAGGGCATAGCTACTCAGAGTGAGGATGGCAAGAGTGAACAGGCTGTGTGGAGTTAGCAAAGCTAGTTTTAGATGACTGCCAGGTAGGCACAGCTGAGCTAGTGATCCCAGGCTGCCTGTGGAAGAGAATTTTCTACCTAATTTAAGTATCTGCTTTAGGATAAGGTAAATAGGGCATTGCCGTCTTCTCTCCACTGACTGAAAACATGGTCTCGGATAACTAGGGCTAAAGATCGCACTGTAATGAGATAACATTAACACTACCATTTGTTACTATGGACTCAATAATACCACTGTTAAGGTTCATACCTTAGTAGCATCCAGGCAATGAGCTCCAGTGATATCAATTGGGATCTGAACAGAAATTAGATGCCCACATAATTCTGGGGCTGGTCTTGTGTAGCTTCTAAAACTTAAGATTAGAAATTTAATGTATATTTGTAAATAACCTTGTGTAACTCTTTCTGGATCGTGCTGGAGCAAAAATCATACATATTTGTAGTCAGATCTTGCATCTTATGCCCAGTTAACTGATTTTCCTGAGTGGTCACAATGAATTCAATATGATTTGTGCAAATGAGAATTTGTATTTACACTAGTGTAACTCAGCGGCAGCTAAACGATTCCTCAAAACAGCATAAAGTTTTGGCACGTCTCTTTACAATCTTAACACTGCCTTTGCCAAAAGGTGTTGGGAATCAAGAAAAGATCAGGACATTCTGTATTAGGCTGCGTGTTCACACCCTTCCTTACATTTCCTAAGAGTCAGAAGAGGTCCAGACAGTTTTCTGCATTAAAAAAATCTAATTTCCTTTTGTTATGCTGCTGATCAAACAGGACACAATCTTGCTGGCTGACCAACCTTTTCATTTTGGATGGGTAGAGTATGCCTGGCTTCCCCACTAGCGAGAAGGACACACTTGTTGGAGGACAGCCCTGGGTTTGTTCTGGCTTTAAGAAGTGCTGTTTTGCCTTCTCACCTCTTCACACAACTACACGGGCCCCTTCACTCCTGTATCCCATTTTGCTCAAACATCTGAATTGCGAACTGGACTCATTCTGTGATTCCCTGCACAAAGCATCCATGTACTGCAAGTGCTTTTGCATGGAAGAAAACTAGTTCGCTGGTAGATGGTCAGCAGGAAATGCTTCCTTTTTGCCAGTGGCTAAACCACTGTTGTTTGTTACACCTGCGTGCTGGCCTGTTTAAATAAAGAAAAACACCAGAAAATACAGGAAACGCTTACTCATTTTGCCCTGCCTGCCCAGCTCCGTTGTCTATCCTAATGCAAGCAAATACTTTCGCACCTGAATTCCACGGTGGTTTCCCTCCTGAAGAGCTGTTGTGCTCGTCACCAATAGCAGCATCGAGAAGCTGCAGCCATGACCTCATATTGTGCAAAAAAACAAGACAAAAGATTTCTCTCTGCTCTTGGCGGTCCCAGTTTCAGCATCCCAGGGCAGGCTGAGTTAGCGACTCGCTGTCTTGGCACATTTCATCATCAGTTAATTGTAAACAGTTGTCGGGCAGATGGAGGAGCCTCCGTCAGCAGCAAGATCGGAGCACGGGACTGCTGTGCAGTGTCGTGGGGAGTAAACCTTGTCCATGAGTGTCTCAAAAGTCCAGACGTTTGTAGAAAGAGGAGCAAATTCTTCTCCCCTAATGGCTTTACCCCCTTGGATGGCTGAAGTGAGAAATAAAACGACAAATCATACTACACGTGGTTCCACCAGGTTCGTCATCGTGTTTGGTTATGCAAGGTGGATGTGCTTAAACCTGCAGTCACCCATGTTTTTTCGCTACTGACACTTAATACCCTCCAAAATACTTGCTGCTGTTGGCACCTGTCACCAGAAGAGGGTTTTCTTATTGTCGCAATGCCCCATTGCAAAGTCAATGTTTTCCTAGCGTAATGTCATTGTGGGCGTCGTGGCTGTCATTACCATGCGTGTGTGACATGATTGCGACGGGAAGGGGAGATGGACCACGAGGAGATGCCTCGCTGGTAGGGTGGTCTGTGCTAGGGACGGGATGAAGTATGCCTTAAATCAGAAGGATGACTTCCCCTGAGTCCCAGGCACTGAGCAGCTATTTAATACATGAAAGCAACACTGCCATAGTTTGGGACAGAAAGTTAAGTTTATTGCGCTATTAAATTAAATGACATAGGAATATAAAGTAATTCAAATGTAAGCACACAACAGGAATTCGGGCAGCACATCAGACTTAGCAGCCTTGTCTCATGAACAGTTTCAATATCTAAAATTATGAAAGAAAAAGTTACTTTTTAAATTTTTTGCTTAGTACTCTGAGCAAAGGAAATATTTAAAGATAAAAATTATTTGATTATTAAGCAATCTCACCCAATCCAACAGCACCAAGCCACCAGATGCATCATTCTGAGGTGCACAAAAGCTCCATTCAGACTCCCAAGGATGAATGCCGCTTCATACGTATGTGGGATAAAAATTTCCAGTGAAATTTTAGTAGTGTGACCCACCCAAAGGCAGCCAGTTTATGGAATGTGATACAATCGCAGCACATGATATACAAACAGACAGATCACCCGATGTTAAGGGGCACCCAAGCAACATGGGAGAAACAAGGGCTGGTTCAAGCAGCACATTTGTGGATTTGGGAACCTGATCCACTGCAGGGAACCTTCATGATAAATGATCCATATATTTGAAATTGCTGTGCTAAAATTCATTATGTTCACTGTAGTCTCTGTAGCTCTGTACTCAGCAGTTCTGAAGTTTCAGTTAAGAAAGTGTGTCTGCTCTTGTTTGTCTGAAATCATGTTCTCTATAGCTTTTATTTTTATTATCCCCTTTTCAACCTTACGCTCTCCTACCTGCCTTGTTTTTTTGCTTTTCTGTTCAGACATGTTTATTATAAACATAATTACAGTATCTGAGCAGTGAAATGTAAGTTGACCAGGTTGCTCAAAATGCTATTTTTAATTAAAAACACACAATAATTTCAATAATTTTTCCTCCTACTTCCTCCTACATATGTCCTATATCTTCTATTTCCCATAGATGCTCAAAACTGAATTCCCAGTGCTTTGGTAAGCTATTGGACTGATTCCTTTAAAATTCGCCAGTGTGTTCAACTTAGACCTAAAGATGCATCTACGCTCAAGAAATATTTTTACTCGGTATTCTCCTTAAGTGCTTTTTGCTACCAGCTGTCCAGACAAAGTCTAGCTCCATAATTCTAATTCTACCTAATTCCACATTTCTTTATTTTACTTGCATTTTTCAAAGGTTTTCTTCAGTACGAATGGGTTTTGGGGCACAGAAATTGCTACAGGAGTAAGTTTGGATATTTCAGAACAAAACAGCTGCTTGCTTTTTTGCGACATTTCTGTGGTTAGCGGGCAAATCCACAGTTCTCACAAGTGTATCAAACCATTTGAAAAACTGTTATACTTCATGATTTGGGGATTAAAATAGTCGTTCATTCTTGAAGCTTTTGTAGCAATTCCTAGAAGGAGGACAGGGGTGATGCGCAGAGGTTGTGCCAGCTTTGTGTGCTTCAGGAGAGCTGCACCTCTCCCAGAGGTACATGATGCTGACCACTCTCTGAGGCAGGATTTCGAGCTTGTTGAACCTCAGGTGTTTGATTTGGTGTGACAGCACTTACGTTCCTGACATCAGTCTGTACACGCCACACATCTAGACAAGTACATGGGGAATATGTTGCTTTCCTAAAGAACCTCTCCTGCCTTTCAGCCAACCTCTGTCTCAGTGTAGATGCCCAGAAATGATAGATGTCCCCAGATAATTGCCCATTCCAGCCCAGGATTTTTTTGATATTCAGCTTTACCAGCATCCTTCATCACAGATCCCAGCAGCTAGCAGAGTGGCAATGCGCCCGCTCTGAACTTCTCCTTCTTTGGTTTTAGTTCATGTCTGAATATGTGATTATTTCTTACCGGAAATAATTATGTGGGAACAAACAGTATCTCTCTTCTGCTGGTGACTGCTATTCCCGTTGTGCATTGGCTGGTAGAGCAATTCGAGGTAATATATAGTTCCTCCCTCAAGTATGCGGTCCCTGGCAGTGCCAGACCAGAGTGCATCAGGGAAACCTCTGCTACAGGACATGGTAGGATGCAGAGAGGGATTGTGTTTCTCTCCATCGGACCATTTGGATTCCTTGCTGAGGAGTGACTTTGAGCGATGTCATCCTCCATCCCTTGTCCCACCTCCTTCCACCACTAACACTTGACATTTCTTCCCTTTTGTCCTCACCCAGAGCTAGTGATGTAATTCAAACGGAACAGCTTTAGTTTGCAACGTCTGTTTGCTGGTGATAAATGGTGCGCATGATGGATGGCTGTGGTCTTGAAGACGATGGAGGTGAACAGCAGGGTGCTGCATGGATTTGTGCTAGCAGCAACATTATTTAACACTTTTATTAATGGTCTGGAAGGAGGTGTAACCAACTACATTAACTAGATCTGCAAACAACACTGCGTTGGAAAGAACTGTAAACCAAGTGAAGACAGAGGAATAACGCTAATGGAACCAGAGGTTAGAAATATGAGCAGGAAACACAATGAGATTCTGTCTGGAAAAAGGCAAACTAATAAATCTGGGAATAATAATCCAAAACACAGATATTTCATAGGAGGGTGAGAGATCTGAAAAAAACACTGATGTTCTAAAAGAGCTAGTAATGATGGTTAAGAGTAACTAGGCAATGGCTGTACAATGTGAAACTATGGAAAAGGCAATTTTGGTCTTTAGACCAAAGTTATCTTGCGCTGGCACGAAGGCTTATCCCTCCTTGTGGGTATGACTTTCTACAGCACTTTGAGCCCTTACCTCCAAGCTTTATCCGTGAGTAGAAGCCCACAAGCAGAAAAATGTCTTTACAGCTGACTCTTCACAGAAACACAGGTCTGGAGGGCATGTTCTATACCATCCAGTCCTGAGTCTGCTTATTGGGAGAGCAGTATCTGTCCGTGTTGCTCTCCTGTACTCTCTACTCTCTGCTCAGCCCCTCTAGATCCCCGCTAGGAGGGTGAACCAAGGCTTCTCTGATGGAAATTTTGACAACTGTCTATTTGACATCAAGAGCAGAAAAATGTGAAGGAGAACAAGTTAATTCCAACAAAATTACATGAACAGCTAAGAAGACAACAGCTGTATTTTTTACACAGAAAAAGCCAAACAAGATAACGAATATTCAGTGGAACCATTGCTTTTCCTTCCAGTCAATGTAATTAAGTTGTAGGTACCACTTTCTGACACCAGTAATGTTTGTGTCAGTTAATCCCATGGCATAAATTGAAATCAATAGGAAGTGACACGTGGAAACGGATATTTGCCAAAGGAGGACTTAGAAACACTGTAAGCATCCTCACGTGGGACTAAACAAGCAAAAAGGTTACTAAATATCAAGATTTTCCTAAAATCTGCACGAGATTGCCGAAGGGTCTTAAATGCATGTGGTCGTTGCAGTCACCCATTCGGCAGCATGCCGACGTGTGTGCGAACCTCAGGGGCGTGATGAAATTTAAAGGCGGATGCAGCAAGCTGGAAATCCGTCCCGCATGTACTCACTTGAGGGCAACCAACCTCACCAGTGAGAGCTGCTAGCCCCATAGGGAAGGGATGCTGCGAAAGCGCTCGCTGAGATTGCAAGTGCAGTGTAAGCACAGAAGTCGCTGCCTGCTGTTCCTGATAAATGCTTTGTCCTGGGCAACTGGTGCTCTGAAAATGGGAATTAAAATATTTAAAGTGGAAACTTGTTCTTGGTATCGATTAGAAGATGGATGAGACGTGCGTGCAAGAAATATGGCTGCCTTGAGCTGCCTCTCCAGAGGAATTCCCTGTCAGTGTGCAGAGCTGAAAGTGGTACAAGCCAGGAGTTCCTGCTTTTCATAACGAAAACACATGATCGTTTCTGCTCGGGGCCCTAATTAGCAGTAGAACTGGTTGTACACTTGGCCCACAGCATTATTCCTTCTGGAAAGGTTATCTTCTCATGCTGGAGCCCATCTGGGTTGCTCCCAACCATCTGGCAACCTGAGGCATAAGGAAGTGAGAGGTGTGATCCGTGAACTCACCTCCTCCGCTTATACAAATGCCTCTTGGACACTGTAGCGTCTCAGAGATTTTTGTGTTCTTTTGCTTTTAAATTACAATTACTAAGCAAACTGTGAAAATAAGAGGAAGGGTACATTTACCTTACAAACTGCTCTCACATACACTCATTAATCTTCCCCTTCTCCTGAGGTTTGAGGAAGAATTAGGAAAATTTCCTTCTTAGCTAAATAGAACCAAGTCTATTTTCACCCACAGCAGAGAAACAGAAGGGCCAAGCTGCAATATACATATTAAAAAATTATATGTGTTCGCTAAGTCAAGCAAAAAGTACTTTACCTACTGAGAGCTGCTTACTCTCCTCTACTCTGCGGTGCCTTCAGTGCAGGCTGGAGGATTCCTCTGACACTGTAAGAGTTAAAAATAAACCCATCTAGCCCTGAGTATGTATCATCTGCTTAGTCACAGAGTGGAAATGCAGCTACCTCTAGGGTGGAACAGAGAAACCACCCGCGTGAACTTCACTGCAGTGTTAGCTCTCCAGGCTGGAGCTTTTCATAGTTCTGCTCACAAAGGCATTATTAAAAATGTTAAGTTAATAAGGAGCCATGTTAGTGTCAGAGTGCAACTGCCTGTACAGGAAAACCTTTGTTAGAATGTTTTCCTTTAGTCAAATCTCTTTACTCCTAGAAGTTCTCTGATACAGATATTAAACTATTTCAATATTGTTTGTAGTAACATAATAATTTCAGGGAAAAAAAATACATGACCACTGTATGAAACACCTGGCTATATCATATGTTACTAATTTTGATTAACCACTTCAGTCTGTTGTAAACAAGGCAGCCAGTTAGAAACAAGTAATGTAAATGGTCGAGTATTGGAGCTCCGTTGTTACAATAATCCTCTGTCCATTTATCCCTGGATGATCTTTCAAAAAGGAAAAATATTCTAAATGAGAATGTGAAATCTAAGAGGGAAATGAGCAAAATCTTGTATTATTCTCCTGGCATGAGTAGGGAGGGTGAAGTGATTGGCAGGACTGTGTTTATAGCTCCAACATGGGAACCACTAATCCCTGTTAAATCTCCTGAGAAACAGTCAATCCTCATGGCATCACACAGGTCAATGGAAACTGGGAAGCTTCAGGATACGAAAATCTTGAACCATGTCCTGTTAACTAATACAATCCTGATTTAGGTGGTTTCCCCCCCGTAGAACTCCATTTTTGCTACTGAAAAAAATGTATTTGAGGTGTGCCTCTCTGGTTGGGGTTCTAATCCCAGTCAGACCCAGGAACACGAGTCACATCCCGCATGGTGAAATCAGCCCTGCAGCTTGGGGTGTCCTGTCCCTGCTGCAGCTCATGGGAACTGGAGCAACCCGTACCTTTCCGAAGTTCTCAGAGCACGGCAAGAGGACTGTTAAGTGCGTATAATTACTCATGTGAGCATGTATTTTCAGGATCAAGGCCTAGCCTTTTAGCTACTGGGCATTTCTCCTTCTTCTTATTTTTATTAAAAGTAATGATTTTATTAAAGTAGCATTCTGGCACCTGCTGTACTAGACATTTACAATTATCTGACCACGGCGCAGTCACACATGGGGAAAGACCCTGGTGCACACCAGCTACCTCCCTGTCCCAATCCAGCCCAGAATGCAGCCAGGGCTGTTCTGACAGTTCCCCAGTAAGACAAAATCAGGATCAGTATGCCACAGAGCATGCACTTTTCAGAATAGGAGTGGCCTAGAGAGAAAAAAACCCCAACAGATCCCCGAGATTTTGCACAAGGATGAATGTGGAAGGTCAACCTGAGGCACACAGAGTTAGTGCTTCCTACAAAACAGGAAAACAACACAAAACTTGAATTATTTTAGCCATTTCCTTTACAAAAGGTGAGCTGTACCCTGAATGTTCCTATTTCTTCCCACTGACTCTAAGCCTTAAACTAGTAGCCTAGGTATGGGCAGCTACACTGCAAATTTCACTTTTTCAGCTTGCTGACTGCTAGAAGCAGCACCCGAAACATCACGAACACAGAGCAGCAGACAGCAAAGCCCTCAGGACAGCAACAGATGGGCCGTGCTAGGACCTGAAGGGACTATCAGAGGTCTCAGGGGCGGGCTGAGAACATTAACTCAGCTCCCCTAAGCTTTGCTTAAGCAAACCAGAGACTCTCCTTGCCGTGCTGTTTTTATGGAAAGACGCCTCTCGCTCATTAGAAAAAGAAGAGATGGAGAAGGGCAGAAAGGGGAGACATCAGGCGCTTTTCTAATGCTGGAGACCTGGAGGGTACAGGTGGCTTCCAGACCCCCTGCAGAGGGCTCCAGCTTGACTGCAACTAGAAGCTCCACAGCTGTCTCACCAGTCTCTGAGCTGGTGGCCAAACTGCTGTCACATGGCATCATAGGGTACAGGGCTCATCCCATCTATAGCCAAGGTCTTTAGCCTGATTGAGGTGCCTGGTCTCCTTCAGTAGCAGAGCAAGAGGCTGCTTTTTCTGATGTCTTCAGATTTTGGGCTCAGTTTTCCTCTAGGATACTGCCCTCCTTCCCATTGATCCTTGAGGGTGTATAGTGGAGATAAGGCTCTTCATTTCTGGGATCTAAGGATGAGGGCGAGATGTGCTCTTCTGCATTAAGGCTTCTGAATGATTTTGAAGTTGATTACAGACAAGTGAATGCTGCAATGTGATAAAATGTGAAATTATTAGTGGCTGGTGCATGGATTGAAGTCAGCTCCTTGCACCTGCTGCACGTCAGTGCTATGGGCTTCCGGCATCATGCAACCCAACATGCACATGCCTTATGGCTGTGGAGTGGGGATTTGGGGTAAAAAATAATCTTTGGTAGCCATTAGTGTAAAAATAACTTCCTAGATTTTGTCTTGCTGGTCTCTGCCTGCAATCTGCCTCCTGCCTGTGTCCAGAGCGACTCTGTTTCCCTGACCCTGGGACTTAAGCAACTCATTTCTTGGAATGTGTTTGAAAAATGTACATCTAAAATAAGTATACTCATGGTTTGAAAATGGGAAAATTCTAGCCAGATAGCAGAATTTGGCCCTGATCAGGAACACAATAGTCCATATCTCAAGGCCCACCGACATGCCCATTTCTCAATGTAGGACTTATTTTTTTCCTATATTCCCAGAAATGCCAGGTGGCTTGAAAATCTGTTCGGCATCAGGGCATGTATATAGCCCGTATATGATCCACGCCCAGGTCATACAGGTTACAGAAACCCAGGATTGATTGTCTACTGCCCCCAACAGCTGCAGGGAAAAATAACATCTGCATCGACACCTCCAAGCAGAAACCCTGGAGAGACCGAGGCTGTGCTTCCGGAAAGTTTCCCTTGGCACTGTGTGACCCATCGCTGAATTTGAGAGGGACCAGATACAAAGAGCCCACTGTTTTGAACACATAGAAAACAAAAGCTGAACGCAACATTTACGTTTTTAAACTTACACGTTCTCTTTCCAAAATTTCCCTTCCACTACTAAATTTGATACGTGAGCGCAGGGGAGCCACCTCTTGCTTCCCACAGAGATGGCTACGTAGGGAGGGATCTTTGTAGCTTGCCATCAAAGTGGCGGACAGACAGCTGGGGAACATCCACATCTGGGTGTGCTGGTGTTTTATTGCTTGTTGCCTTCCATATAAATTCCATATGTAGTCAAAATCATTTTGGACTTGGTACCTCCTCCGAGCCAATAGCTTTATTAGGATTGTTTTGTTTTGTTTTGTTGTTTTCCTAAAGGAGAGCTGCAGTCCAAGAGCATTATTATGGGTTTACACAGTGCTGTGCTCTTAATATCAAAGCTTTCGTTTGGCTGGAGGCTTCCTTCCCTGTGGAGGAAGGGTTGCTGTGGCAGTGTTGTAGGTTACACAATATTTTCCCAACAGAAAAGCAAAGTGCGTGAGTTGGAGTCTGTTGCGATAATGCACGGGAGGAAGTCAAAAGCCAGTCTGTGTGGTCAAGGGAGCCTACAAATGAGATAACATGCAGAGTCTCATGTAACATAACCGCTTCAGATTGCAGCCTGATGGCAAATTCCTGTACTCCTATTAGAGCAAGAAATGGGAAATCAGATAAAATTGAAACATTCACAAGTCGTCCATTTACAGTTACAAAATGGCCACTTTGATGACAGAAATGTTCTTTGTTGGATTCAAATGGCCATCTCTTTGGAGCAATGAGTAGCACTAAGGGGTATGATCTGGGTGTTACACTTACATGTAGTCAGGAGGAGACTCTGCCCAGAAACAATGGCAACTTGAGTAAACAAGACTGATACAAAAAGGAGAAAAAAAGAGAATATTTTTGTTGTCCAGGTTGAAGATGCTAAAGATAGACTGTGTGGCTCTGTCTTGGTTACATAAAGCTGGGAAAAAAATCCAACCTGTCCCAGCCTCAACCCGCTGTATTATCCTTCTTCTCTGGAAAGTGAGGGTAGCTACCAGGAGAAGGTTCCTGAAAGTGGTTTTTCATTAGCTGGAGAAATAGTTTTTCAAAGGAAGTAACAATCCACTTGCAGGGACTTCTATTAGCTCAAAACGTTGTTTTTCCCCATACAAACGCAATGACACTGACACCAAATTCCTCCTTGGTTTTGGTCTAATATTGCTTATGCTAAATAGCATACAGTAAATATTGTTAGGAAGGACTATTTGCATGGAGCAATCATAACATTCAAAATTCCACATTATGAGTGGTGGAAGAAATCTTTCCCTTTCCTCTTACTCTCTCGTCACTGGCATAAGAATCCTATATCTCTGCACATCTTTGCCTTAGTTATACAATGCAGAAATGGGATGCAGGAAAGTCTTGCAAAATAAGCAAACATCCTCCACCAAAGAAGCCATGCTGAGCTATTGATTGCCTTCTCATTTAAATGTGCCATGCACGCTTTCTGCACCACACATTTACTGACAACCGCCTGCACAAGAGTGGAAAATCTGACAAGAAATTTTCTGTGGGGACATAAAAATGCAGGATGGAAACCTCTAAGCCGCATGGTCTTTAAGGAGCAGTCATCCATTGAACTAAAACTATATCCAATATTACAGTATCTTGCTGATAGATTACATAAAACAAATTTGTTACTTAGAGAGGCATGTTGATTGGCTTCACGCTGGGCGTGCATGGAGAAAAACGTCTAAACTCTCTTTTATCCAGATGGAATTCCTAAGTCAATCAAGTAAACATAATAATAATAAGGTTTATCTGGTCTTTACTCATTCAAGAGAGAAATGCAGAGTTGTGGATCTAATTACATAAATATTGTAAAATCAGTTTGCATTTATCTCTTTCCACATCTCCTTGGTACAACCCTGGTTCAGCATGCTTAAAACAGTCCATTTTGGTCTGAATGATTTAATTCTGGGGCTAAAACCATTCAAGATTTGTTTGATCAAGAAAATCTTGTTTTCTTTGGAGCATTCTAAAGTAGGCATAATTACAGTGTTGCAAATGCTATGCTATGCTTAAGGAGCTGTCAGCATTTCCATAGTAAACTTCTATTTTCAGGGGTTAACAGAATTGTCAGGAAAAAAAAAAAGAGAGATCTAAAAAAGAGTGGAAAATAGGGGTCCATTATGGCCTGAAACTTAGTGTTCAGGTTTTTAATCCAGGAGGGAGGTTTCGAAATCAAATTGTGCAAAATTAATTGACACTGTATGCTTGCAAAACTGCTCATGTCACTTTTTTCATGCTTTTTTTTTAAAAAAAGATCAGCCCACAATAAAGCCCACTTATTTTCCTTGCTTCTACTGTACACTGCTCTTTAAAGTTAATGTCATTTCCATACAATACCCCCAATGTAATATGCCTTAGAGGCAGCATAGATTGAATAAGTGACTTGGAGCCAGGGACTCCCAAGTTTATAATTTAGCCGCTGACTCACTGTGTGGCCTCAGGCAGACCACGTAACTTGTATGTCCTCATCTATGGTATGGTCTCAATTTTCCATTGTGTTGCACAACATGTAAGGAGCTCTGCTTATGTTCAATAGGAGCTTAACCCGATGGTGAGTGGGTTACAGGATCCTTGTAGAGGATATGAGTCTTAACACAGCGCTCACTTGCCAGGTTTTATCTATTCAGTTCGATCCGCAGATCAGTCTTCAGTGAGATGGTCCAAATGGGCACTTGAAAGAGGTGTCTCCATCTGCAATTTTCAAGTTGAGGAGAACAGTCTCTCTTGGTTCTGGCACTGCAATAATGTTCTTCAAAAACTTAAGTAGAATAACTGGGAGGTTGTTTTGACTGAATGTGTAGGCTGCTTTGCACTGGACTTGCAGGAAACTCAGCTAAAGTTGACTCTTTTTGTACATCTTCAACTTTCCTCAGCTCTTTATGTGTTTCTGCACCGTCCCTTCATGTCTGAGGTTTTCACCTACCATAAAGTCCACTTGCTTTGCCTACAGTGCAGAGTCAAACTCCTGTTATATATTATTCTAGTCATGTGAAGAGGAGAACACAGACAGCTTGTGTAGATAGTGGATGACGGAACAGAGAGACTTTTTCCTGAAGAGCAGCAACCCCTAAAAAGTAGGTCCTTCAGCATTTAGCCAGGACTGGGAAGGGCCCTTTTGCAGCAAATACCAGCTTGGTGTGAACCTCTGTGAATGATACTGCACTTGTGGGATCATGAGAGTAGAAATACAAATTTAGGAGACTGTTTTGGTCAGCACTTCCAGTCCTCCATATTGCAGGCAAATGTACACTAGTGGTAAGTTCAGATGTGTCTGCAGGACGTTTGCTACTCACACCACAACACATCCCATCTCCCAGCCCCCTATGGCCATCTACAGATCTCTAATAAAAGATCAAGAGTAGCAGCTGAAATATGTCACAGAAGGAGAACAAGAAAAACTCAATGGGCTGCCAGTGGCCTGGGTTAAGAACGGAGCAGACATGGTGAGAGTAGGTAGATCTAGAGAGATGGGGGTCACAGACAGCCTCCGCCTCTCTGAAGAGACACTTGTTCAGCCAAAGAAGATCATGAAGAACACCCTGGCTTCAGAAAACATCCCCCCTCTCCTTCATCCCCTGTCTCCACAAGCTACCAATATCTGATCACTTTTTGACCTCATGCAAACGTTTGTCTTGTACAACATCTTGCAGCACAAGCCCGGCAGATTCACTGCACACTTTGTGAAGAACCATGTCTTGGGTTTGTTTTTTTTTTATAATCTTCCACTTAATAGTTTCATGTGGTGCCTTTGTGGTCTTGTCCTGGAAGACAGCTTACCTCAAAGGGAGTTTTACTTGACAGATTTTTAGTTTTAATAGCTAGAGAGCCTCTAAGCCTCTAATGTCCTTGCACTGTTTTCCGTATTGCCCATGTAGCAGTGTTCATGTGTCCCAGGTTTCTATCTGTGGAACGGGAATGATAGTGTACAATATCATCTAAAATATATGGGATTATGAAACACAGGAAATCCCATCATGATCCAGTATTCCCTGCCAGTTAACAAAATAGTTTTATGGCTCTGAGCAGACGTGTCACTAGAATAAGGATCTGGATTTGTGTCCGGCTTTAAAATATTCATTTTCATCTTTAATTTTGGTCCAAAACTGAATTTTTGGGATTTTTTTTTTAGCATGAGATACTTGTAGAAAAATCTTCTATTATGAATGTGGGAAATATTTTGAAGCATTTTGTTTGTTTGGGCTGTTTAAACATGAAGCTGTATGTACAGTTGTTCTTCACCTTGTGGAAGTTGTTTTCTTCTGGTTGTTTTCTTGCTGGCTGGTCTTCCTTATTGGAGTGAATCTCCATGGCTTCACAACTGATATGCAGATCTCAGCATGTATGTGTAACTTCAGCTAAAGCAGATTCATGTCAGGCTGCCTTGACCTACAATAGTTTTAATTTGCTTAGACCTGACCTGAGCGATTTTCAGATCACACTGACCCCAAGCTAAATGCTTTCCTTCAGCTCTCCTGAGGGAATATGGAAACATTTCAGGAAAACCAAGCTTTTCCTAGGGGCAACACTGTCATTGTACAAAACAAATTTGACATTAAAAAAAGAAAAAAACGAAACAGGAAATTTCTGAGTGGCTCTACTTGCCTATTCTTTTGATTTGGTGTCAATACCCTGGAGCTGTGCTGCTGTATCAAAAAGGACACCATTTCAATCCACAGGAAACAACGTTTGAATTCAGTATTACACTAATAAAGAGGTTTTTCTTCTGCTATCTAGTCAATATTAGCCAGCCTGCCAGCTAGTCTAACAAGGTCTAAGACAAGTCTCATAAAATTAGGGTGCTCTACCAAAATCAGAGTGGGTGAAAAACCTAAAAAATGATACCTAAAAGGCATTGCACAGCCAGGAGGCTGGTGGAAACAAAAGCTATGCTCCTTTCTCCTGGAAAATATGTAAAATTGACACTGTGCACCAGATTTTGTAGTGGTTTGTAGGATTTACAAGACATACTGCAAGTAGCACTTGCTGAAACTGTACAACTTAAGGCCTCTGGAGAGAAAAATATCCGCAGGAATGGGGAAGAGCAGTGTCAGCTATTTAGGAATGGTTCTCCGGGATGCCTTGGTGGAGTGAATAAACAGTGACATGGTTTGGTTGTCAAATAAAATGGTAGAGGCAGAAGGTTGGAGTGGTTTATAAATTAATTCATCTTTGGTTTGGTGGAGAAAGACTTTAAGACTTAATGCATGGATGTAATATTAAGAGCTGAATATCTACAAAGCTCAGCTATTGACTTTCTCAAGCATCAGCTGATATTCCACCACCACTGCTTCAGGGTTGTGCCTTTGCGTTATGTCTGAATCCCTCCAATCCAACAACGTGAAGGACCAGAAGTGCTGCTAGACCAGAGCTTCACTCGTGGCTGCATAGGTGTCTCCAAGCCACCCGGCCCAGTAGGAAAAAGACAACTTTCTCTTTAATAACAGATGGTGGTAGTGAGACATGAAAATTAGGACATATTTTCATTTGATATTGGAATATCACGAGCATCAGTTATTTTGGGAAGGAGTCCAAAAAATACTTGGAGAGAATCTAAAACTGCAGATGAATCCGCAGGTTTATTTTATTGGGTGATTTCAGTTCTGCCAAATATTTGTAGTGTAAAGAAATCATAAAAATTGCTGGTGGTCCTCGCCTGGCGGGTACTTCTCACATATTTGAGACAGTTGTATGAACTGTGACAAGAATGTTTGATCTATTAGCTTAAAAACAAATTAGAGTCTTCAAGAGAAATAAATGAAGTATAGATGGTAGAAATACATTTCTCTTATCTTAGAGAGACCAGGAATTTTTGCCCCCAGGCTTTATTTGCATTTAATTATCGCAGTTTGGATTTCCTCTGCTGCATGCATGGAGGTTTAGTCTGTCTCATTTTGTCCTCTGTTCTGAAATAACATTAGTACCTGTTAATGATTATCATTGTCAGTTATGTATTCTGGTTACATGTACATTATCAGAAATATTAGTTTGTTTTAATAAATCTTCAAAAGGCAGTCTAAACCTGAGCCTTATCAACTTTCTTCTTTGTAATTTATTTATTTTTATGGTTACGATATACGATAGACACCACATGCTCCCAGGGACTGTGAATGGGTATCTGCTCAGCACTTCAACAGTGAGATGACAGACAGAAAACGTTTTATCTAACATAGCTTTCCAAATGAACAAAGAGGCTCATGTATCTCAAAGATACACAGGGAAAGAAGTGAGGAATGAGGATCTAGACATCCAAAGACTCAGTTATATGCATAAAAGAGAGGAAACTTAGATGTACAGTGAACCCATAGAGTGGTTTAGAGTGATGGATACTGAGTTACAGAGTAGCTGATGCTCACCATGTAGCAATTATTCTTTTTCTAACTTAAATTATTTTTTGCTAGGATAATAATTTCACTCATGTCCTGATCTAGCAAAGGACTGATTGCCTCACTTCCCATTGGCATGTAGGGAACAAAGATAGTCCCGTATAAAATGTTTTTCAGTGCATTTTTAAGGGTAATTTTGTTTTGAGTTGTGCAAACTTGATGTTTATGCCATTTGCCCGTGCAAATTTTCAGGATTATTTTCATTTGCTGGACCAGCACTGAAATGTCCGCTCCAAAAGGAACACTTAAACCAAGCATTCTTTATGTGGTCTTCAATTAATAAACAGGAATACACCTTTCTAACCCTGTGGGTAATGATTTTATGTTCACTTCTACTGTATGTAACCTAAATGAATGGAGCATTTATATACTGTTCTTTCATCTGGGATATCAAAGCACTTTATAAATACGGGCCAATTGGTCTGATGTGCAACCACTGAATTGTGGCCTTCTCGGAGGTGGCATGTGGTTGACATTTTGGCTGACAAAGTACATTTGAACATCAGAAACTGTTGGTTTTCTCAAATGGGATAGGCTTGGAGGTGGGGAGGGTGTAAGACTATCTGAGTTCATCTCTAACACATACCTACCCCAACACTGAGAACAACACCGCTATCTACTTTGCAGCTAGGTAAAGTGTGGGCTTGGCTCAGAGCATGGCCAAAGCATCTTCCATCGCTGTATGTCTAATTTTAGTCCAGTCCAAGACAGTGGCTGTCAAAAATTATTACCATATGGTAAGCTGGTAAATTGCCACAAAAAAATGAGCTTGGTGGTCCCAGATTAGTTTCATACAGACAGGTGTCTACACCACAAAACCACCATCAAAACTGCTACTAGCTGTTGCATTTCAGAAAGGAGGTCCAGGGTGGTGGTAACACAAGTGATGCTTCTAGAGGTGCGATCTCGAGGCCGGAGAGATGAGGCTGTTTGTGTCTGTTGAGGTGTTTCTTGACACTTGTGATGACTTCAGTTTCCTCAGCTGTCAGCTAGCTTGTGTGCTGCTCTCCATCACTGTTGTGGCAAGTGCTTTCTCTTACCTTTATGCAGAGACCCTATCCCCTCCCCATTAAATGGATGCCACAAAAAATTTCAGTGGGGAGGGTGTATCGAAGGTATTAAGTTCAGACCACACAAGTAGTCTTTAACATCTTTGGTATGACTTGGAAAAGCCTCCAGGAACACAGGACTGGAAGAACCTTCTGGGTCACTGATCCCAACCCCCTGCTATTGCAGGCTTCCACTTTGCATAATCCTTTTGAAAAGTTTACTAATCTCCAAAAATGTGGAAATTTACAGGAAACCTTGAAAGCCCTCTATATAAAAATGGTCTTACCTCTGTTTTGCACTTCTTTAACACATTTCATCCAAACTTGTAATGAGTTTTGCAAACAGAGAGATAAAAATTGCTATGTCAGTGGGAGCAAAGAATTATCCTTACTGTATTTGGGAAGGAGAATTTGGGAGACAGAAAACTGAAGAAAATAGCAATTCTCATTCAGACAAAGCTCTCAGTGGCTTGAGGACCCTGGCTCCAATGGAGATATCCAGGTCCATCCAACTAAATCAATTAGACAGTCAGGAGCTAAAATCAGAGTTCCTGTCTCTCTTTTTACCTGTTTTTTAACCACTGAAGTGTACAACAGCTCAAGATTTTCCACCTGTCAACATCATTATTTCTTCTAGAAGAAAAATATACTACATACTATCTGTCATATGAAATAAAATTAGCATCATCGTATATCATAGTTAAGTATACTCCAGGTAGGCAAGAGATTCTGTTATAATGAGGAAAGACTATCAGCAGCAAATCGTAGGGGTTTTGTTATCTGTAGAAGATACAGTTGAACCATCAAAGAGAGATAAGCTTCCTGCATTTCCACATCATGAGAAAAATTTAACTGAATTCATCCTTAAACCCGTGAAAACACATACTCCTTCTGTAGGAAGAATGGATTCTGGGAAATGTGCTGTGTTGTATATGTCAGGGAAACATTTTGCTTACACCTCTAAGCCAAGCTCTACTCTCAGTCCTATTGACTCTTGACTGAATTTGACCTCTCTGATCTGCTAGCACATTTTTTAAACTTAGAAGTGTAACTGATGGCGGAGTATGGTCCTGGGGCTATTTGTCTATCAGCAGATCATGATGTAGTCGTTAGGAATATAAACAGCGTTAGGAAGTGGAGAAACTAGTCCCCACAACCCTGAAGCACCACTACTTAGACAATGTTTCAGGTTACTGGTATTAAGATAAGAGTACAGGTCCGACTTTGATCAACATACCTCATAGGGTTTTCTTAAAATTTGTTACTTTAAGGGCTGATCCCGCTGTACTGCACAGTGGATAAAAATCTATCTTTCTGCAGATTTTAGAAAATATTTCAGTTGAATGGCAAGTTGGCTAAATGGATATAATTAAGCACTGGAAGAGGGAATACATGCACTCCATACCTCTTGGGCAGATGCTATATTGGCAAAAGTTAGTAAAACTGTACTTGCAAACTTGCCCGTAAAATATTTGAAATTAAGTGTTCCTGGGAGGAAGCAAAATTCAGGACGAAGAAGTGCAGAGGTCAAACGTGGGTACACCCAGTTGCACTGAGAAGGATCAGCCCTAAAGATACGCAGTACTTGGAGCAAGGAACCGGGAATTTTGAAGGAATATTTTTACCCGTATTGATAAAGGAAGGAAAAAAAATGTGACTGGCTGTACAGTATATTATCTCAGGCTACAGTTGTTGGAACAGCTCATTTCCTATAGTACCTCTACATGAGGCATATAAGAAAGAGGCAAAACTGTGAATTCAAGCGACATTCAAGTGCTTTCTCAGCTGTTCTGGGTAATCTGTCCTTTAATGGAACAGCTTATTGGCAAATAGGTAGTGAGTCTTTCTTTTTTTCCAAGAGTGGCTGTCCTTACCATACATTAGGAAGTTTGATTGTGAAAAGAGATGACCGCTGCAGAGACAGTATGAGCTTTCATAATGGGCTTTCTGTCTCTGTACAGACACTTGGCATTGCACTGGACTTTTGGTTTCCCAAAGCACATCTGGCTGCGGGTTGGGTGTTCAAAACAACATTGCCTACTACTACTACAAAACAGCATTGCCTACTGCCTTGGCCAGAAAGAGGGGATCTGCAACCCCGTGCTCGTCTGTGCATGGCATACTAACATGCTTCTATGCTGCTGTAGTCCTCTAGGGTCAGGTGCATTTGCTTTGTAGTGCTCCCCAGTCATTTCTGTAACAAAAATACTTTCCATGCTGACATATGATGCATTGACAAAGAAGTTTATATGAACCAGGACATTTCAGATGACAGTTCACATCTCACCTTTAGCTCAAGCTGCTGTGCAGGAAATACTCCAACAGCCTGAGGAAGGGAGCTGTACTACATAGTGTGCTCAGCAGGACCGGCAGATCTTACCCCAAAATGCTACGTTTCACTGGCATCTGCCGTGGCATGGTTACGTATTTTTAAATAACTCAATCAGTTTCATCTCTGAGATTTTCATTTGCGGATTTTTTCTGTGAGAGATTCACTTTTCTTCTCCCATCAGAGCCATGCTAATCAGAGATAGACAGAACTTCAATTATTTTTTGCTATGGTCAATTTAGGGGTGCTTGAATTGGGGATGCGTGCTCATTTGGGGTCCTAAAACTTGAGAACTATCTGTATTCCAGAAATCTCAACTTCAGGCAGCTTTTTCACAAGTGCAGCTCCCCAAATCCCATAATCTCCCAGCTATGTGTTTAAACACTTTACTAACTTTGAGCCTTGGAGAGCAGGGATAAATACTAAATTTGGGGTTGTGTCTCAACCCAAATTTTGAACATTCTGCAGAATGCAGTGCTTGGATTTCATTATAAATGACAAAATTCATGGTAGTGACGATATTGGTGCTCACATCTCGGCTGACTGACAGCATTGCTCTGCATTTGGATGTTTGATTCCAGCCCCGTCTCTAGTTATAGTGTCACCGGGACTGGCCAAGTGCAGTACCTCTGCCTGATGTTGTACACAACAACGTGTTGGTCTGTGTAGTTTATTCCAAACCTCTGCTGCTATTACACTGAAAGAATTAGCTGTAGTGCAAGCTGTGCAGGAATGATTGAGAGTTCTTGTTGTCATTTGCAAAAGCATATCTACATTCACAATGCCCAGAGAGACTCAGCGGCAAAGTTGTCTCAAACTGCACTCCCTGTCTCTGTGACAATATAATCAACATTCATAAAACAGATATACAGATGGACGCACGGGGGTTTTGTTGTTGTTGTTGTTGGGGGGGGGGCACGGCATTGTTGTTGTTCAGTTGGGGTGCTTTTGCCTTGGCAGACTTAATTCTTTCCATTCTAAGCTGGGATCCGGTGTATTTGCTCATTCAGTCACTTACAGACTTTGGAAGCTGCACCTCAGTGCTTCCACATCACCGTTTCACCAGTCTGTCTCTCCTCACACTCCTGGTGGCATCCGGGCCCCTTCTGACCTTGATGTTCTAACAGTCTTGCGCTAGCGTAGACTACGCAACTGGCTCCATCCCTGATTCGGTGTGCTTGTTAAAGACAAAATACTGTCTTTTTACAGCTCAATTTCTTTCCATAAAGTTAATTGAGCAGCCTTCCTTTTACAAGGCAGCTGACCCTTTTTGTCTTTCTTCTTCTTGGCATGCTGAAGATTCTTGGTGCTGCCAGAATCCCCCTCCTTCCCCTTTATAAGACAGTACAGTACATAAAGCAAGCAGCTCCCTCAGAAAAGAGAGAAGCTTCTTGGCAAAGAGAGGAACCTTCCCCAACAAGATGCATGTATTGTGTCCTTAGGAAACTTCTTCTTTCCATTAAAATACGCTATTGGAGATATCTGTGGATTTCTGTTAGAGAAGAGTCCAAGCCATGAGGTTGGATCCAAACTTAGTCAAATCATGAGGCTGCTTAAAGTCGGGAGTACAATTTCCACGTGTGCTTTTTGGCTTTAGCTGCACTCCTGTTTGCACAGTGCAACACAAAAAGCATCACTAAGCTGTTGGGAAAGCTGCTGACACAACTAAGAAACCGAGTGGTAAAGGCTTGTCACCAAAGTCAACAAACCTGAAGGCAAATGGGAACCTGGTCGTGTGAGTAATCGTGACCCTCTGCCCAGCCACACAGAGCAAACTTTCTCTTCTCAATAATCACCAGATTTCATGAAAGAAAAAAATCAATTGCAGATGAAGCACAGAGCAAAATTCCCCTCCATTCCTCTTACTGGGGAAAAAGAAAAAATCACCTTCTTTGGACTTAGTCTGTGTATGACTTTGCTGTGTACCAAGCTGCAAACGGTAGCCTCTCGTTTCATTAATTGACAAACACCATCCCCTAAACATTTCCAGGCACAGTCATTTTCTTTTCTCAGGTTTACTCAGTGGTTCTTACTGAGGTTTACATTTTTCCACGCATGTGCTGAGAATAAACTTGCCTCTACGATCTCATCTTTGGTGCTATGAGAAGTTTTGATAATAGAATTCATAAGCAACTTCATTTTTTGGGTCTTTCTCTTTTTGTACCTCTCCTGCTTCAGCTATTTACTCCTCCCTTTGCAGCAAACTGCCAGTTTCCCAAATACCACAGGACTTTCTGAACTGCAGCATTTCATTGCATTTGTGTCTCTTCTTAAGGGGCTGATCTGTCTTAAAGAAATTTTTCTCATTTAAAAGCAATTTTGCTGCGGTTTTACAGTCAGCATGGTTCCCCCTAAAAAAAACAAACAAAAAAATCCCTGCAGGCCTATTTCTTCTCCTTCTCCCATGATTACGTTGGTGTAGTGACACTGATGCCACTGGAATTATTCCTGGTTTACACCAATCTATAGAACACCAATGTCGGTAGGATGTGACATACTCAACACCTTCACAAAGTCATACCGGGGACTGGGCCAGAAGAGTATCTCCATCTATCAAAAAGGATCTCAAGGTTCTCTTTCATCTTCAGCCTCTCAAACAAAGGAATATAATAATCCACTAGCAGGACACAACAACCCCCAGGGTGAAATCTAGCAATACATTTAATGTGGAGAACAAGGCAAAAGCAACACAACACGGCCCTTTAGGAATGTAAGCAAGGAATACAGTGTCCAGCTGAAATTGGTATTACTATTTGCCTCGTGGAAATGCTTGGGAAGTCCAGCCAAATTCAGAACTCCAGTCTACTAGAGCAGCCGCAGTGAGGGCAGTCTCTGTTCCCCAGCTCTTACAGTCCCAGTGACAAATAGCAATCAGACGATGGGCCAGCAAGAATTTGAACCAGGCAGAACTAAAATATCCCTGTTGGAGTGCGGTCCCATGAGGCCAGTGTTATGTCTTACCAGAAACAAAGAGAAGAGCACATTTCCAGTCTCAAAGACTTCTCTGTCCCATTAAGGAAAACTCCAGACTACAATTAGGAAAAAAACAAGAAAAAGAGACACAGACGCAGCGAGCCTGTTTGCATCCAAGATGCAGCCTATAAAAAGAGGGCACGCTCCCAGGAAAAGGCTTCTAGCACTCTGTTGGGCTGGCGGCTCAGGTTACCTTGCTTACAAGGGTGAGAATGTGACCGTGGGGGGAGACTCTCCCTCCCCCAAACCCAGAGCCACTGGGTAAATATTGACTCAGAGCAAGGAGTGGTTGAATCACTCCTTCCTGTCCTGCTGACGTGTCTCCCTCCACCCAGTGAGCTTCCAAGCCCACCCTGCACAGCCCAAAATATCAGATGGGAGTTGGTACCTGTGGTGATCAAAGGACATGGACTCAGACAGAGAAACAAGAGTGCCTCTGTTTGTGCAGGACTGACATGTTTGTTTGCTCTCTGAGTGGGCAAACATCTCCAGTTAGTTACTCAGGAGGACACACGGTGGGAAGGGTGGGTAGACGGAGGGACGAGAGACTGAGCTGCTCCTAGTGGTGTTCCTCCATCCTTGTTACGTGCATCACACACCAAATTCTCTGACGGCTGGTACACAGCTGATAAAGGTGTTGTGCCACACGCAGTTAATGTAATGTAAAGCAAGGGCCTGGGTTCATGAAATCTCTGCCCCTAGGTGCACTGAAACAACAGTGAATTTGTGAGAGAGGGTAGGAAAATCTTCAACTGTCTCAGTTGTCCAGCTGTTGTAGTTGGATTCAACAGTAGGCTGGAAAGATCTGGATCATATCCCCAGACCTATTCATAATTTAAGGATATTAAGTAAAGCACGGGGAAGACCTGGGAGCCAAGCGGTGGTGATCACTGACAGGAGCTATGAGTTGGTGTCATGTACGTTTTGATGGCTACAGGCTTGTGTAATCAAACTGGATGTAAGCGAAGGTTGAATTTATTGTTGCAAGCACAGGTCTGGGTTTCATTTCAAGTCTACTACAGATTTCCTAACAGGATCACCGTGCCAGTCTGTAACACAGAAATTATATGTTCCTCCTTCACCAAGTTGTAACAAGGCTCAAGACTTGAAGGTTTCAAAACTGGTTGAAGATCTCCAAGAATAAGGGCTATGTGAGAAAGACCATATGCTACGGATTTCTTTACATATGCTACATTACCAAAAGTGTTGTATTTATATATTTCAAAACTGGGCACTGGGTTACTTTTTCATTCCCCAGTATAAAGGCAAATGCATTCCAAACAAAGCAATGTTGTTTCAACAAAGCAAGGGTTGAAATCTCTCCAGGGCTTCATTCTGTCTCATTTAGATCGGGCATAAGATCTTAAAGCAGAGTTTAGTGGTCGGCCGATCATGTTCCTCTGGGAAATGACAGAGTGGTAATTCAAAAAGGGTAGTGAAGTACAGCATTGTCTTGGTCTGCAGGACTGTTCTTCAATAAAACCAGCGGCTCACCCAGCTTACAGGAGAACATTTTGTTCCAAAGGAGCTGTGGCTCTTCATTAAACAAAAGAATTCACCTCCGGCTAGACTTGGGTGTAAAATGAAAATGTTATTGAAGACAAAATGTCTTTGTGAAGACAGCATTTCCATAATGCTTGCCACGATTGACTGGGCATATCTAGCAGTTGAAATGAAAGTTAGGACTAAAGGTACACCTCCGGGGCACCGACCACACGTGTTAAAAACTTCATTCAGGCTTGGGAGGTGGTTTCAGTTCAGGCCAAGAGCTCTGAGGAGGGGATAAGCAGCCTAGGTCCTGTCTGGCCATGGGCTGGCACTCATCCACTTTGCAGTGAGGGCACAGATTTGATCACAAGTGAGTTGAATCTTTCAGGACTATCCCGAAAACCTTTCCTTGGAGTAAACAATTTCTCCCATATCTGACACAAGAGATTGGGAAAGAATTCCAGGGTATCAAAATAGAAAAAAGTTACGAGATATGTATGTCTCCTCCTCTGACTCTCCTGACACACTTGGGAAAGTTCACAAACAGCAAAGACACAGTAGGGTCATTTAGGGAAATAATTCATGTCCAAACTGGCACAACTCAGGTGTTCAGATATGGCTGTCTCCCACTCGGATTAACTCTGTATGAAGGATATAGCCTGTGCAGTTCCTTAGTGTATGAAGATGAGAAAACCACCTCAGGCTGTGCAGTTTCAGGGGATTTTTGTTACGAGATTATTTTCCTAAAAATGGCACCATCCCTCCGTGGATGAAATATACTGGGAAATACATGAAAATTTAATTAATTCCATGAGCTAATTCCTTGGATACTTCTTGCATATTTAAGGCAAGATTATTCCCTTGTCATCTTCAGGTCACCTGGAGGCTCTTTATTGTACAGCCAAAGTGTCCACCTTTAGCTTGATGAACAGGTTTTGGCCTGCAGGCTCTTTCTTAGGCAATGCAACAGCCAAGCTAATCTTGCAGAGACACTCTCTTGTGCTATATCTAATCATGGCCTCCTACTTGACCTCTCCCTCTTTCACCCAAACATTACTTATCAAGGAGGGCTGACAGCCTTGGCTCTGCTCTGGATGGGACAAGAGAATTCCCACACTCTTCTTCATCATCTCTTGCATTTAAGTACTGAGTTTCCAGAGCTTGAAAAATGGTACAAGATAAGGATTGCTGCACCATAGGTGTACTATGGTATGAAATGCTTATGTAGACTATAAGGCTTAGCAGAAGCCTCGTGCTGGGGCAGTCAGATGGTAAATACCCAGGTAAAGATGTAGTCACTGTATTTCGTTGGGGAACACTGCTGTGACAAGCCTTTGAGAGGGACGATCCCATCTCAAGCGTAACATGGCACAGGTTCAGGGTAACCCATCCTGGATGTAGTTTGTTTCATTAATCATGCCAAAAAGAGCCGTGTAGTCTAGGCAACAGAGCTCTGTCCACTGCTGGCTGAACAGTGCCCTTGCTGGACACTCTGTAGGAACCTGAAATCTCATTGACTCATGTGTGCCGAATTTCCAGACTTGACTCACTGGCTACTAAAACCATAAGATTGCATGGTGTGTCTCATATTTTTCCTGGAAAAAAGGAGCAGATTAATACAACTACATTTGGTTAATTAACATCTGAATCTGTTTTGAAATCGCATATATGTAAAGAAATTAAACTAAAAAACCTAAAAAATCTGGAACTTCAGTATTTGTTTCTATAATGTTCCTGGCTGCCTCAGACTTTGGGCTAAAGGCAAAAAATACACATCCTCTATATTCTCTTTTGTGTCTCTTAGTACCTGCTGAATTTCATGTGATCATGGGCTTATTCTAGGGCCACGTGTGGCAGGAAGTGCTGTTGAGAAAGGTACAAGGAGAAGATACAGAGGTGGTTTCAGAGAAAATGTTATCTGGTTGATTAGTGTCAAAAATCTGCTGTGTAAATGGAAAAAATTGCTCACACAATGCTAAACTAACCTGAGAAACTCATTGTTATAGGAGTTAATCGAGACCAAAACTTTTCCAAAGAACAAGAAAAAATAAAAGAAGAAAAAAAGAAACAGGAAAACTAAAAATAATTTTAAAATGGATGAGATGTTTACAAGGCTAGTAAGAAGGTAATAAGGACATTTAGAAACACAATTATTTATTAATTATTCCTTATGAAAGAAAGGAAACAAGACTCTCAGAAGAATTAAACTTGTTGGAAAGGCTATCTGCTTCAAGACAGGAAAAACCTTTTGGTGTACCTAATGGTCAAATTCAAAGAGGTAATTAAGCACTAGCTCTGCTTTCAGTTGTAGTCCATACAGTTGCAGCCTGTTTTGAGCCTGATCTTAAATCAAATTTGCTGGTTTGCATTGTATAAAAGGTGATCCTAGACAGTGGAAACATCTGTCCTCGGCCAAAAACCTGATTCATTAATGGAATGTCAAGAAAATTTCCTACAGCAGATGACGGCATAACTGTTACTGAAGACTTTTTGATAGCTTCCTTTGAGGTAGCACTTACTGACCATCGACAGAGGCAAAACACAAGACAAAATGGTCAAAGTGGTCTGATCAATTATAATAATTTCTTCTCCTTACTGTTTCTTTTTGGCTATCTGGAAGTAGCTGTCAGTCTTATTTTAGTTTCAGAGGACTTAAACACTCTCTCCAGCCACTTCTTTATCTTCAGTTTCTCGGAAGCGGAGCACATGTGGGTGGAGAAAAGATGCCCTTGCACGGCTACAGGGAGGGCTGGGCTGGCAGTTTCCTTAAACATAACAAATTTTCCTGCTGTGCCTTATTTCCATGCTGCAAAGGGGAGGGAAAAAAGGCTTCCTTAATTGAAGAAGATACTTTAATAAGTAGTAGCGTAAAGGAGTCATCAGACTGCATTGGCAATGTCAGTTGATGGGGAAGATGAAATTGAGCTTTGCTCCTGGCTCCATTGTGGGCTTCTGTCAAGGTATTTCATTTTTCATGCATTTCAGTCAGACCCCCATAAAGTGCAGCCAGTGTGAGACTCTGTGCAGTGCTTTGAGCACAGCAGGAAAAATGTGTTGGGCAACGAATATTGTCGTGAGGAATTGCCTGCTGCCCAACAATATTACCTCTACAACTCTCCTACCTCCTCTTTTCCCATTCTCTCCCCATGCTGAGATGTCAGGCCATCCTCAGGGACTCTACTTTCATAAAAATAACAGGAGCTGCAGAGCACTTCAAAAAGTTTGGCTTTGTCCTCTAGGTGTCAAAGAAGGACCTCAGGTTCCTGGAAAATCTGGTCCCAAATGAGTGTAAAAATGTACATTTTGTCAGGAAGTGAATAAAATCTCACTGAAATTAAGCCAGGGACAAAGATGAAAAAGCAGATGGCCCATGACAAACTGTGAGAACAAATTTGTTCGCATGACATGGGAATAAGTATGTACTCATAACAGACTATTACTCAAGAAATTTTGAAAGAGCACAACTCCACAGGAGTCATAATTTAATTAGTCACATAAGGCCCAATCCTGCTAGGCCTGGTGTATTGTACCTGAAAGAAGAAAAACAGACCCTAAACTAGTCCACAATTAAAAAAAAAAATCCACAGAGATGCACAAGTTTATGAAGTCAGAAAAACTTGTAAGTAAATTAAAACCTGTAGAGTAGCTTGTGGATTGCTATGTTGCTTAAAAAGTAAGAAGCCAGAGGAAGGAGCCTTGCTGAAGTGACTCAACCAGTAGGTTTTTAATTTAACAGCACAGAGCTGGGGTATTTTTAGTGAAACATCTTGGACTTTGGGACAGACTTCGCCACATGCCCCATTACAGCAAGGTTCTGGTAATCTACAATTATTTCCAAAATCTCTTTTTGTCTTTTTTTTTCAATTGTGGGAATGATAGGTGACATTGAGTTTGAAAACTAGAGGAATAGGGCTGATTTAGAACGTTGTGATAGGTTGATGTGTTTTTTGAAACTAATATTTTGTACAAGACCCCTGATCTTGAGTGGGCATATTTAATTACATGAAATCACTTTTGTCATTAAAGATTGCTATACCTTGGTATAGATGATATTTTGGAATATTTCCATGCATCCAGAAAGGAGTGGATTTCTAGGATATGTGATTTGCTTTATCTAAAAACTAATTAACAATAAGCTCACCTAATACTTTTATGAATTTTCTATGCATTTCTTAGCTACTCATCCAAAAGCATGTGACTGTTCAGAGCTAGCTCAGATTTTTACAAAGAAAAGATGCTAGACACAATATATAGAACCAAATTCAGTTTCTGTAATCAAGTATATGGAAACACTGGTCCTGGAGCGCTCACACCAATGTTTTTGTTCAGACCTATTCTAATGTAGTGTCCAGTAGTCTCTTTGCCCAATGATGTAATTGAATCGCTTCTAAATTTGATTTACAGCTCAAAGTCCTTCTAAGCTTGACTGCAGACCAGCAGTGGGAAGCAATGCTGCTCTGTATCTGAATCAAACCTAAGGGATGGCTTCAGATTCAGATCCCAAAGACTGACTGTGTCTGTGCAAAAGCAGTAATGCCCTCGCTTACACAAACGTTGCTATCGGACTTTCATTTACCACAAGCTGTTAGGACTTCAGTTTCACTTCTTACCAGAAAGAGGAGGCAGTGTATATTTAGACTTTCTTGGGAAGCAGCTGCAAAACGAAGTGGGAGTGCATGCACGCACTCGGTCTCACAGGCACACGGGCAGACGCTGCTAGCTTTACAGCAACTTCATAAATGTGATCAGAAAGGACAGTGCACAAAGGCCTCCTGCAGGTTGCTGTGTCATTGAAGGGACTGCATTACTCATTTCAACACCTTAATATCCTTATTATTGAAATAGGTTGATTGTTTGGTGCTGACTCACTTGAAAGATTACAATCTTCAGAACCACCAGCTCATTTCTTGAAGAACTCTAGGGGCTGAAGACTCTACTCTCTTGCACCTTAAACCTCATCTCCGTGGTTTTATGCCTTTCACAGGAACACAGACACAGAACTACCCATCTACTATTCAGATTTGACAGGAAATTACTTGGTACACCTATACATAAAGTGAGGAGTCCAGCTCACCCAAATTCAGCCATTTAGAAATTAGTCAGCCTATCTAAGATAGTTGACTTAGTCCTACAAGAGTGCAGGAAGAAGGAGAGTGACATTCAGGAGCATGATCCTCTCATCCTTCTTAGGGACCTGATAGCTGGGAACGGCTTGTCGCCAGAGGTGTTTCTTTGGACAGGCTGGAGAGTTGGGCGGAGAGGAACCTGATGAAGTTCAACAAGGGCAAGTGTAGGGTCTTGCAACTAGGAAGGAACAACCCCATGCACCAGTATAGGTTGGGGGCTGACCTGCCGGAGAGCAGCTCTGTGGAGAAGGACCTGGGAGTGCTGGTGGACAACAGGCTCACCATGAGCCAGCAGTGTGCCCTTGCGGCCAGGAAGGCCAATGGCATCCTGGGGTGCATTAAGAAGAGTGTGGCCAGCAGGTCGAGGGAGGTGATCCTCCCCCTCTACTCTGCCCTGGTGAGGCCGCATCTGGAGTACTGTGTCCAGTTCTGGGCTCCCC